>QEPC01012468.1:795840-846388 GCA_003113815.1 Sphenodon punctatus | reverse complement strand
TCATCGTAACCAAGCCAAGTACGTGCACTTGAGACCTCGCATCTTCATGAATGTTAGACCCCTTGTCTCTCCCTCTGTTCCCCTTCCTAAGTCTCTCCCCCAGTTCCTGTCTCTCAGATTGTAAGCCCATGGGGCAGGGACCGTGTCTATTTTATTACTTTGTAAAGTGCCAGGTACACTGCTGGCGCTATATAAATGTTTGTTAATAATAATAATAATAAGAAGAAGAATAAGAATAATATTCTGTTCAGGGCCAAATATGTTCCCGGTATTGACAACGGCATAGTTGATGCTCTTTCTCGGTTTCAGATGGACCATTTCCAAGAGTTGGCACTGGAAGCCAGAGCCACCCCAGATCTTTTGCCGCCCGGGGTGTGGAGCCTTGGGAGTTAGAGCTGCAGACCATCGTACAGGGATCCTTGGCCCCTAGAACACAGGAAGCATACGGTAGGGTACTGCGGGATTTTCAGTCTTTTAGGGCAGTGGAATGGTGGGGGAATGGGTTCCCTATCAGTGAGCTGGAAGTCATCCAATTTGCAATGGCCCTAAAAAGAAGGGGTCTGGCAGTGGGCACCATAGCTGGAAAAATAGCAGCCTTGACCTTTGTGAATAAGCTGATGGGCTACCCTTCCCCCGATAAAGGTTTTTATGTCAAGAATATGTTGGAGAGTTGGGTCAGGGGTCTGGCCACCCCTACGGTAGTACGGGCACCAATAACAACACCTATACTGATACGGCTGGTTGGCTCCCTCCCAGTAATATGCTACAATCATTTTAAAGTCCAGCTGTTTACGACAGTGTATGCCATAACCTATTTTTGAGGCTTTAGGATTAGTGAGATTGTTCCCAAGTCAGCTGGGGATAGATCTAATCGGGCTTTGATGATAGAAGATCTGGAATGGGCCCCTACCAGGTTACGGATACGACTCCTCTATTCAAAGACCGATCAGAGGAAGAAGGGCCACACCATTGAGCTGTTCAAGAGTGGCCCAAAGACAATATTCCCAGTGGAGCAAATGAAATGTTACTTGGATATCCGCCCAGGGTTACAAGGAGTGTTATTTGTGCATAAGGGAGGGGCCCACATGACATGTTTCCAGTTTATGTCCATTCTTCACACGGCACTGAGCAATGTAGGCTTATCCCCAAAAGAATTCAGATCACACTCGTTCAGGATTGGGGCCGCCACTACAGCAGCAGCGGCCGGGTTGCCGAAAGAAGCAATCAAAGCAGTAGGGAGAAGGCGGTCGGGGGCGTATTAGAAATACGTGAGACCTTATCAGTACTAACAACTTCTTGTGTTTCCTGGTAGGACGGAGGGCCTTCGGGGTGACAAGAAGAGTCTGGATTGTGGGGCACAGTCTAGTTCATTGGGCAAGCAGAGCTGCTGCAAGGATCGTCCTGGGTTTGCAATTGGGTGTGGCTGAATTTGCCAGTATCAGGTGGTTAGGTAGGAGCGGGATGCGCTGGAACCAACTGCTCCCTATGCTGAAAGGAAGGGAACACTTGCCTGCACCACACATATTAGTTATTCAGTTAGGGGAGAATGATATACCTGCCCGAAAGGGGGTCAATTTAATAATAAATATAAAACAGGATTTGTTAACAGTTAGGGATTGGTTTAAAGGACCTATTAGATTGGTCCACCCCCGGAGACTTATGGACTTGGATCGGTTCTGGAATGCTCTGGGGGAGTTTCCCCTGGACCTTGACACCCGCTCTGTCGATGATCTCGCAGCCTTCTGGAACATCTTGTTGGCTGAGACCATTGACAGAGTGGATCTCAGGCATCTGCTGCCCTCCCGAGTCTCCCACGGGTCTCCTTGGTTTACTGAGGGCCTGCGGTGCTTGAAGCAGGAGAGNATGTCAATTAGCTAGTCTACTGGACCCAAATTGCTTGTGCAATTACCCACTGGCCACTGCTACCTGTTAATTGAATAAAGAGCGTGGCCAATTTTGAATCCAACATAATGTCTCTGTGTCTCTGTGGGGGGATGCGCCGACAAATAATCTATTCTGCCATTTAATTCTTGCAGCAGTACTCAGAGGCATTATTTAGGGAGGTTTTTTATTTATATTGTTGCAGTCTGCTTGGGAGAGAAGGGAGGACATAAAAGAGAAAAGGCTAAGGGAACATATATGGAAATAATGGTGTCTTTTATTTGAATACAGACATTTACACAATTCAATTTACTGTAACTGTTTTATGCTTCCATTTACACATAGGTGCATCCAGTGCTGATGAAATGGGGGAAGAGGGCCAACTGTCCCAAGCCCTGAGCTCAGGAAGCTCTCCCTCCACCCACCCACCCCAAAATAAAAGAAATAAAACGCCCATGATAACTTGGTGTGTACAATATCAATATCTGTGCCAAGCATAAAGGTTGGCCTCTCCAGGAATTGATTTCAAGCTGTATAACTCAGTTTGCTGACTAAAATGATGGAAGGAAGTGGGATGGATTGGAAAACTCCAGTCAGTGCCAGGTCCAGGGAAGTTGCCTGGGTCTGTGCAAAATGGAGGTGCAGGCCTCCTCTTGACATAGGAATGTTTGACAGACACACAGACCCACCCATTAGAAAATGGAAAATATTACCAAAATTAATATTTGACGTTCAGTTAAGAACCCCCTTCAGAGGCCAGGGCTCTGTGCAGTGCAGGCCTTGGGGTCCATATGTTATGCATATGTTGTAATTTCTAGTTTATTAATGGGTCTATAGGCTGGGAGCCTTCCATAGGCTGAGGTACCCTGTATTCGAGGCGCTGGGGTCTGTATTTAGCATTTGTCACTCATATTGTCATTGCAAGTTTACTCCTGGACCTCATAATTTGGGTCTTTGTGATGCCCTCCATCACACAGAGCCTCCTGCACAGTCACACAGTTGGCACATGCCTGGATTTGGTTCTTACCCCAGTCAACATGATGTACTGACTAGGCCTCAAATTTCTGCTATTTCTGTAGAGAAATTCTGCATTTGTAGGACAAAGAAACTATTTCCTAGAAAATCTGAACTTTTTAAAACAAAGGGCAGTTGCTTAAAGCTGCTCTGAAATTTGTAACAATAGCAGTAGTCTTAGTAGAGACAGATTAGTAAGCAAAGTACCTCGGAGGCAGTCAACAGATCTTATCACCTCTCTCTCAATCCGCCCAGGCCCAAATCAGGGTTTCAGTGTGTGACAAAGATCCAAAATGACAGATTAAAGAATTATTCATGCAGGAGGCTTTAACTGGTGCGGAATTCATTCCTTTAAGGCAATGACTCTACAGTCTAAATTTCACAATTCTTTACTTCTCATGCAAATAACTTTTGATAATAAAAACACGAGTGGAATAGAGGTAATTTTGATACCATGAGAGGGACATCCTTTGGCAGCAGGGACCTCTGATAGAGACATGTTATACACAACTTCACATTTTTTACGCTGATATACTCTCTAACAACCTACCTGGCATAATCAAATCAGAGAGTATCTCTGAGTATGGAATGAGTAAACATAAAAACTATATGTAACAGGGTGATGGTGCCCCAGGGTAAGTCCCCACAGGTTCAAGCTCAAAGTGTCACAGTCTTCATGGGGATCAGCTCATACAAGTCTTTATTCATAGCATTTACACAGTCTCCTAGACCAACCACTATCTCCATGACACAGCATCTCTCAGTAGCCTTACTAACGCCAGGAAACAGCCCTCCAGCAACCTCAGCCCTACCTAGCCCCAGCCTAGCCAGGCACCAGCCCTCTGGCTGGCTACTCACAGTTCCAGGCTCTTTGTCTCAGGCCATCACTCCACTACTCCTGGCCGTCCTTGCTTATCCTCTTCAGCTTCTCTTCCAGGAGGTTTTCAGAATCACAGCCAGCAATCCTCAGGAGCTTCTCTCTCCTCTAGAGTCAGGCACAGACTGACTCTCTGGCTTCCTTCTTCTTATATACAGTAGAGTGGACATGGTCAGCCGTGAAGGCTGCCAGCCCTTAAAGGGCCTGTGTCGTGCCCCACTCTCTGCTCCATCTTCACTGGGTTTTTACCTTGGCTGCTGGACAGGCTCTGCCAAGGCCTTACCCAGTCTTTGCTCAGCCTGCTGCTTAAAGGGGAAGCAGCCCCGCAAAGCTGTGCCCTACTACACCCCTCCTCCCTTGGAAGAGAGACCTATCGCCAATAGGTCTGGCTTACACCACTCTCTATTAGCATAATAAATAAATGGTGGAGCATTTCTCTTTCACAATTCACATGCAGTTCAAAATACACAGTTTATTAATCAGTACATCCATACCCAATACAATATTATCTGTGTACACCAATCCTCTCTGTATACACCAGGGTCTAGCACCCCCAATCTGGTCTCAGCATCACCCCTGTTATAGGGGGACTTGGTATAGCCCAAGCTCAGGGAGACTGGACACACCTCGGGCCTGGAGGGGCATGGTACAGTCCAGCCTTGTGGGAGGGCTTTGCCCTGTCTCTGCTTGCCCTCTCCCTGGCTCAGCCCTTCTCTCCCAGTCAGGCGGGCAAGCTAGCTGCACAGCAGCAACTAGCAATGGATTACTCTTCAGTTAACCTCTAACAATAAACGAGAAACTTAAATAAACCTCCCAGACTCCAAGTCTTCTTGTTACATAGTGTCAGCAGTGCTAGAACAGCCCACAGAGAGACTGGGAGCTGCAGAGCAGAGATGGCTTGCTCATTAAAGCCTCCAGCTCCCCTGGAGTTCAGAAGCACAAACCTGGTAGAGGAATGGAGCTTCTGGAAGCAGGAATTCGAACTCTACATTGATCTGGCCATGACGACAACTGAAAAAGGAGATAAGGAAAAACTTCTACCTTACCTTGTGGGGGCCCAGGGCAGGAAAATATGCAAAGGTTTAAAGGTGTCCCAGGAATCTCCACTCTTCACAGTATTGGCTGCCTTAGAGGCTCACTGTATGCCCACGCGCAATGAAACAGTGGAGCGTTTTAACTTTTTCAAGAGGGACCAAAAGGAAAATGAAGGTCTGCCCACCTATGTGGCTGAACTGCAGTCGCTGGCTAGCATGTGCAAATTCGGGGAGTTGGAGGACAGGACAGGACAGGATTGTCTGTGGAACCTCAGACAGAAAACTACAGGAGCGCTTGCTCCGGGAAGGGGAACCTACCCTAACAACATGTATAGACTTGGCACAAGCAGCAGAGGCTGCCAGAGATCGAGTGAAAGTTCTGGAGCTCTGGGGGGCAGACACCATTCTGAAGGTGGAGAAGAGCAAGCCCAAAGGTGATAGCAGACAGAAGCTGGCAGAGGTCCCACGAGGCAGGATATCAATAGAGCCCCGGAGGGATGGGACACCATCAGAGCCACAGCTGGGGAGAAAATGCAGTTTTTGTGGGAGAAGGCATGAGAGGAATAGAGACAAATGCCCAGCATATGGGCACAGATGCAACACATGTGGAAAACCTAACAATTTCAACACTGTGTGTAAGGCAGGTAGAAGGCCACAACGAGTAAAACTGGTACAAGAAGGGGGTGTCAGGTGAAACCTCCTCCATAGAATCAGAAGATGAGGAAGACAGGGTGATATCCATAACTGTCATTCCCCAGCCCCAACAGGTGAGGGCGGTAGGTGCAAAAAAGCAGGCTGCCATTTTTGCCTCAATGCAAGTAGGTGACAAGAAAGTGCGGTTTCAATTGGATTGTGGAGCCACGTTCAACATAATCACAAAAAAAGATCTGAGACCCAACACAGTGATCAGGAGAGCTTCAAGAACACTGGTGATGTACAACCACACCACAGTGAGTAGGGAAGTGCAACTTGACAATAATAAACCCCAAGAATGGAAAGAAATACAACTTTAAATTTGTGGTAGTAGATGAGCAGGGACTACACCCTCTGTTGGGGTCCCTAGCCATCCAAAGGATGGACCTGGTGAGAGTACAGCATCACAATTTTGTGCACAGTGTCACCCAGCAAACAGTCATGCTGAGTTGCCAGGAAAAAAGGACATTAGGCAAGGAAAAAATAACAGAAAAGCAAGAGAGTGTAGGCAAAGCAAACCCCAGGAGAATGACAAGGAACTCTGTAGTAATGGAATTTTAGGACATTTTTCAGGGAGATGGATGCCTAAAGGGCACAGAATGCCTGGAAGTCGATGAAACCACACCACCGGTATGCCTACCCAGAAAGATCACTGTGGCACTCAACAAGGCTGTGAAGGAAACGCTGACAAGCCTGATGGAGCGAGCCATCATCAAGCCAGTAGAAGCCAACACACCATGGGTGAGCACTATGCTGGTGGTATGAAAGCCATCAGGTAAGCTCCACATTTGCATTGACCTAGGCCACTTAACAAAGCACTCAAGAGGGCCCACTACCCACAATAGAGGACATACTACCTGACCTAGCCAGGGCATGTTTCTTCACAGTGTGTGACGTGAAGGATGGTTTTTGGCACGTCCCACTAGACAAGGCCTCGAGCAGACTAACCATCTTTTCTACACTGTTTGGAAGGTACAAGTGGTTACGCATGTCCATGGGCATCTCCCCAGCACGCGAGATCTTCCAAAGGAGGCTACATCAAGCACTGGAAGGACTGCCGGGCGTGAAGGTAATTGCAGGCGATGTTCTAATTTATGGAGAAGGGGCCACCAATGATGAAACAGAGACAGATTATGGCTATAACCTATGCCATTTCCTACAGAGAGGCGGGAAACAAAATATCAAGCTCAACGCAGAAAAGATTAAACTTAAACAACGTCAGGTGGCTTACATGGGACACGTACTTTCAGCTAAGGGATTGAAGACAGACCCCAAGAAAATAGAGGTTATAGTGGACATGCCACCACCCAGGGATGTGAAAGGCATACAAAGACTTATTGGGATAGTGAACTACCTCTCCAAATTCTGCCCCAACTTGGAGTCAGAGGTCGAACCTCTACGACAACTGACGCGACAACACATAGCATGGGACTGAGGACACCCACAAGAACAGGCCCTACTAAGAATAAAAGAGCAGCTGGCCAAGGCTCCAATCCTATAATACTACCAGTCGGGACAGCAACTCATCCTCCAGTGCGATGCTTCCGAGAAGGGACTTGGTGCAGTGTTGTTACAGGACAGACCCATAGAATATGCCAGCAGGGCACTGTCAGAAACTGAACAAGGGTACACACAAATAGAGAAGGAACTCTTGGCAGTGGTGTTTGGAGTGGAACGCTTTCACCAATATACATTTGGCCACCAGGTGGTAGTACTGTCCAACCGTAAGCCACTGGAGACCATCATGCGCAAACCCCTGCTAGGAGCACCTAAACGCCTACAGCGCATGCTGATGAGACTGCAGAAGTATGACATCGAGATCAGATACTGCCCAGGGAAGAATATGGTCCTAGCGGACACACTAAGAAGAACCTTCCTTAAGCACGAGGGCGACAAGGGAGATGAGGACACTAAATCGATCAACGTGCTCCTCTATGTTCCCATGCACAAGGACAAGCTCAAGGAACTAAAGGATGCCACGGAAAACGATGCCACACTGCAAACGCTTCAGACCACTGTTCTTAACGGATGGCCAGCAGACAAGGCTAGGGCCCCTAGAGGAACAGAAGCATACTACCATTGCAAATCAGAATTGAGTGTTCAAGATGGACTAATATTTAGAGGATCAACAATAGTGATCCCAACATCGCTTCAACAAAAAGTATTAGAAACGATACACGCTTCACACATGGGGGTGGAAAGCTGCATAAGGCTTGCCTGAGACTGCGTGTACTGGCCTGGCATGGGAGCACAAATATGGGCATTCTAAGAAAGGTGTGAGACCTGCAGAGCAAAAAGAGACACTGTGGCCACATGACCCAGCTACGAGACTCTGGGAGAAAGTGGGGATCGACCTCTTCACATGGATGGAGGGTCAGTACCTAATGTTGGTCGACTTCTAATCCAACTTCTGGGAAGTTGACAAGCTAGAAGACACCCGGTCCAGAGTTGTCATTGAAAAGCTAAGAGCCCATTTTGCCAGACATGGCATACCGGCCCAGCTGATGAGCGACAATGGCACTCAGTTTACATAAATGGAGTTCCAAGAATTCGCCCGGAACTGGGAGTTTGAACACGTCACCTTGTCCCCTGCCTACCCACAGAGCAACAGCAAAGTGGTATCAGCAGTAAAGACAGGAAAGAGACTCCTCAGTCGAGCAACAAAGAATGGTACAGACCCCTACCTCGCCTTCCTAGCTCATCGCAACACACCCACTCGGGGTTGTAGCAGCAGCCCGGTGCAGGCACTGTTGGGCCGTAGGACAGAACACTGATTCCCATGTCAACAACCAACTTGAACCAAAACCAGAAAGATACCGTCACCAGGAACTGCTCGTAGCCCAGCACAGGCAAGCCAGATACTACAATAGGTCGGCACGAGACCTCCCCCCTCTGGAAACAGACACACACGTGTGGATCCAACCAGCAGAAGGCACCAACAACACATGGACCAAGGGGATCATAGAGAAAACAGTAGCCCCCAGATCATATGAAGTGACCACCCAAGAGGGACACTCCGTATGGCGAAATAAGAAACACCTATGAGTGAGAGACAGCCAAGGGAGGCATCCGGAGACCCAACTGCTACGACAGAAGGCACACCCCGGACTGACCAGGACAGGAGGGCTTGAGGAGGATGACTACAGCCTGCAGCATTTAAATGAGGAGCCAGAGTGTGTCCAGGGACTAGTAAAGGAAAATCCACCAACACAAAGAGACACAACAGACGACACAGGAGACTTCAAGATGCCCCCCCCTAAAAGGTGAGGAAAGTGACCCGAACAGAGAACCAGACTCCCCAGCAACAGAACGGAAGGGAATCCAGAACAGACAGTGCAGGGTGGGCCGCCTGCTGACGGTGCCTGGGTACCTAAAGGACTATGTAACCAATTAGAGCCCATGGTAAAGATGAGACTCCAGCGGTGGCCAAGTGCTAGCAACCTCTGGCCACATACACACACACACACAACATCACCCTCAGGTGATAAAATGTGGGGACTCTGGCCCATCAGGTCACTAGAAGCTTTCTTTCTTTCTTCTTCTTCTTCTTCTTCTTCTTCTTTTCTTTCCTTTGTGTTAATTTTGTTGATGTTGTAGAACAAGGGAATGTTTTTTTGTGGGGGAGGAAAGATGTTATAGGGGGACTTGCTATAGCCCAGGCTCAGGGAGACTGAACACACCTTGGGCCTGTAGGGGCGTGGTACAGTCCAGCCTTGTGGGAGGGTTTTTCCCGGTCCCTCCCTGGCTCGGCCCTTCTCTCCCAGCTGGGCGGGCAAGCTGGATGCACAGCAGCAACTATCAGTGGATTGCTCTTCATTTAACCTCTAACAATAAACGAGAAACTTAAATAAACCTCCCAGACTCCAAGTCTTCTTGTTACAACCCCTTTCGGCCAGCCTGTTCCACTGGGTGTTACACAATATCATATATCTCTCTGGGGACTTTAATCATGCCATTCCTTAGTTAATTAGGGGACACTAACCCCACAGTCTTACTTAGGCCTGGCAGGTCTTCCCTGCTCAGGCGCAGAGTCTGGAAGGCCTCCCCCTCCCCAGATCTGGCTGGCTGTTTGCTTTCCTGTTCCTTTCTTCTCCTGGGTGCTTCTCAGTGCTGTTTTGGGATGGTTGTTTGGGCTCCTGCCTTTTGGTGTGGGTGCGGGGCACTAGGGTTGCAGCTTATGGCATGATTTGGAGAATTGAGGTGCTGTTTTTTTTCATAGCCTGCCCTGGCCTCTGCCCTGGTCCCCTGATTTGATTTCTCATTCTCAGTGGCAGTGCTGATCTGGGGTGGCTACTGGTGGATGAGATCCTGCCTTTTGGGGTGTGTGTGGGTACTGGGGTTGCAGCTTATAGGGTGCTTTGGAGAATTGCATTTTATTTTCTTGCTTCGTCCTGGCCTGTCCACTGCCTTGGTCCCCTGATTTGAATCGTTTGATTTCTCAGTGGATGTGCTGATCTGGGGTGGCTGGGTTTCTGCCTTTTTGGGGTGTATGAGATACTGGGGTTGAAGCTATAGGTGCTTTGGAGAATTGGGTTTTTTTTCTTGGCCCACCCTGGCCTCTGCCCTGGTTCTCTGATTCTCAGTGCTGCTCTTAGTGGTTGGGGTGGGTTTTCATCTTATAGGGAAAGATTTTTTTTCTGGAAACCCCTGCCTTTCCAACTGAATTTTAACTTGCTTTCATGGGGTATGACCTCTGCTGCCCTTGACCCCCTCTGTCTCCACACTTGGCATGCTACTGTGGGGGGGGGGTGTCTTACCATTTTAAATTGGGGTTTTTGTTAATCTGCTGAACCTGCTGAGTGATTTAAAATTTCTTTTTTGTTCTCTTCTAGGTTGGATTTTCAATTGGACTGCAGTTGGACCTTGGCATTGGACTGCGAAGTGGATGGGAGGTAAGAGTTTGGACCACCACAACCTGGGAGCAGAAACCCCCAGAGACACCTTCGGATGGTGCTGTGGCAGTGGTCACCTCAAGCCTGTGGTGACAAGAAGTATGATGGTGGCAGAGTCCCTGAGGAGGACTCGTCAGCTCTTGAGTCTCCAGATCGTGCTGTCAGTTATGTCATGCATTATCTGCAAGAGCCAGCAAGCGATCCCAACTCTGACCCCATGGCTTATTGGTGCAAGAAGATGGATGTCTAACCCCCTCTCGCCAGGGTTGTTTTGTGCTCTGTGTCGTGCCCTTCCACAAGTGTACTATCCAAGCACGTCTTTAGAATCGTTGGGGATATTGTGAGCCACCATTGATGGCACATGGACTCCAGGAGGGTATACCAGCTGGTCTTCCTCAAGACCAGTCTGTCCCCTCTTGACTTCCTTGAGGATGTCCCCATTGATTTTCCTTGACTTGAGTTCTTGAATTTTTGAATTCTTGATTTTTTCTTGAATTGATGGATGACTCTGCTGAAGAAGTTACCTTTGGCACCACCCACTTCTGATGTGAGTGACTGGACTGGGCCCAGCCATGCCTCAGTGAAGAGGTTTAGAAGTACCATTAGGGCTGTGGAAAGGAGTCTGTCAGATGCTGGGACTGAAGAACTGGTCTAGAAAGCCACCTCAGCCTCCGCAGGACAAATGGACCACACAATGACCACAGGACCACAGTCGCTTCCATTCAACATGCGCTGCACCAGGTGGCATCAAAGTTTACCAGTCACACCCAATAGGGAACAGGTAGTATGTCTGAACTCCCCTCCCCTCCCTCATCAAGTTAGTAGGAAATTCTTACAGGTAGGAATAGGATACACAGGGTATGTACGTTTTGTGTTAAAGATTTGTGTGGAAGATTGTGTGTCACTCACTGCCTTTGTTTAACACAGACGTTTAGGTGATATGTTGATCCTCCCTTGCCCCTCACCTCCAGCACTGTCCAGTGCACCCCATTCAGCTTCACTGGTTTGGGGGGGACTTTTTGAGAACCCTCTGTCTCCAAAATTGTTTCCCACTCATGGGTCTTGCAAATTCTAGCTCACTTGCTGTTGAGAACAGAGTTCAAGTCCAAGCTTTCTGAGCATATTTCAAGGGCAAATTTTCATTTCCATTGTGACTCGAGTCAACACCACCACCCCATTCAGCTTGCCTGGCCTGGGATTGTTTGGGGACCTGCACTTGGTGGGAGAAGCCCCACTGCAAGGAGGACTGGGATCATGGCTGTAGGTGAGTGTGTGGAGGCCATACCTAACAGCTCTCAGCTAACGAAGTTGGAGAGTTCTGGGGACCAGTCCCCTTGATCCATTTTGCTGAAATCCAATGACATTATAGGGATGTGCGAACAGAACGCAGTTCGGGTTCGGTCATTCGGTTCGTGACCCGAGTTCGGGTTCGGTTGTTCGGTTTGGCAGAGTTCGGTTTGGCCGAACATTCGGAAAATTGGTATCAATATCGGTGCCAATATCAATACCAATTTCGTAAATTTTATTTTCGGTATCGGTATCATTTGGCCCTGAGACACTAATAAGTTTGTTATTTTTATGTCTTGTTATATTGTTAGATTTTTTTTAAAAAATTATTCAATTTTTTAATCTAATATTATATATATCTACACTTAATCTAACTGCTATTAACTATTCTAAAACCTATGGAACTAAATGGAATATCTAATAACTAGTACTACAAAGGCTTAGTCCTACAAACACACTATAAAACTGAATCACTACATCTATCTATCTATCTATCTTACACAGGGATGTGGGGGGGACACAGACAGCTCACACCAAACAACAGAGGGAGGGGTACAAAACTTAAATGAAACCTGAATCTAATCCTACTCTAAATAAATCCAAAAACAGGGGAAGGGAAGAGGAGAATGGCAATGGATTAGGAATACAAACTGCTAGGAGAGGGAGACTTCTGAAAACACCTGCTGTCAGGAACAGTGGCTAGCTCAGAAGGTGTTGGAAGGGGGGAGGGCAATGACTTTTGTTACTTGCTGCGCCTGCCTTACCACAAGTCCCATTGGCTCTGTACAGCCTAGCCCCCACCCCCATCCCCCATGTCCAGTCACAGACTGCAAAGCCAGTGGTCTGAAGGGAAAAGGGATGGTGATTGGGCAGGCTGGCTGCTACTCCAAGCCTCTCCACCCCTGGTGCCTGGAAGTCTGGTTCTCAGCTGCCTCCCCCTCCCTGGGCCTTCCAGTCACGTTTTTCCGGCCCGAACTCATCCAAACTCACCCAAACATGGCCGAACTGTTCGGTTGTTATTGTGTTCTGATCGAGTTTGGTTCGGAAGCTTGGTTCGGTCATCCAAACAGACCGAGTTCGGTCCGAACTCCGAACATCCGAACCACGTTTGCACATCTCTACTCGTAAACAGTTGTCTGCAATAGCTGATTTTCCTCTGGGACTTGGATATTCTTCCAAGGGCCTTTTGGTTCTGTGGACTGCATCATTTTAAAAAGTAAAGCCAATCTATCAATTGTATCAAATTCGTAACATCAATTGTATTGAACTCATATCTATCTATCTATCTATCTATCTATCTATCTATCTATCTAATCAATTGTATCAAATGTGTATCTATCTAATCAATCTGTCTAAAGCAGGTTGGGGGCATCTATTGGCCAGCCCCTCCCCCTGCCCCAAGAAGAGGTGCAGTGGGCACTGGTGGGGTGGAACCTCTTCTAGGGAGCCGGGGGCCCTCACCTTGTTCTCCTGGCAGCATCCTACAGGACCTTTCCCCAGAGCATCCGTTCTGCGCTCCCTGTCTAAAGCAGGTTAGGGGTGCCAATGCCGCCACCTGCCCTCAATAAGACATACAGTATACTGTACACTGACCTCTTCTTGGGGGCAGTGGGCTTCTCATCTTGTTCTCCCAGCTGCATGCTGCCTGGAGGGCCTTCCCCAGAGCATCCTGCCTGGGTTCCCTTCCCTTCTTTCTTTGCAGGTGTCTAAAGCAGATTGGGGGTGCCTGTTTGCCAGCCCCCCTACCCCCAGGAAGAGGTGCAGTGGGCACTGGGTGGGTGGAACTTCTTCTTGGGGATGGGGGGGGCCCTCGCCTTATTCTCCTCATGAACTGTGGAGAGTGGAGCAAGTCGGCTACATAACTTGGCAGGAAGGAAGGAAGGATTCACCTTTGAGGAAGACAGTCAGCTCAGCTATGAGAGACAGCAGTCCTGGTGAAAAATGTACAGCAGACTGAGAGCAGAGTCAGCAGCAAGTTAGGAGACGGCACACAAGACAACAAGGAGTCCCCCTTCCCATGCACCAAAACCCCATTCCCTCCTATTCCTCCTCTCTCTGTCCTATCCTTTCTCCAGTTTGAATTTCTCTCGAGTTGCTTTGTGCTCTCTGTTGTGTTGCTCCTGCTGCTCCAGAAGCTGGATTCTAGCCAGGGTCACCTGTGCCTCTTTCACCAATTTACTGATGCCACTGACCCCAGCACTCTGAGGCAGGGACCCCTGCATCATCTCATACTGTATGATGCTCATTATAAGTTGGTCATTGTTTTTGTCCATTGGCTCCAAGTTTCTGCTCCAACATTCTGCCGCCAGCTCTTTTTTGGTCATATTGGAGAAATCAGTTGGCAACTCCATACTGGCTGATTAACAGTATTTCCTGAAATGATAAACAAAATAACAAACCAGCACTCTCGCACAATGTTTGCCTGCTTGCTCCAAAGGAACCGAGTTCCAGCAGCAGTTGTCCCCTTCACTTTTTTAGTTTCTACACATTGGTACTATTTTGGGGTTGCTTCCATTCTTGGCTTGCCACTGTGGTGGGATTGGGACATCTCTGCCCTACTCTGACCTAGCTGAGCCTGTGACTCAGTTTCCCCACTTACAGCACCCACTGGACCAACTCCCTGTGGAATTATTCCAGCCTGTAAGGATTTAACTCTCTCTGTCACCTTTACCTCAGAGTTTCCCAAAACACAGAAATGAATTACAATGTTTGTCAAGGTTTAACTCAGAATTTCCCTCCACAGTGTCACTAAAATGTCAGGATCCATACAAGCACACCAGGCTTAGTTAAAAGAAATTTAATTTGTGAATCAAGATCAAAATACAGTGCAAGTTTATGTCAAGAGTGCATTAAACAAAATTTATATGAAGACAATGCAATTCTAACTTATTTGGTTAGTTCTAAGCTAAGCTAATCTTACTGTACAGTTGTACACTTAAAGTTCAGTTCAGTCTTAGGGCATTTTCACACAAGACACTCTCCACCTACTCCCCACCCACCTACTATACATGTTACAGGGCACCCATAGAGCAATACTGCAGCCCTGCAACATGTATAGTGGAGTAGGTGGGTGGGTAGTGGGTGGAGAGTAAAATGCCCTTAAAGACTTTTCTTTGCAGCCCTGATATTGACAGTTGGGTGCAGGTTCTTGCTGGCAGTTACAGAGTTGGTCAGTTCCAGAATGATTGAATCTCTCTCGTCTGTTTGTTGAGGACCCTTACATACCTTTCTCAGTAGAAGTGTGCATGTGGTTTTCATTATTACAATAACGATAATAAAAATTGTTGTTTTGGTTATTGCAATAACGAAAACGACAACCGAGAATATCAGAAGCAACAACCAAGAATACTGATAACAGTAATGATAATGATATTGATAATATATTGATAATATTGATATCGATACCAAAAACGATACCAAAAACAATAACAAAAACGATAACAAGAAACAAAAATGACAATGTTGTTATCATTGCCATTATTATTAGTAGTGTGGCAGTTGGGTTTTGGAGGGGAAATGTGGAGAGGGGAGGAGGGAGCAGACACCTCGGAGTCTTAACAGGGTTGAACTCTTGAACTTTGCCTGTGTTGGGAGGGACGAGCAGCTCAGCAGTATCTGATGGATGTATCACTGCCCAATGAACAGCACAAGCAGTTCCCAGCAGTCTCATGGAACTCTGTGATTGCTCAATGTCTGCTGCTTCCCACAACCAATCAGGGAGGCTCTGGGGGAGGGCACTGCAACCCTTTATAATGGGAGGGCCAGTTTTTTTCTCTCCATTCTGTGAGAACTCTGCTTTTCAGGTTGCGTTAGCAGAACTGTGGTGCTTGCACACAAAAAATCCTCCCTAGTCCTCATTGTATTATTTATTTAATTATTAGGAATTACCACCAATACCTTTCCTTCCTCATACTCTACATTATTTTACCTTCCCCTTCTCCTCCCTGTACATTTTATAATAGTTTTCCTTTTCCCTTCACCTGTCTCCCTTAGATTAGATAAATATTAGCTATGCACGGGAATCAATAACGATACCGATACAAAAAATAAAATCTTCATTTGAAATGGTACCGATATCAATAACGATATTGATAACAATATTGATAATGATAATGAATATCGATACCGATAATGAATATCAATACCGATAACAAAAACAATACCGATATCGATACTGATAATGAAAACAATATCAAAAACGATAACAAAAAAGATAACAAAAATGATAACGATAAAAACAAAAATGACATTGTCATTAATAATGATAATGAAAATGACATTTTTGAATAACGAAAACAAAAAACAAAAACTTCATCGGGGCCTGGTGCACACCCCTATTTCTCAGTTCTTCGAGAGTTTTCCTAGATTTGGTGTCTTGGGTCACATAGTCAATGGCTTTGGCGGCGACATCCCCTGTTGAGTTGTTAATCGGTTTTGTGAATTCAACCTGTCTCTCTCAGAGTGACTGTCTTCTTTGAACACGCCAACACGCATTTTCCCCTCTCACTCATTTCCTTCTCTCTGCTCTTGTAGACTCTTCTTTGTCCCATTCATCTTCCTAGGATTGTGGCTTAGAATGAATGGGTCACTGAGATGAATAGGTTCTGTTTCCCATTAACTTCAATGGGAAATTTTCCCACTGAAGTCAATGGGCGATAGGAGGTAGAATAAAAACCGATTCTGATTCTGAATTGATTCAGATCTGAAGCAATTTAATCCGATTCCGATTTTAATCCAATTTTGATTTTCAATTCGATTTCCCATCCCTAATATATATTTGTTTGTTGTTTAATTCTTTTCACTGACATGGTTTGTTTTTGGTTTTTTTAACTGGATGGATAGAGAGACATGATGATGCCAATTTTAGCTGCAAACCATGAGGAATCTAGTCTCATACTATAGGCACTATTGTCAAGTGTTGCATTAGAGCCATAAAGATAATTTTCACACAACTTGCATAGGGAGAAGGAAAGCATGTGCCCCCACCTTCCTATACAATGTTATATAAATAGGCATTAATTAATATAGATTATTACAGTGGGGCCCTATTAGATGGCAGCCTAAAATGAGATTAATAATGAAGGGGGGAATGAAGTACTGAGCAGAACAGAATAACTGATTTGGATTTATAGGTCAAAACAGAGGTTGGTTGTAAAATCCCAATAGAGTTGTTAACCTTGTGTGTTATTCCTTAGATATCAAAATCCTCATACATCATTGGCTGTTTTTACACTGACACCACCCACCCACAAACACCCATGAATAGGGCTACATATTTTTCACAGTGTTCAGGGGGTTCATGTTTCTCATGAAATATTGCCTCCTCTGTGACTTTTTACCTTTCCTTGTGACTGCCATGAAAACTCTGGTTTTTCCCTTCTGGAACCGCAGCGCCACATTACTGTTCTTTGTTGTTTGAGGTGGGGCAGGGACCACTGAGACTTCAGCCTGTTAGTAGTGCTGCAGCAGCAGCCAATCAGACTGGGAGATAAAACTGTTTGTAAACAAACAATTCCTCCCCACATGAGTGATCAGAAGGTTGTTGCCTAGTAAATAGTGGTGGGACCCCGGGCCCATTACTGGTTACCGGATTTACCGGTTACCGGTTCTACAAAAAGTTCAAAAACCGGATTCCCGGATTAAATCCGGTAACCGGTACCGGTTTTATTTCATTGGCTTCAATGGGGCGCTGTGTCCCCATTGAAACCAATGAAATATTAATTCCCTCCCCCTCCCAGGCTGCGCGGGTGGAAGGGGGGACACCCCCCANCCCCCCCCCACTTCAGGGAAATAGATTTTTTTTAAATGTAGTTAATAAAGTGGGGTTTTTTTTAAACCATGACTTTTCTGTGAATTTTTGAAAATGTTTTCCATTAATAAGTCATGACTTTTTAAGAAATTTGCCGTGAAAAATACATAGCCCTACCCATGAACACCCATCGGATGGGTGGGAAAGCGTCCATGTGAACAACAACAGGTGGGTGTGTGCGCTTCCATGACCCACCCACCAACACCCATCTCCACCCATGGAGCAGCCGGGAAGGAGCCAGCATGCTACGTGGGTGGAGATGGTTGTTCAACACCCAACCATCCATGTAAATGGCAAAACACGCACACACACACACACACGGGAAAGATCCGCCAAAACCACCAAGACATGGCTTGAGAGGCCCTGCAGGAGCCTGCAAGCAGACACACTCTCCAGGGGTCACGCAGAACGCCCGACTGGGAACCCTTGAAAGAGAAGCCCATGAGGACATGGGTGCACCGGCTCCCAACATGCCAGGCAGAAAAGCTCATGATAAAACCAAGGGAACCAGCGCCACAACATGTGCGGGAAGGGGCAGGGTAAGCGTAGGGACCCTGGGACACCCAGAGAAGGGGGGCCTGGGTCAAGAGCACGGGGGGGGGGATGGCTACTGACAGCACACCCTTCCCGACACAGGGCAGAGGGTGCAACGCAGCCCTGGCACCACCCGCATCCCTGCCCCAAACCACAGCCATGGGGCCCAGGGAGGAGAGCGATCCAGAGAGCGAAGTGAGAGCGAGGGCACCCACCCACCCAGGGGAGGTGGGAGAAGGAGCTGATAAGCCCCAAGCACAACAGGGAAACCCCAGGCAGGCAGCTGACAGCTACACCATTCCCCCTCCACAGGAGAGCACCCAGACCCAGGCACACAGCACCACCGGGGAGACAGCCGAGGAGGACCTCCGTGGCAGTCAGGTAAAATTGCAGGAGCCCCCCAGGAGAGAGGGACTATGGAACACCCCACAGAAGCTGCAGGGGTGCATCAGGTCAACAGCTCACCTCCATGCACTCTCCCTGGTCCACTGCCACAACAGCCAGCCGCCAAGCTGGATAGCCCTTCACACGTGGACCCCAAAAGGGGGAACCCTGGTCCAGGCAGGAGATCTTGGACTTCATACACGTGTGGGGGCCCGAAAAGGTCCAGTACAATCTGGTGCACAACTACAAAACCAAACAGGTCTATGAAGCCATCACCCAGGAGATACAGCAGTCAGGGTACAATAGGGATGCCACCCAATGCATGCAGCAGGCAAAGGACTTCAGGTCCAGATATAAAAATATCAAGGACAATAATCTCAAGTCCGACCATGCCATGCACACAATGGAGTTCCAGGATCTGCTGGATCGGTTCCTCTTCATGGACGGGGACATCGTGGCCTCATGCATCCATGGCACTGCCTTCGCCAGGGGCAGAAAGAGGGCACTTACATCACCCCCCTGCCCCAACCACTGGAGCAGGGGGAGCCCTCAGCCCCTGGTGAGGCCAGCCAGGATGCAGGATGGGACAGCCCTATCCTACTGGTGGAGGAGGCGTCCCTGGAAACAGAAATGGGACACATCACCCTCTGCGTGCAACCCTGAAACCCATGGGGTCAGAACCCACAGGGACAGGGGGCACACAGGGAGCGTACCGACAACAGGGACACACCACCCCCCCCCAGGAGGTAGAGGAATACGATTCAGGTAAGAGAACCACCACAAAGAATGGGGGGAGTGGCCCGGCCAACAACAGCCAGGGCCCCAGCCGGGAAGCACAGCCAAACTGACAGATTGTATCTACTCACGCAGCTCAAGGAGATCCGGAGTTGCATGAGGAGGAGGTGGTGGCAGCTCTGGAGGAATATGTGGAGGAACCTGAGGTCATCCCAGGGCCCGGTGACCAGGAGACTGATGGTAGGTACACACAGATATGGGTACAGTGGCAGGAGGCGGTAGGGTGATCCAAGGTGGACAAGGGCATGGTAGCAGGGAAGGAGGGAGAGGGAAGGGAGTAGGAAGAGGAGAGGAGTGGGAAGCGATGTCGAGGCAGATCTTGTCTTTCTTGGAGGTGAAGAAAGAAGCAGGATCCTGAGCAGAAAGAGAAGAGGGAGGAGGAGGACAGGGGGGCTTGGAGGGAGTCAAAAGTGGAGAACAGGCAGCGAGGGTCCCGAGAACAGGACTCAATGCAGGAGGTGGCAGTAATGCTGTCTAGCAAGGGAGATAGCAGAAGTAAGGGAGGAGAGACAGAATTTGAAGTGAAGGAAGTCAGCATGAAAGTGGGATTGCGCCAGAGGAGTTCAGCAGCACAGGTGCCGGAGCGGAGGTGGCGGATACTGGGGGTGAGCCAAGGACGAGGGTTGTGGGAGCGGGTGGGGCGGGGGGAGAGGGGGACAAGGGGGTCAAGGGTGGAGGAGAGAGAGGCATTGAAAGCAGAAATGGCAGAGTCAGTGGAGGAGGAGACAACTGAGGGGAGAAGGGGGGAGAGAGAGGAGGCAAAGTCCAGGGGGTTAATGGCCTGCAGGTTGTGGAAGGGACGTGGACAGGGGAGAAATCCAGATCTTTGTAATGGTGAACAAAGATATGACTGCCAAGACGGCAGGCCTCATTGCACCCTTTTGTGGAGGAAGTACAACTGTTAGAAACAGGTGGACTTGTGGGTTTGGGATCACTAAACTTCTGCTTTAAAAAAGGGAGAGCAAGAGCAGACTTTGCTGATGCTGGCTCAGCAGAGTTCCTTCCTTCTGAGAAATGATGAATCCAGGTGGAGAGAAGCTCTGAGGAAGGACTTAACAAGTGCTGCCAGCTAATCAGTCAAACCTCATGTTCTGTTGTTTATGGGAGGATGCTATTGGGTAGCCAGTTGAACATGTCAACAACATAAACATTTGTTTGACCAGCGATGCATTCACATTGGGCATTTTTACACACACCTTAAAGTTCCAGATTTTTGAATCTTCTGGGTTTACAAGTCCACAAGTAAGTTCCGGACACATTTTTTACACACACACTGTCCTGAGGCAGTTCCTGGATGCATTTTTCACACAAACACTGTCCTGAGACGGTAAAGTAGCCGCAGCTGTAGACGTGTCAGGCTGCCATGGAAACCAAGTGACTACAGCTGCCTGGAGCAAAGCAATTTACCAGGAGAACATTTTACACACAAACGTTCTCGGAGAAATTCTATGCAGAAGTTCAAAGAGCCCAGATGTTTAAGATCTGGGTAATTTAGACACACAGAAAGCTCAGGATGTAACAGCAAACATACAGGAGAAATGTGTGTGTAAAAACACCCAGTGTCATCATCTGATTTAACATAGGTCAGATTCGGAAGAATTTAGTGTTATGGCTGTTGTCATCCACTGACTCACCCATTAGAAAAAGGAACATAAGAAGTAGGGATGGGACTATCGGCAAATTATCGGTTACCGGTTTTATCAGATTTATCAGTTTTATCGGTATTGGCATATCAGTTTTTTAATATTGCCGATGTTTCGATCTTTAACATTGGGGCCATTTTAAAAATGGCCGCAATGTTAAAGATCCGAAAAATCAGCAATGTTAAAAAACAGATTTACCGATACCGATATTATCGGTCTGACCCAGTATAGTAGTGCTATACTGTCTCCAACAGTGGCCAATCTTGGTTGCTTGAAGTACCCAACAGGTTACTATGGGGCAATCCATTCCCTGCTGTTCACTCCCAGCTCCAGACAGTAATCCATTCCCCAAACCTACCTGGCGAATAGCTGCTAATGGACCGATCCTCTAGAAACTTGTTCAGACTTTTCTTAAACCCGTTATACTACTGACCGTGACCTTCTGGCAACAAATTCCACAACTTAATTGTGCCTTCAGTGAAAAAAAAATGCTTTCTTTTATTTGTTTTAAATCTGTTACCTGCTAGTTTCATGGAGTGTCCCCTAGTCCTAGAAGAGGGTAAATAACCATTCCCTATTAACGTGTTCCACACCACTCATGATTTTATAAACTTCTATCATATCCCCTCAGTTTTCTCTTCTCCAAGCTGAAGAGCCCCAACCTCCCAGCCTTTCTTCATAGTGCAGCCGTTCCTTATCATTTTTTTGTTGCCCTTCTCTCGGCAAAGCAAGTTGCGTGTTGGTGTGTTTTACCGTGATTCATTTTTTGATGTTCAGTTAAACATATCATCCCATTCAGGGGCTGGGGAGCTACACATCACAGGCCTATCTGTTAAACATATGATATTTTTTTCTTATGCATCTGTCCCGTGTGTTGGGGGTGGGGTGTCCCTCTTGAATTGAGGGAGGTCCTCTGTAGGCCAGGACTCTCCACATTTGAGGTTCTGTGGGCCCATGTTACTATGCCAGTTTCTCACACTCATGGTGTCATTTCAAGTTTATTCATGAACCTCATGACCAAATCTAAAGGGGTCTGTGTGGTCACACAGTCTGCCCTTGCCTGGATCCATGCCCCAGAGCAGAGGTGGCCAAGATGTTGATCAGAGTCTACCAGTGGAGAGCAAGCTACTTTGTAGAAGACCAAGGGGACCGGTCCCTGGGAGGTTGCCTCAGAGGAAGACCAGCAATGCAGGGTGCTTCTTATAGAGGAGAGGGGCTATGATGAATGAGGATGCTTCTGCTGCAGTGGAGCTGGCTCTCTGAAGGGAATATCGCTGGGAGCCAGTAGGCCGGCTCCCCGCCTGGAGTCAGCCCTGTAGACTGATGGCTGGAAAGGGTGTGAGCAAGAGCGCTATGCATCTGCCACCAAGAGCCTGGTTTTGTGGTTTGGCTGTTTTGCAAGACAGCACTAACATGTGATCCATGGGATCATCTGACTGCTACCTTTAACCCGTGGGGAGGAGAAGGGAAGAAACCCGAAGGAAGGCGGGAGCGTTCCTGCACTCAGGGGAGAAAAGATTTAGCAGAAGAGAGGAAGGAAAGTCAGGGAAGAGGAAGCTGCTCCAAGCGGGCAGGGTGCCAGAGACGCAACGGCGGCGGGATGGAGGTGGGTCAGGAAGGAAGGGAAAGCGCTGCTGGAAGCGAGGCACAGGGCAGCGCACTGGGGACGGATCCGAGCCCTGGGGGATGAGGCAAAGAGAAACACAGCAGGGAGGAAGGAAAGCACCTTGGGGGCTGGGGGCAGAGACTCAGAAGCATGAGGGAGGAAAAGCCCCCCCGGCTGCTCTGCCCACTGTCCGTAGGGCCGCTGGCTGCCTCCTCCTGCCTGCGGGGATCAGAGCACTCTCCATCCCGGCAGATCCCGTGCCCCCCCTCTCTCCAGCCAGACTAGCCCGGGCAAAGCGCGCTGCGTGTCGGCGCGGCTCCCCTAGAGGGCGTGTTGTTCCCAGCTTGCCCGGGCTCCCCGGACTCCATACAAGGGGAAAGAGGCGGCTACTTTGCCTCTCATTGAGAGGCGCGGGTTTGGCGGCAGCGCTTTATAAAGCCGGCCGAGGAGGCGGGACACAAAGCACTCTGCTCGGGATCCGAGCGGCGCGGAGCAGCCTAGGGACCGGGAGACAGCAGCAGCAGCACCGGGTGCCCGGGTCAGGCGGGCGGGCGGGCGCTAGCTAGCAGCAGCACCAGCAGCCGGCTGCCTTTTTAATTCGATTTCCTTTATTCTTTTGATTGGTGAAACTCAGCGTCGCTAGTTTTTCCGCCGAGAGAGAGAATCCGACAAGATCAATGAAGGAAAGAAGAGCGAGCCAGAAGCTCTCCGGCAAATCGATCATGGATCCTAACCAGAACGTGAAGTGTAAAATAGTGGTGGTTGGGGACAGCCAGTGTGGCAAGACTGCTCTGCTCCACGTCTTTGCTAAGGACTGCTTCCCCGAGGTAGGTCTTCTGGCGCCGCTCGCCCTCGGAGCAAACCCTTGGGCACGACCTAAATTCCAGCCCCTTATCTCCCTTCTGGGCTCGCCTTCCTAGCCCAGGAACAGGCTTTCGCGGTTGCTGCAGCTCGCTTTTGGCATTGGGATTTTAGTTCTTTGATCTGAAGTGGGAAAACAAACTCCGTGATCTATAAACCACTTGCTCCGGAGTAGAGGCTTTGGTGGAACTACTCCGGAGTAAGTAGCCTGTGGATTGTGGCCAGAGTGTTATAATAGAGGAAAGTGCATTTAGAAACGTAATGAGGCATGCAGTAGGTTTTCCTTATTTCCCCGACTAGTTCTGTCCTTTCCCCTTCATAAAGCACCCCAGAAATGTGTTTGAAAGTACGAGACTGTCTTTTCGGTGTTGTTGCAGACAGTAACCTTGTGCCTCTCTTTCCTTTCTTTTGTTCAGAACTATGTCCCCACGGTGTTTGAAAATTACACAGCCAGTTTTGAAATTGACACGCAGAGAATAGAGCTGAGTCTCTGGGACACTTCTGGTAAGAGACTTGCCGCGTAACAGGGCAGACTTTTTTTTTTTTTTTTGTTCTATTGCATACCATTCTTATGACTCTTGTTGGCTTACTAATAATGGGCAATTAAAAGCCAACCCTGGCTGTTGCTACACTTTGTGCAACGCAAGTAACCAATTTATTTATTTTCCCCAGGCAGGGATATAGCATTTTAATCGACTAGTCCTGTGTTGATAGGAGAAGGCATTGTTTATAATTGGTCTCAATCATGTTGTGCTTATTTCTTCCCCTCTAAAAGTTCTTGTGGTAATTAGCTCAGCAGATGGGTGAATATTATTATTGCAAATTATGAGCCTTTCATTTTAATATTTGTCATCACTGCTGAGAGAACCAGCATGGGGGTTCTCCTTGGGTAAAACGTGATTATACCAAAGCAAGGCGATTAATAGCTGTACAAATGTCTGGGTGGGTTATGGGTGTTTCTATTTCTGAACTGAATTCTCCCCCTCGCCCCAGGGCTTGATCCTCCAAAATCCTTGTTGGTAGGAATAACGGGGGTGGGGTGGGGGGTGGCTTTGAATCCTGGGGGAGGACTTGGGGTGCGTAAGGTTGTTCACAAGTGGGGGAGGAAGGGGGGAAATAGAGGACATGTCTCCTGAATTTGGGATGCAGGGAATGTCCCTTCATTTTGGTCCCCAAGACGCAGAGGTTAGGGGAGGCTGAAATGGAGGGAGAAGGTTGTTCCCTGGGCCTCTCCCTCCTTCCCTGCTTTTTCAGGTCATGAGTGGGGCTGTCCTCCACCCTCGCACTGGACTGTTTCCCCACTGGGTACAGGACAGACTGTGCCAAGAGGAACTGGATAAGGAAGTAATGAGCTACAAAGAAATCTGCAGCAATTGTGATATTCTAAGGGAGGGATTCCTACCGCCACAGAGAGCCCAGAGGACCTTATTCCCCTCTGCTTTTAGTTTGGAGTATTGGTGACGGTTGCCCCACTCCTCCCACCCCTAATGTGCAGCTGACTCTGGAGCTGCTCCTGCACAATTCCTCATGCCAGTTCTGCATCCTGCCACCCAGCTCAGCTGCACCTCCTCCTTTCCCCTTCCCTGCAGGAGGGGCTCTGAGCTGGGCAGCTAATTGAAGCGGCAGCTCTGGAATCCTGTCTTGTCCTGTCCCTCACAACAACTGGGATCAGAGGAGGCAACTAGGGAAGGAGAAAGGAAAGTAAACCGAGCTTTTGAGGGAGAAGAGAGTATGGCAGAGAAGCGACTTCTGGAAGATGTGGAATGGAATCTGCTTTCTGGTGGGCTAAGGAGCATGGGGTACTGGGCTACTTGATGGAGCCAGCACTCATGAACAGGATACGGTTCCTTAGGGGGGGAAACTGTGATGAGGAAGTATTTCCTGCCTAAGGAAAATCCCCAGGCCATAGGGAATCTGGCTTTCCCCGTGGCAGCGCATAGAGTTGAAGGAGGGGGAAAATAAAGCGTTGGGGAGGTGGGAGATGTGCTCTTGTAGGGGTGGAGGGGCAGGTATCTGTCTTTTGAGGGAGAAGGGTTAGCATTCCTTGAGTGCATCAGGGTAACGGCAAGGGACAGAGTTTTGTATCGGGGACAAAAGACTGAAGAATGCAGAGAGACCTCCCAGTGAAAGCAAAGCCAGGGAATGTGCAGGCAACCGAATGCAACCACACGGGGAAGAGAGAAGGGAGTGTAGGAGCTGACTGCCAGCACTTAGAGGCAGAGAGACTATGGAATGTGCTAAGGGAATAGACCACCCAATGTGCCGGGGGGAAGAGCAAGCCCAGCAGGAAGGCAGGCACCCAGTAGGGGAGTTGAATTAGTTGGGGCAAGAGAATTTAAGGAAAGCAAATCCAGTCTTCCTCTCCATTTGTTATTTTGGGGAAGAGGTCATCTTCCTGTCGTGCCTCTTTGGACCGCTTTAAACTTTTAAACAGAATAGTTTAAAACTATTGAATAGTCAAGCAATTTTTTTGTCTCGGTTGTAATGTTAAGAATGAGGTAGGACTATGCAGGGGGCAGAGCAAGCAGTTATTTGTGTCTCTCACAAGGTCAGGGTCAGGAAGGGAGTTCAAGGAAGATTGTCAGAATTATCTTGCGAAAGAAGCAGTGTTGTGTGGGACTCTTGGCCTACTTTAATGTTGGAACTACATGCCCCTTACTTCCCTGGCAACCTCATCAGCATGCTATTGGTCTTCACGAGTGCTGTGTTTGCCACCAGATGTAGATAACATCTGTAAGAGGCAGGCAGCCACATGTGGTTCTAATCTCATCTACAGAGGGGATGCTCCCAGCCATTTCCTGGTGGCGGAGAAAGGGGTGGTTGGGGATAGGATCCCCTCATTAATTGAGGTTTTATCTGTATTGTAGCAGGAGGATACTGAGCACGGCCAGTGGAAAATGCAGCATGTTGGTTAGTGTGGCCGACGAAGTTATGATGTCAGCATCTGTGCTCTAAAGCTATCCTTTAGTCGCATAATTCCCCCTTCTCTAACAGGGCACCAGACAAGAAAATGCTAAGAATGCAGCCCGCTGTGCTAATGTCGGGTAAATTGGCTAATGTTTCTCCAGGAGTTGTTGATAGTAGGTTCTTCAATGCTTCTAGGCAGGATCTGGGAAGTGATCTCTGTCCTGCCACCAGAAGGTGGCTGGGTCAATAATCCCACCTCTTGGTCTTAATTATTGAAATCGGGAAAGCATGCTTCTGATTTGTAGTAGCTCGTAGTAGTTAATGCTTGTAGTACCTAATGCTTGTAGTACCGTCTGTTTCTGATAATATTGACTTGGACACGTGTTGGTGGATGCTGTCTCAAGGGTTATCTAAAAACATTCGAAGACCCCAGTCTTTCCATGTGGGTCAGAACTTTTGCACTCCACCCCATCCCTCAAGTATTCATAGTGTTGGTTGCGGATGAGCAATGGTTTGGCTTTAGAAAACCGTAGATGCCACTGTATTGTGTTAGCTCCAAAGGACCTATTAGCAAAGTAACTGGCTCTTGCTTTGGATCGGCAGCTTTCCAGCACTCTGGATGTTTTTAGACAAGCTCCTTCCCACCTGCCTCCCACCCACCATTGCAGCCCTGCATCATGTATAATGGGTGGGAGGTGGGTGGGGAGCTGCTTGTCTAAAAACACCCTCTGTCAGCTGTGACCCATATCAGATTGTGACCCTTACTCTAGGCACAATATTCCTGCCATTGAAAAGCTAGAACTGAGAGCAGCCCAAGTCTCGCTGCACCAGCAAATGAATGGGTAGGCAATGGTGGCCCATCTATCTCACCAGCCCAAGGCTAGTCAATAAGGCAGGAAGGAATGCTGGGCCCAAACAGTTGTGTGGGAATGAGTGGCTGGTAGCCAGCCACTCTAGTGGTGAAGTAAAGTAGGATGATGATGATGATGATTAAACAAAGTCTACGGCCCTCTTAGTTTGCACTGGTTTTTTTTTGTATGTCCTGGGAGCAGGTCCATGATGGCCTGTCTCATGCTGTATCTCTTAAACATGTCTCGTTCATCAAAATGAACGGACAGCCCTTGTGGCTACAACAAAAATTTAAATCCAAGTAGTTTAGGAAGTTGAGGGGGTTTTTTTTTGCTAGCTAGTCATGACATCACACTTGTCTGCAAAACCAGGGGAAATTGTGCTGCATATGCTTGTTTGTAGCCTGGTTTCAAAGAGCAAGACACCTAACAATATACTGAAGTAAGAGTTAGGTACTTAGCATGTAATAATTCAAACCAAGTAGTGGTGTGTCTTTCTTTATTCCTGCTCAGCAGCAAATAAAAACAAATGGTAAAGTAGTTCAGCATAATTACTAATGAACTAAATCGGCTAGCCACAAATAGGCTATTGAGAGAATTCAAGCCCTGGACTGGAAATTTGGCAGTATTGTTGAAAGGGAAGAGTCTGCTTGGAAGATGTGGTTAAAGGCTTACATGCCAGTGTAATAGTTAGAGGAGGATCAGGCTGTCCATTGACTAATAAAACTGAAAGATCAGGTCAACTTAGTTTTGTCTAAAGCATTGCTAAATATTTGTTTTGTGTTTTGGGAATTCTGCAGATACAAACTCGCACGATGAGAACCATTCCCAGTGACTGTTAAAAATAAACGCTACCACCTGGCTGAATCAATACAAAAATCACACTGCTATGCAGTAAGATTTCCAAAGAAAAGTTAGCTCAAGTATTTTGTTTTTTGCTTTGAGTCTTTACCCACTGTTTATCTCCTAAATCAGACTAAAGGTCACCCCATAGTCTTCAGGGGAAACAGTATGTTTAATTTCAAGCTATAAAACAATTTTTATTGTGTCTGGTATATATTTGCACATAATTATTGACTGTATATCTTTATTATCAGAAAACATCTAATGTTCAGTGTATTGTAAAATCCTTTTGCACCACACTGTGAAATAATGGCTCGCATTTAATGATGCCACTTGGGAGAGATTCCCATTCTTTAAATAAAAAGATGCTATTTAGTTGACTTTGATAGCAGTATACCCAGGACATTTCAAGATGGCTTTATCAGTCTCCTGCATTAATTTTTAATACTGTTAAACTATCCTGTGTTTTTTTCCTTAAGCTGCAAACCTCTTGCATGAAGATTCCAGGCTGACTAACATTTGCAATTAATTGATGTTAATGACTGTCTATTTTAACAGGAGCAAGATATTGCCATTTTGGGACCCAATTCTGCCCCTGTCAAGGTCCACTGGCAAAATTTTCCAGGCATTAATGAACAAGTGTCACAATCCTGATTAATTGGGATCTGTCCCCAGCCTCAGCTTTCATTTTGTTACACGTAAAATTCACAACATCTATCCCATTTCCTTGAACGACCCCACCCACTGCTCCGTGTTTGGGTGGGTGAGCAGTGGGGGGGCTGTCCAAGGAAATGGGCTGGTGATGGGAGGGTGGATTGGTGTGCGGTGGGGGGTGTGTGTCCATGTGAACACCACAGGCAGTGGGTGTTTGTGCATGCATGCTCCCAGCACATGCTCCCTTCAGAAAACCAGAGGTGGCCCCAGGTGGAGGTGGGTGGGTGTCCATGTAAAGGGACACACAAGCCTCCACCCACCACGGCTGAACACCCCCTGTCCATGTGAAAACAGCCATAGTGCAAAAGTTGGATGAACTGTATGGCTCCACATAACAAAATATTGAGTCGGGTCGGGGTAACCTCTCCTGGATGGTTGTAAAACATTTCAAAGCTGTATAGTGATGGATTGCCAGGCCTATAAATCAGTGGACCAAGAAAAGGGAACTATGCAGTCAAATGTTAACAAAATTGGATGGGGTGGAAAGGAAGATTATCTAAACATTTTCTTGTGCTGTTTAAATATGTCAGACTTCATAGGGATTTAAAACTTATCCTAATGTAAAGGAAAATGCCTGCCAAAATGAGATTTGGGCTCTATCGGACCACCAAGCTTTATGAATAGTACTGCTGACTGCTTGCAATTGTAATTTCATTACAAATGATTTCACTCTGTAGTAATACAGTATGACAGACCTTACTCAGCTAGGCAGTAATAAACTCCTTCTTAGGGAGACTTATTTCAAAGCAGTATTTCATTTGGTTACTGAGGCACCTTCACAATACTATGGGTGAAAACCAATGGGGCAGCAGCAAGGAGGCAAGCTCCCAGCTCGAGCCAGGGTGGGAAAAGGCACCTGCCACTCCCCAGGTTGGAGGGGCACTGAACTGATCTGCCTGTGACCCCTGACAGCCAGAGAGCCATCTTGCGGCCCATACGCCCCGGGTAGGGTGGGACACCCCAACAAAGATGCAGGCGGCAGCCCCCAGTCATGTTGGACAGCCATGGCAAAGGGCCATGGGAGCTCCTGCCCTGTGGTGGAGATAGGCAAGGACGAAGAAATGTGCAGGCCAGCATTGGCTCGCACTGGTCTCTGTGGGCAGCCCTTGGCTCAGCATCCTTGCTTGGAATTGGGTCCAGGGTACATCCTGGGCCAGCCACCTACCCATCCCAGGGCAGTTGCAGGCCAACAGACAAGCAGTGAGTCCTGGTCACCTTCTCATCTGTTTTTACTCTTACCTTATGCAAGCTATAACTAGCCGACTAGTCCAAATTAAAGTCTGAATTCAGACTTGAAGTATAACATGCAATTTTTAAAAAAAAACCCACACCTTTTTACACTAAACTCTCCTCTTTAAAACCTTTGTACTACTTATTTGTAATAGCAAAGTCATGTAGCAATTATTAGCCGGAGAGCTTTAAATATATGTCCCTTCTCTCTAAATATACCTTGGTTCTTTTCGTGGTAGAAACACAAAGGCTGAAGTGTGAACACTCTTAACGATATGCTTCTCAACAGGGCCAGAAATGCTACTGCAGTGCTGGGGATTAGCATATAATTAAACCCAGCAGGGCCTTGGAGCTTCAAAATAAATTGGCTTTATTGTGATTTGGACGTGCACAAAGTGCTTGCTGTCTGTATAGAAATGTAGCATTAATGATAGCAATGACTGTTGGTAATGAGAATCTGTGAAAGAGATAAAATATTGTTGCAAACTATAAGAACTAAGGGCCAACAATAGTGAACACTGTTTTAGGACTATGTCAAGTCTCTCTTCCGGAGCATTTTATGAGTTAAATAGTTGGTAACTATGATGAGTAATAACACTGATTTCCACATGAGTCAATCCTTTAAAAATGTACAGTTGATTTCTAGATAACAGAAGCTTTACAATCCTGAGAGAGAGAGAGTACCAAGAAGAAACCTCCTGTGAAAAGCAGCTTGCCCCTTTGGTTGGGGAAGGGGACAGTCTTAACATATGTGGAAGAAGAACATTATTTATTTATAAGTATTTGTTAGCCGCCCCCTCATGCCTACAGCATCTCAGGGCAGCTTACAGCATAAAACACACAATAAAATTCATTAAACCAATGTTTTAAAAATACAATCCCTCCCTCCNTTGCCCCCTCCCTCCGCTCCTTCAGATCCCTCCTCAAGACCCACTTTTTCCTCGCTGCCTTTCCCAATGCCTGTTAGTCGTTCCCCATATACTTACTGTCTGCCCTCCTCTGCAGACTGCTGCAACCAACCTGATTGTAACCAAGCCAAGCACACACACCTGAGACTTCACATCCGCCTGAATGTTTTTCTCCCCTGTCTCTCCCACTGTCCCCTCTCCCTGTCTCCCCCTCCTTGTCTTTTAGATTGTAAGCCACAGGCAGGGACCGCGTCTATTTCTGTGTTCTGTACAGCACCAGGCACATGTCCGGCACTATATAAATGTTTATAATAATAATAATAATAATAATACTTAATGGACCTCAGCCCTGTTTAGGCAATGTGTGGGGGTATGAAATGACATCACCCACACTGTGTTCCCCAGGAACAGAGATCTGATGCCTTTCACCAACCTTAATACTACAGGTCTGAAACTGTGGTTGGGACCCCAACTAGTGCCATGCCATCTATGGATGGGATTGAGATTTGATATAGTTTGCAATGTCTTTTCTGTCCAGGGCCATGTGATTATACTGAAGTCTGGGAAGCACTGCCTTAAGGCCCAAGATCCCTTTAAACTGGGCTAGAAGTATAGGTTTATTTAAGTTTATCCTGCCCTATCCCAAGGACTTGGGGTGGATTACAACATATACAATGAATAAACACAAAAATAACCAGTTTAAATCCCCCATCCCTGCCTGACAAATGCCTGGCCAGTGATTGCAACTGGTAATAGTGAGGATGACTCTTGTTCAGCTGATTCTGACAATGTCTTAACAGGTTGTTCTTAAACTATATAGCTGATGTAGGATTAAACTATTTACAGAGATTGACAAATAGTTGATGGATTTTAAATGTAAGAATAGATTTTTGCTGCAGAATAAGAACTTGGCCAATTTTTAGACAAAAGGATAAAACAGCCTAATTGTCAATGGCAAACATTTGTGGTTCCAAGGCTTTCCATTAGATTTAAGGTTTTGACTGAGGTTTGGTGACTGTCTGTGCCTTCACTCTGTATTTCTGAGCTTGGCAGGGTTTCAAGCTTGTCAAACTAGCTTGGGAAACAGATTGAACAAAGTGTTAGTGAGCTGTATTCAAGAGGCCTGTTTAGACTTGATACACATTCTCAAGATTCTCCAGGCTCTGAGAATTTTGTTCGGGTAAGAAGACGGAATGATGAAATGCAATACTGAATTCAGCCTTGTGTTTTTGTTCTGTTTCCCTCTATTTGTGCAACTACAAAAGCTTCAGCTATTGCTGCCGAATGAACCCAGAAACTGCATCTCTTCAAGTATGCTTCATCACCAGTTCTTTTAAAAGATTCCTCTTGGAATCATTTTAAGATTCCGAAGATTCCTCTACCATACACTTCCCCAGAGAAAAGAATGTGTTGGTGTATCGAGCTTTAAACCAAAATGACAGATTCCTCCCTCCCCACCTCACCCCCTGCAATTTTAAAACCTATACTTTATCTTGGTGCTCTGCATTATAACATAAGACAGAAAACCTGTTTCTATCTGTACTTGGTATGGAAAGTGGAATTCCTAAACTTAATCTGGGGAGTGTATGTCTACAGATACATAACACATTTATGTACATATATGGTATGTTAGATCCTTGCAGAGGAGTGACTGAGCAGTTAGGTATGTGGCTGAGGAACTAGTTTCTGGGTGAGGTTTCTCTAAGTAGGCAATTTTTATTCTGCCAAATATTAATAATCCTAAAGACAAAGGGCTTAATCCGGTCCTTACTTGTGTGAGCAATTATGGCGGGGAGAGAAGGAACTAGCCAGATGGTGGTTCCCAGAACTAACCACCCAACGCAGGGCAGGACAGCTGTGTGGGTGAATTCTGCAGTATGATGCACCTGCCCGCTGCTGTGCAAAGCCATGTGGATCAGTCTGTAGACCATAGACTGCATCTGTTAGAGCACAGCTGGCAAAGATTAGGAACCCATCCACATAACCTTTTGGGACTTTGGGTCCCTGATACTGCACAGTTGCAGGACTCGAGTTCTCTAGGAGAGATGGGGAAAGATGCCCTCATACCAATACCATAGAACCATCTTTATAATAAAGAAGAAACTCATTCCATCATATTGATACTTGGCCAAAATCTTGCATAATGGCCCTAGCAATGAGTTGGAAGGCCAATTCATCCTTTCACCACAGAGGAATTTGCCCCAGTATTTCCTATATAGAAAGCTAGCACAGTTTCTGTAATTTCAGTTCTTCCTCAATGTGCTTATTCATGTGGTCATTCCTCCTGCGAAAGAGTGAATGTACTTTGTGCTCAGAATCATCGTTAGTGGTTCAATGTTGGACAGTCTTCTGGTGGAGTAGATGAACAGTATCCCTAATATTAAGATGCTCCACTGATAGGTTTTATTTTTTTTAACGCAATACTGAAATGGGTTTAAACAGGAGTAATCTGCAAAATAATTGGAGTTTGTTTGCTGTGGGACAGAGAAATCAAAAGGTTAAAATGTGACCCTTTTCACAGAACAAGTAAGATTTGACTCTTAACACAATAGAAGTCTGGATAAACTCAGTTGAAGCCAATGGAATATCTGTTTTCGCTTGTGAAATAGAGAATTTGTCCTCCTGTCTTATAGAACACAACTGCTATATTACTGCCACTCGGCATTCTGAAGAAATGTAGGGTCAGTCATTATTGGACTGACGTTGTGTTTGATTCTTCTGGAAGGGAAACCCGGTTCCAACACATTACCTTCTGTTACCTAGTTTGGTAATGCTTCATTCCATATGTCCCTTCTCAGTCCAAAAACAAGTCTTGAAATTCTTTGCTGCTTCCTCTGGTCTAAGCTGTCCAGATGAAGGCTTCGTTATGTGTTCTGACTGCTGAGAATCAGCATAAGATGGCTTTCAAGGAAAAACATAAGGAATTTTCCTAATCCAGCCGCCCCGAGCTGTCTTCAGGAGGGTAAAAATTTAATAAATAAATAAATTGTGATGGTGGCTCAGACTTAGAAATGTTTTGTGTTTTGTTTTTGAGTCCATTAGCTCGAACTTGAAAATCAGTGGTCAAATTAGCAGATGACTCATGCAACACCTCTTAATGCAAAACTAATGTCTCACAAATGTTTTATGTCCTCCTTTTACTCTATAATGGAGTGATACAAACTTATACCAGGGATTTTATTTATCTTTTTATTTTTATTTATGCACCAGCCATGTACCTGACACTGTACAATCCACAGTCCAAGACCAATCCATTTGCATCTTAAATTATCATAGTTCAGCTTTCTGATCGGTCATATTTAACTCAATGGGTCTAATTGCAGAGACACAACTTCATTGAAGCCAATGGAGTTGCCTTGATACTATGAGTGGGACACTGGCATGAATTACAGGTTTGGTTTCTTCAGTTTCAGTTTAAAGGTTTTTATGGATTTAATTACGGGTTAGGTTTTTCTCCCCAGTTTTGTATTTAAATTTGTGGAAACCTTTTACACCATTTCCCCCACTTCCCAATCCCCCAGGGCCCTGGGATGTACTTACCAGTCTCGGAGGGCTTGATTGAAGTTCCACCAGCCCGCCGCTGCTTCTATGTGTGCAGGCTCCCAGCAGGATGTCTCAGAGCACTGCTGAGCTCCCTGCTCCACAGCATGTGTGAGCAAAATGGCCAAAACAGTGGTGGCCAAAATGGCGTTGTTGCCATTTTGGTTAAGGACAGTTGCCATTTTGCACATGCGCAAATCGACCTGGCTGAACCATATGGGACTGGTCACAGTGCAAAAAGTTAAGCGCACGTTCAATTCTGCAAAAATAAGCTGACTATTCCAAATTGAATGGGAGAATTGTAGTATAGTAGCTTACTGAACAACCACCTCTTTGCAGGCCTGATTCGACATGCGCTGGAAGTATTTGACTTCTCATATGAGAAATCCCATGGAATTCTGAGACTACCTATGCAAGTGTAGTTGTGGGAACACGAGACTGAGCCATACGTCAGTAAGAGGTTACAGTGCTAGAGAGAAACCAGTGTTCATTTCTTACCTCTTGGTATGGAAATCAAACATGCTGCTTGCACTAAACTTTATTTTAAATTAAATATTAGGAAATTGAGTTTTATATCTCAGTATTTAAGAGTTTAATTACATTTCTGAAACCTGCAAGTGATTTCTAAAATAGTCCTTTTCTGAAGGTCTGTGACCTAGGTTTTGGCTGAATACATATTTCCATGCTCTATGAATTTCTCACGAAAGTATAAGTATTGTCACAATTATGGCATGTCTGCTTTGAAGCGTCCTAGTGGAGGCTAGGGCTCTTTCTTGTGAAGAAAAGTTTGGGAAGACTAACTAGAATTTTAAATAGCTTTGTCTTTCAGAACTGCGGCCTATACAGAGTCCAAATATTAAGCTAATAAGTTGAACAAGAAATGTAGGCTGTAGCTTGTAATTCTTCTTGAGCAACGTTTTGCTGTTGGTTGCACTAGTGTAAATCCATAGTTATCTCCATTTAATGAACTCTCCTCCAGTTGATTGTAGCTGAGTGGAATTTACTAGTGTGGTATTTTTAATGTTGCTTGAAGTATGGTGTACAATGCATCCTAAATACAGCTATGTGTTCTAAGTGAGGAGGTGGTCTGAATTGGAACCACAGATGTAAAGGCCTACAATCTGAGACTTTGAGAACGTTTGTCCTTCCCTCTCTATAATTGTCCTGACCAAAATTCTAGGTGTGAAGCCTTTGAATTCTGGAGAAGGTTTTGGACAAAGGTTAGAGCCTCTGCAAAACTGACTCCCAAGTTTTCATTACTGAGGACACCTGTAAAAAATGTGGTGCTGGGAGGCCTGTATGCAGGGGTTCCTTCCAACTAGGCTTAGAAGGGGGATTGGACTCAGTGTTCAAAGAACTCCAACAGTTGCATGCTTTTCTGAAGACTGAATGTTCAGGTGATATTTTGGTCACCATTAGCTATCTCCTGCATCATTCCACACTGCCAGCTTCTAGATGGAACCATAGGAGGAGGATACCCCAAACACTACAGCATAGGACTCTTGGATGAACATCGGTCACTCACTTCAAAATTTTGTACGCCAATCTCCTGTTTATCAGAAGTTGAAGTCTGAGATTGAAAATGCATATTGTTCCGCTAGTCCAACTATGTAATTATCTGAGCCATTCTAAGAACACAATCGGTCACCTTGACTTATCCAAATGAAAAGCCTGAGACTCTTGAGGTATTCCTGTCCTTGGGTTCAGATGGCAACTCAGACCTGACTCTGTTCTGTGTACTGTAAAGGAGTGTTACAAATACTTTCTGACTCTTAAAATTCCTGGCCTGCCAGCTTTACACTGGAAGAATACACCATTGTTATCCCTTTAAGGATTAAAAGGAACTGGAACATGGGGAGATAAATGACTGTATGTACTTGGGAATATGTAGAGGGAGCTATGGTAGCCTGTCATTCAATAGATCTGTTTAACATTCATTCAGAGTAGATTTACATGAGTGGAGAAAAATTAAGCAATGGAATTTCATCTCTCTTTTTCTCAACAGGGTCTCCTTATTACGACAATGTCCGCCCGCTTTCCTATCCAGATTCCGATGCTGTCTTGATTTGTTTTGATATTAGTCGACCAGAAACACTTGACAGTGTACTAAAAAAGGCAAGTGTTTTGAGAATAAATTTGTAAAAGCTGAAACTGTATTTATAAATAGAATCTGTAGGTAAAGTTCTGAAATGTGTTATGGTTTCCATGTGTAGAATCTACAGCATTTCCTTTAGCTCTGCTAAAATAAGACCAGACTATTTGTTGAAGTGCTAGAATAATGGTAATTCATTTGAGGAGAATAGAATTTATCTTAAAAAATACAGAAACCAGCAAGGGCCAGAGGTGAATAGAGTACCCCATCTCTTACTCCAGAGACCATTTGCAGATGTTCTAGGGGCATACTAGATCAGAAACAGGGGTGCACAGCCAGGAAATACACATTTCAAAGAACACTGCCATAATGAATTGTACTGGCACCATTAAATATTGGTCTACCCAGAACTGAAATTATCAATTTCTCTTTGAGAGGCTGGTTGTAGAATAATCTTATGAAGAGGCCATGCAGACAAGGAGGCGTGGGCCTCTAAGAACACTATGGGAGCTCAGGCCTAATATGCAAGTACAAAATGAATGACTCTCCTTTTGGTTGCTCCATGGCAAACTGAATTAATGACTTCAGCAAAATCGTAGGGTTGCTGTTGAGTTATTTTCAGGGGGTATGTCTCCCACCTCAGCTTAGCTTCTGAGGCCTGAAATGCTTGGCCTAATGAGGTAGAACATGAATTGGGTACTCTGCAGTGTGAATTCAGAGTTCAATGATTGCTTCCTTCCCTCCATTCCATGATAGGGTAGTACATGGGCTGCTGATCTTGCCTCCTTCAATCATCTTTGCCCCCCCCCCGATGAATATCCAGTTAAGATGGCTTATTGTCTGGACACCAGCAGAACTGACAGCCAGCCAAACTCCAGAACTTTTATTTGTTCTCCACTCCTGTCTGATTTCTGTATATGAAGAAAACAAGATGGTGAATGGCTTAGAACTGGCATGGATAAAATATTGATTTGGAGCTGGGAGATGCATGTTCAAATCCTGGCTTGTTCATGTGCTAGTTGGGTAGCTTTGGGCAAACCAGTATCTCTTGGGCTAATATACCTACCTCACAAGAATGTTGTGAGGATTAGTGAGAGAATGGGTGAAAACAGACATGACGCTAACCACCCTTGGTGGTTATTTTTGCATGTTGCAGGGCTGTATTGGTGCCCTATGCAGCCCTGCAACATGCATAAATAACCACCAAGGGTGGTTAGCGTCATGTCTGTTTTCACCCACAGACTGTAAAGCCCTTGACACAATTGTTTTAAGTGTCCTCTCTGTCACAAGTAGAGTAGTAGTATTCATCTTGTGAGATACTTTCAGTACTAGAGTGACTCCTGCCTAGAGCTGAAATGATTATTTGGTGGCAATATATTCTGATAAATTCAGCTGCTTCAGTCAAGATCTGATGGAATGGATTTATTTGCTTGGATATTTGGGGTTTGATCTATGTTTTTGTTTGGTTTTTTTGGTTGCTGCATGTGCACAATAGCACCAAAGCAGGATAACCAAAGTACTGAACAAAACAAAATTAATCGACTGACGGGATATACCTGGCCCCAGGTCTGCTGACTTTTTGCCAAGCCTGTAAGACCTGGCTGTTCGCCGGGGGGGTGGAATGTGTTATAGAATTTTAAAATGATATTTTTATTTTTAAATTTTTATTGTTGATACTCTGTTTTGTAAGTCGCCCTGAGATGTCATGGCATGAGGGAGTGACTAAAAAATGTAAATAAATAAATATATACAAATATCCATTTAGGATATAGATATATTCAGATGACTATCCAAAAACACGAACAGCATGAATAACGAAAAACTTGAATACAAAAAAATACTCTTTAATTTCAGCTTGCCTCCTGTTGAATACTTTTTTAAAAGGCCCTTGTTGGGTTATTGCCATGTGGCTATCCAGCAATTGCAAGTGATCTACAGTTGTCTTGTAGTAGGCTTAATCTTGTCTACGTGATTGCTACAACTTAATTCCCCACAGATCAATGTAGATTATAGTTGTGAGAATATGTAAACCATACTACTACATTTTTATGGTTGTGAGACTTGATTTAATTTGGCACTTGGGGTGGTGTTGCAAACTAGCTTGAAGCAATGACCTTTATTACACCTGCTTGTCATGGGACTCACAGGGAGGTGGAGTTAAGTTGTTTTGCCAATTGCAGATGGGATGAGAAGAAAATTCTGCAAACTTACCCTCCCATAGGTAGTCTGTATCTCCTCCTACCAAGTAGTTTTATTGAAGTCAGTTGAACTACTTGTGGATAAGGGTTACAGAATCCAAACCCACAGCATACCAAAGTTTGTAGTCTACATGCTCCAAGAGCCAACTTGTAGCACGCTTCAATGGCAGTGTTTTAGTACTATTGCTTTTATTATCATTTAAGTATTTTATAATACTCTGTGTTCAAAATACTTTAAAAGTCCTGATGTAGCTCCTCCTCACCACAACTCTGTGTAGTAGGTCCCTGTTCCTATTTTACAGATGCAGAACTGAGGGTGAGCAATATTGGGTGTAGCCACACGAAACGTTCGGGGAAGGCTACAATGCCTCAGGTAGCCTTAACCCAGTCTGGGTAGCCGGGCGACTTGCTGCAGTGTGCCATGTGACTGGATACCACCAAATGTCCCTCCCAGCACCTGGGATAGGGCAGCCCAAGGAATGACTGCCAGTGTGCCAAAGCTCCTCTTGCCCCGCCGTGCAACGAGCTCTGTGGCAGGGCTGGTGTCAGTGCTTTCCTGCCACAGGGCTGCGCAGGAATTGGACCCCAGCAGTTCATGCGGAGACACCCAATGACTTGCCCAAAGCCACCCAGAGGTTGTCTAAGACCAGAGTTGAACCTTGGCTTCCCAGGTCAAGTCCATCACCTGTCTGCTACACTGGTTCTCTAACCTTAATGTTTATGCATAGATTGCTTCTTTAGAACTACCCTGTTTTATTGCCTCTCCATTATGATGCTTTAATCCAAATAATTGTGTCCTTATCAATTCTACATATTTTTACAGTGGAAAGGTGAAATCCAGGAATTTTGTCCCAACACAAAGATGCTTCTGGTTGGCTGCAAGTCTGACCTGCGCACAGATGTTAGCACATTAGTAGAACTATCCAATCACAGGCAGACGCCAGTCTCGTATGATCAGGTACGTCCTGTTTCCTTCTTTGGGGAGTAATGCAGTTCTCTTATAGTGCATTCACCTTCTGGAGAAACAAGTGTAGATCTCACCTCTGTACTCTACTCCCATTCTAAGGATATAAATCTGCTATCCTACAGTGATCATGAGTGGTCATTCTATGGGTGCCTTGCCCACATCCGCCTGCTTCACCCCTGGGCTGGCCAGTCCATCTAAAAGCAGGACCGCCAGATAAGCAGACTGTGCCTGCTCCTGGGCAGCTTCACCAGCAGCACTCTGGACCATCCCAGAGTGCTGCCGGCAAAGCAGGTTGTCCAAACACTGGGCACCAGCCTGGAGTGGAGCTGCTATCCATCTGGGGAGTGGACCCATGCTGCAGCTCCACTCCCGGCCTGCCATTGCTCCACGCAACACCATACAGTTCCAGATGCCAGCCTAGAACATTGAGTGATTGTCTACGATTCTATGGTGCAAGGCTGGGTGCCTTGCAGGTCTGTCTAAAGTGGAACCAGGTGGGGCTGCAAGCAGGTGGACGCAGGAGTGCAGCTCTGGGAACAGGCAGCCTCTCCAGTCTGTTTACACCCTATGTTGGGGGGAAACACCCATATAAGTCTTACGGAGTCTGTGCCTGTATAACCTACAGAAGATACTCTTCCAGAGTTTGCTGTTCTGGACCCTACACTTGTATAGAGACACTGTGTGTCATTGGGATGCGTAAAGCATATGGATAAGATGAGGAGAGGGGGGAGAATGGAGCAGGAAACTTGGCCATGACAGCAGCCTGTTATTTCCTGCATTCTCTTCCCCTATCCATGCGGTTGCCTTGGCTGCCACCTGCCCTAGGCTTTCTGCTTTTCCAGTTTGGGACAAGCAGTGAGAACTGGGAGGGTGGCAGCTGAAGTGGATGCAAGAGGAGAGTGGACAGGAGACCTCTCCTTTCCCAACACCCTGCTCATCAGGATACTTTTCAAGTCTCCCTCTCCACACACCCTGGGGTGAGGTGGTCCCTATTCTACATCTTGCTACAGAACTGACATCTTGGTTGGCAAGCTTAAAACTAGGCTTTTGACTTCATAGTTGCAGAGGGAATAGCTAGAATGTGAACTAAGGTTGCAGTCCTTGTCCATTAAGGTCAACAATGGGAACTTTGCCATTGACTTAAAAGAGCTCAGGTTAGTGGTCTAAGTTTGTAGAACAGGACTCAGAGACATTGTCTTCCCTGATCACTTTAATCGGTCAACTCAAGTCAAAGGAAAAACCTAGTGGTGTCAGTCTGCAAGATAAGTACCCTAGCTGAATGATTAATGCTTCCAAACTCTGTGTGAGGTACTAGTAAAAACCTCAAATTTCCTTACCAACCTGATGCCAGAGGATAGTCACTTACTGTCTGTAAAAAATCTACAGCCTAGGGTGACAAAACACTCCAGGTTAGCCCTGAATGTAAGGAACATTCGAGATGCATTCTCATAGCCTTAAGTGAGGCAAGCTGTACATCGTAAAACCAGACGATTAACTCTGTATTGGGACAGTGAAGTGTTTCTGTTCTGAAAAGTGGCTGCAAAGAATGAAATTGTGCACCCCCTCCCCCCTGTAGTTGCTGACTCAAATGTCCTAAGAGCACAAATACAAGCTATTTAAAATTGCCTGGCCTTATTCTTTCCTCCTCACCTATGCTTATTACAAATAAACCATATCCCCAGTGACCCATATGCAACTATTGCCACTTAATTTATACAGGTGCAGCTGGTGGTAAATGTACCAAGCAGTTCTGAGGATGATGCACAGGTTTAAGGTTCTTTGATGGGAGGTGCTGCTGGTTAGCCCTCATATTATACTGCCTCTTCTACTGCTAATGATTGATGTCAGTGGGACTGTTCAGCTGCTTAGGCCGTTTTTAGACGAACGCGCCGGCACCCGCGCTTGTTTTTCAAAAGACCCGGCAGTCCGTTCTACATGTGATGCTGCCGCTGAATACGTGCATGTGCGGGCGATGCACATCAATTTCCAGCCGCAAACTGACCAGGTCGGTGATCGAGGTCGGTCATACACGGCCGGAAATGGATGCGCATCACCTGCGCATGCGCGTATTCAGCGGCAGTGTCGCGTGTAGAACAGACTGCCGGGTCTTTTGAAAAACAAGCACGGGCGCCGCCGCGCTCATCTAAAAGCCAATATGCTGGTCAGCATCACTTCTTCCATAGGACTACTGATAGCATATGCTGCTATACAGGGGTGTAAATCACTTCCAGATTGTGCCCTTTAGGAAGCAGGGGAGAAGCTAGAGGCAGCTAGAAAATATCTCCTAGGAAGCATAACTCTAGACCTTTTGCCTTGGATATCTCTTAGGGATAAGTATCCACTAGAAAGGGTGCTGATTGTAAAAATTGGCAGCAAAAAAACCCCCAAACCCTTGCATCAACTTTACCGTTAAGGTCAAGTCCTAAGGTAGATGATCCTAACCTGTAGGTCAGGGCCCAAGTGGAATTAAGAACATAACATAAGTAATGTCGTACCAGGTCCAATCAATGGTCCATCAAGCCCAGCATCCTGTCTCAGACAGTGGCCACTATCTCTTTCTCTTGGGAGAAGTACCCAGCAGATCAGAATAGGCAATCTATTCCCTGTTGTTCCAGCCCCCAACAGTAAGAGGTTGTGACAATGGTGTGCATGGGGTCATGATTCTAGCTGGTATCTGCTGTACTTTGCTTCCTGGAGTCCTGGGCGTAAGTCTCCAAATAGAGTTACATAGAAAATATTGGGGAACCAATGACCAGGTGCTCCAATTCTGCCATGTTCAAAAGACCCTGAGTAGAAAAGAACTGAGTAACCATGCATTCCAGTTACTCTGCCAAGTGGCAACAAGGGCCACAATCGTCAAACCACTTGGTTTCTGTGGAGTTATTCCTGGGTAAACTGCTCCATGGCTGTTCAGTTGGCAAGAGGATCCACACAGGTGCTTCATGTACTACTCGTTACTAATTACAACTTAATTTTAATGCTTGCTTAATTGGCCTTGGTTTAATGCCCGTGCCACGGGTATAGTTGCAAATAACTTGTGGAGCATTCTTGGTCCCAAAAGTAATAGATGGAGACAGAGTAGTTCAGTTGATACCTCTTGTTGAACGAACTGCTGTCAGTGAGGACACAAGCACAGGGCTCTTCCTTAGGCTGGTAATAAGTCAGAGCAATGACAGATTGGGTGTAAACAGATGGCTGCAGAGGCTGTTCCCCCCCAGAGCTGTGCCAGGGTGCACCTCCCACATCTACCTGCTTGCAGCCCCACCTGGGTCTGTGTTTTAGATGGACCAGACAGTTACCCCCGCGGCACCCTCCCCACCACATTGCCCAATACTCTAGGCTGGCACCCGCAACTCTATGGTGTTGCCTATGGCCATGGCTGGCCGAAAGCAGAGCTGCAGCATGGGTCTGCCAAGTAGATAGACAGCAACTTGACCTCGTCCGGTGCCCCAGGTTTGGCCGGCCCTCTGCTAGCGGTGCCCCGGGATGTTCCGGTCGCACCGCAAGTGGGGCTGCCGCAGAACAGGCACAGTCCGCTCTGCTTCTGCATCTGGCAGGGCACTTTTAAATGGACCAGCCAACCTGGGAGTGAAGCAGGTCAGCTCAGCCAGCACCGAGGCAGCCATCACTCTAAACGCACCCATTGCGAAACCTAGCGGCCTACAGATCCAAGGCAGCTGAAAGATGGGATTTGATGTAAAGTACAGGTCTTTGTTCCTTAGTAACAGACTATAATGCCTTTTAAATTTTGAGTAGTATTGAAGTGATAGATTTGGGGAAACTAGTATTGCTTTGTGTGTGACCCATATTTGAACCTAGCCTATTTGGGTAACAGATCAAATGTCCAGACAAGAGCAGCGTTTAACGTCTGTGAAATTCGATGGTAGCTTCAGCCCAGTCCATAGTTTTTTGTCACAAAAGCTGCCATCACCTCAAACCGCTCCAACTTGGCAGCTTAAAAGGAGAGGCTATGGACTCTGGGCCTGTTCACCTGGAACATTTATTACCTGGGACATCCTATGCCCAAGTAGGGCTACTCCAGCTTAGTTTACTCTGGGAAAAGCTGTTTGTGTGGCTGTTTCCATATGGGGTTTAAACTACCTTCCAGTGGGCTCAATCCCAAGCCCCACATGCTACACAAACTATGTGCACGCATCTTGCACACAACCCTCGTGCAGAAAGCGCACACAGCTGTGTTAGCCTGTGTGCAAGCTGTGTGCACAGATCCCACATGCAGAGGGGTTGACTGACTGTAACCCAGTGAGTGCTCCTATGAACAACTAGTGTGTGACCTAAGCCCAAGGTATGAGAACTAGCACATACAGCTTTTGCACAGGTAAAGTAAGTTGGGGGGCAGCTTTGTCTGGGGGGTAGACTTCATGTGGACCCACCATGTGTGGGCTTGTAGCTCTTAGAACTGGTTCCTCCAGGTCAGAAGCAGCTTGGCAGCAATAAAAGCATCTCTCAACCCATGGACTCTGAAATGAGGGACAATGCAAGACACTTGCATAATTTGTATTGATTTAGGCAAACTTTTAAAAAAATTCAAAAGCAGTTTTTTTCAGCCCATTGTTATGCAGTCTTAAAAACGGAAAGGACTTGTGCCTCAAAGCCAGACTCAAACCTTTGTCCTTCCAGTTTTATTTCAAAGCCCTGTCATGTCACTTCCACCAATTGTTGGCCTCTACATCCCCATGCAAAAGAAGCTCTACCGTGCACACTGTCCTCCCTTTAAAAGATAAAGCTTTTTTCTCTCTACTCTGGACATGTCTCCTATGGATTCTTGGATGGATGAGGTTGTGTAGATTCTCTCCTAGACCATTGCTGAACTTTGGGACTGGGCTGAAGCTTTTCATTGTTGCCTTTGAAAACTGACACTAACAAATGGAATGGGGTAAAATTATTTCTTACAAGGGGCATAGCTCTTCCCCAGTTTTATTACCAGAGCTATAGAAGGAAGTACTGGCTGTTGCTTTTAATTGAGCCTCTAGTGAAGGACTTCGTTGCCTGATGAGCCCAATAGCTGTTTGTAAGGATGCCAGAAAAATGGTCCTCGTAGAGCTTGATCGCTAAGGATTTTTTGTAACTGACATGCCAGGAGCCCTGGATTCTAGCTTGCCTGTACTCTTGTCTCCTCTGTTGGCTGTTTGTTTTTTAAAAAGCCCTCACAAAGCAGCTGCTACATGCTTGGACTTTCCCTGTAAAAAGGTTGGAAGCAATAGGGGAAGTGGGATTTAAGTTGACATCCTCTTCTACCGCACCACAGGGATTATTCACCAGAACTATTGCAGAGTGTCTCTCTCCACCAATGTGAGATTTTGCTACATCTATCCAGGACAGCTGGCAAACTTGGGATGTCCCATATAAGGCAGGACAGTTGCCACTAGTGTTGTACACCTATTCTGTCTAAATAAAGGATGTAGAGAAAGTAAGATCGTCATGTTGGTCCCATATCTAGGTAATGGAGACCAAGTAGTATAATGATACCTTTTTACTAGCCCTCCCTTTGCCATTGTTACCAATCACCATGTAGACTTCACTGCTTTGCTCAGTCTCCAGTTCTAATTCCTGACGTGCCTGAGGAAGGACCCTGTGAGGTCCGAAAGCTTACGTGCCTCCACCAACTGGAGTTGGTCCAATAAAAAATATCGCTGTACTACTTTGTCTCTATTGCCTAACGAAAGGACTTAGTTCTCCAGGGCTGAGAGTCCAGTATCTTTCAAAACGAACTCAAGGATCACTGAAAGCAAAATGTTGCCCAATACTTCAATTTCCAGATATTTGTCACTGTGCCTAGCATCCATTTCTTTAAACTTTTGGGATTGCAGATCAGTGTGTAATGCAATACTGAGCTATTTATATAATACAACTTGGTTCCAGGTCCTTGTCTGTTTTTTTTGCAGAAAAAACCCTAATTAGTTGCTGGCTGTCACCCTCCTGGCTTCTGTTTTGGTTTTTCAGAGCATTCTGTATGCAAACGGCACTGATGAGTAAATGTATGCTTTGTGTTGGCTCTGTACAAGAACTTCCTATTGATCTGGAATTTCTGGTTTTTCCTTTCCCCCAGGGTGCAAACATGGCCAAGCAGATTGGAGCAGCCACTTATATTGAATGCTCAGCTTTACAATCAGAAAACAGCGTCAGAGACATTTTTCATGTTGCCACCTTGGCATGTGTAAACAAAACAAATAAAAATGTTAAGCGGAACAAATCGCAAAGGGCAACAAAGCGAATTTCACACATGCCTGGCAGGCCAGAACTCTCCACAGTCGCTACAGATTTACGAAAGGACAAAGCGAAGAGCTGCACAGTGATGTGAAGAGGGCCTTTGGTTCTTTAAGAAGATGGGAAAAGACAATGGTTTGGGAAAGGCGAAGACTCAATGAAGTACCCTGTCAGTGGTATATAGACGTGGACTTAAGTCAACACTTGAAAAGGATCTTCACCTTTTTGTGGGAGACTGTACTTAAGGGTTCAGGATGTAGACCGACCAGTGAGAAGAGATGATCTGAAAGGCTGTCAAAAATGTTACTTGGAAGATATGCCAAATATAAAGGAAAAGATTTGAATGTGCTAAAGAGGGGAAAGGTAGCACCTAAGAGAAAATGTCCTTAACAGTGCTTCTTGGTTTGCTTACCAATCTGTTTCTGGATACATACTTTGATTAAATGAAAAATAGTTTAATGTTCCTTTTCAGACACCAAACAAATTAGAGATTGAATTAACACACTGGGGAGGTAGCGCCTCCCCCACCCCCCCACTTGCCAATTTGGTCTTCCACGGGATGTGATCAAATTTCCTTGTAGCTCATTAAAATGGAAATTCTATCCAGACCCATGGGTTCATCCAGATGAAAAATACTGTATGAGAGACTTTGCTTTCCTGAGATGGTTGTGTGAGCTAAATTGGAACATGTTGGCAACGAAGAAAGTGTTCTTAGACTTATTATTATTAGAAATGCCATACAACAACCAAAATGATGCAGATCCAATAAGGGGGAGGAATGAAATAAACTTGCCTGTTAATAATACTTTTTGAAACTCTAGACTCTGTCCATCCTAGTAATTGTAATCCCAAAGTAGTAATGCTCAAGTTTTTTTAAAAATTATTTTTATTCCCTCTTTATGAAGGTATGATGTACTGTATGGATATGTCATTGTAGGTTGAATTGCAACGTCAAATGAAAGGTACTTGGTGTGTTAGGAATTATCCTCCTATTAGTGGTTCTCAAACTGGGCAGTAGAGGTGCAAGAAAGACCATGAGTCACCTAGCTTTGCTCTGACTGAGCCCAGGGGTATCTCTAAAATAATGGATCCACAAGGGGGAGATGGAGGAAGCAAAGGGGGAGCAGAAGCAAGGTGCATGTGGTGGTGGGGGGGCACCCTCAGCTACCACAGACTAGTGGAAAGGAGGGGGGGCAGATACAGTTCATAATGAAGTTTGAGAACCACTGCTCTGTTAAGAATGGCTTTCCCTTTATGAACAAACCCACATGGCCTCCCCAGACATGTTCATGGTAAAAAGCCAGTATGTGTAATAGCAGCAGCACACTCGGGGTAATGCCTGGTAGGGATAGGATGCCAGGGAGAATACCAGATTTACCGGTATTGGAGCTCTCCGGTATTGGATTTACCAGTATCGGCATACCGGATTTTTAACATCTGTTTTCTACATTGCGGTCATTCACTTCAGTTGCCGCGATGTAAAAAAATCAGTAAAGCAGCCCATGTTAAAAATCCGGTATGCCGATGATTATCGGATTAATCTGATATACCTGATTATCGGATTTATCCAATACTGATATTGCCACCCCTAACGCCTGGTGACTTTTCTCTGTGAGCAGGGCTTCATGGGGAGGGGGGCTTGCCAGGCCTCATCCTCAGGGGGGCTGAACCCTGAGAACTGTTCCCAGTAGGAGTGTGTACCCCAACATGCAAAAGACCAGGAAAAAAGTCAATAGTGGTCACTTCAGGGTTGGTAACAAGCCAGAGAACCTGAATGTTTGTTGGGCTTTCATTAATTACTCTCCTGCCTTCCCTCCTGTGTGTGCCATCTAGAGCTGAAGGTAAGAGAGCAGAGCCTGTGATTTAATTGCTAGGAGGGCCGAGTGATCCAGTGGCTGGGAGGCTTGCGAGAGTAGGGTTCAGATCCCTGCTCTGACAGGCTCGAGCTGGGGGCATGGCTCCTGAGGCAACGATGGGCCCTGGCAATTTAAGCCGTGCCTGTGAGTGCAGTCTTTTTGTGGCTGCAGCCTCAAGGAGATGGGAACTGGCACTTCCCATTGTAAGAAATGTGTAATGGAGATGTGCGGTTAAAACATAAAACTAAGGACACGCCTGAGCTGACCTATCCAAATGATTTCTTACATATGATGCATCTCTAAAATGGCTGCCTTGGATGGCTTTCCTGTTACAAATTTCATATTTCTCATAACAAGCACTAGGAGGAAATGGGGGCTGCAGAATTGTGGCGCCTTAAAGAGTCCCCAGTGGAAACTGGATACTGCATTAATCCTCAAGGACTAGTATGTGCCTATCCAGACAGATCATTAAACACTGCTGCAGTGAACTGGACTCAGTCAAATTCTTTTCACGTGCTGATTACTATTGCTACATCGAATACCCCAGGCTTTAAAATGGTTTGCAGATGTTTACTGACCAATTCTACTTTTAGAGAGACACTGTAAGCTCGGACTGTTGCTATAGCTTGTTGAAAGCAAGCATTTTCTCCAATGCTAATGCTTCATTTTTGAAGTATTAAAATGCCGTTTGCATTAAAACCAGATAGGACGGAGGATTAAGGTATTGGAAACACTCAGTTGTATGTGTTACAAGCACTTTGTTTTTGTCTCTGAAAAATGAAGAAAATACCATTCCAACCATTTTTTGCCCCCAATCCAGACACAGTGCCACCATGAATATGCTTTTGATTGATGCAACAATATGCTTAGGGCAGTATTACAAAATAGCTGGCGAGTGCTTTCTGTATTTAAATATTGTAAAAAGAAAATAAGTTATAACTGTTATAAAACGGGACCTTCATTACTTTTTTTAAATGTTGAAGTCACTTTGTATGTTTGGTTAATGTTTCTGCAGTATTTATTTAAAAAAAAAATATTGAAATAAAAAAATAATAAAACCTTTGGATAAATGGCCTTGATCCTTTGTGTTAATTGACTATATTCTGTTCTGAAATCAGTTTACACAACAATATCATTCAGTATCTCACAATGGAAATGTAACCTTTCTTTTGATGAGACCAAATCTCCTGGTTTTCTGCCATTTTGGACTAGGGGTGCGTCTTGGGTTTGAGGTCTTCAATAGCATTCCTTCAAAAGTTAGATTGATTTATTAAATGGTGGGGGGCTTGGAGAAATGGAAACAAGGAACGAACAAAAAAACCCACCTGAATTTTCCTCTTCCTCCTAAGCAAGCTGGCGACAATCTTTGGCCATTTTTAGACCGAACGCACCCATGGAGGTCCACCCATCCCCCACGGACCCAGGTGACCATCTGAAGGCAGTGTGGGTGGAGGCGCGTTCCCACGACCCATGCACTGCCCACCCATGCCCCCACACAGCAACCCAGGTTTTTAAAAATGTGTTTAGAAGATTTCTATAACCTAGGATACAATCTACTCTAGAGCACTCCCATTAAAGTGCACAGGGCTCTAATGGGATTCCTCCAGAGTAAAGTGGCTTGTGGATTACAGAACCACTTGCCTAAAATCCTTTTATTTTCCAGGGACACCGACAATATTAGATTAAGCTCTTTTCACCATCTGCCTTTCTGCACCACTAAGCATGCACAACTTCTGGACCACTCCAGCATATTTATAGTCCCCATTAAAACCTTTTGCTTATCAAGCAATGGCTGACTTGCCAAGTTCCCACTTGTAGCAAGATAATGCTAGAGAAGCAAACAATCCAAGTTTTTGAGGAATAGCAATTGTTTGAAAGGCATGTTCCATTGCCGGGGGTGTGTGGTTTTGGTTTCTCTTTTTTAAAAAAACACTATTGTTTTGGAATTAGTTTAATAGCACTCATCATGATGACCCAGTTCAGGGTTAGAACCTAGGGAAGGGGTGCCAGGCTGCAGCTAGTGGTAGGAAAAATTAAGTTCTGAAGATTCCCTCTCCCTCAAGCCCTACTGGAAATTGAGGTGTCATATGATTTTATTTGTGAAGGCTACTGGGGCAACAGGATGATAACATCCTAGCACATGGCGATCTTCTGCATCTATTCTCAGTGCAAGTGAAGTGACAACTAATGTCCACTAAGGTGGATTTATTTTAGCCCTTAATTAACCAAATAAACTTGATGGATAAGTGGCTGTTTGGAAAGGTGATCCTTTTAACTGATGGAATAATATACCTTGAACATTTAAGGGAAACCATGGGTTTGTCATTGCTAGCTCACATATACAAACAAAAGATCCACATTTAATCTTTTTTGTGGGTGAGGGCAGCATATTAATCCAAGATAAAATAGAACTGCCCCCCCTCTTCAGTTGGAATTTGTCCTTGACTTGCACTATGTAAAGAAGCAAATGTGTGTTTGTAAAATGACTGCCCTTGTCAAACCTATGATTAACCCTCCTAAGGAATGAGGTAGCAAATCACAAGTCTTGTAATCTGCAGTATGTTTTTTTGGTTTCTCTCAAGCCCCATTTTGGTCTCCTGGAAATATAATTGGCAGACTTCCATTTGTTACTCTAGCTCCCCAAAACACTCGGCTGCTGTCCTTTTAGCCTCTTATTGCCCGACTAGGTTATGCAATAGTTTTACAGTAATTGAAACCTCTTCCTAGATACAAACAGTGTAGGAAAATAACGACAAGGCCACAAGACAACAGGTTACCAAGAACCATGCAATATTTAATGATGCTGAGTTAAAGCTGACATGGAATGTAGGTGGAGGCCTAGGGAAGGAAAAAGTTCACTTGGACAGTGTGTGCTGAAAAGCAAATGCTGACCCTGGGCCTTTTTACACA
>QEPC01012468.1:762261-772263 GCA_003113815.1 Sphenodon punctatus | reverse complement strand
CCCCCCCCCGCCACAAACCTCCCCCATGCCCTCCTGGCCATCCTGCTCACACCAGGGGCCAGGCCAGGCCATAACCACCCCACCCCCACTTGCCATCCCCTGCTTTCCAGCAGGTGGGCCTCCCCATTTCTTAAGGAGATGACTCTTAATTATGACCCCTCTAACTACTCTAATTTACAGTACTGGAACCCTGCCACTAAGGAGTCGCCGAGGTTCCCCAGACGAACCCGACTCCAATCTTATCACTAGAACCTTTCTAATGTGCAAACTAGGGCCCCTTTTAGGGCTCTCAAGTACAGTTCATTCGCTTCAGGGGACAGGTGCACCCCATCCCGCCTATACAAGGCTGGTCTTCTATGCGTCAGGGCCTGCATGTCTACATGCCCACCTCCCAGGCCCATGAGCCACTTCACTATGTCCCTGTTGACTGTCCTCCTGGTCCTATCAATCTTCCGGGGGTGCACCCCACTACCCCAGGACATCCGTTCAACTAGGTCAGTCCAGAGGAGAAGAACATCAGGGGAAAGTTTCTTACTCTCCCACACGCCATCCTTTATACTCTTGATCAACTGGATGCCTTTCAAGGGGGATGTCATTCTCGCCTAGATGGATTACTAGGATATCAGGCGGAGGGCCCCGGAAAGTGGTGTGAACTGACGGCAGAAGCTGGTGCCAACTCATCCCACCACGGCCCCTCCACTGGATCTGTGCCTGTGCTGACAAGCTCAGTTGGGTTCCCCATCCGGTCTTCCCTGCGGCCCTGCCCACCCAACGCACCAGGCTGTGGCCAGTGATCCAAACCAGCCTCCGTGGTGGTGGTAAAACACCTGGGGAGATAAGAAAAAACAGTTAGGGCTGCTCGGCAGAGGGGGGGGCACTCCAGACATAAGTCCGAAAACCCCCTGACCTCCAACGCCTCACTTCCCTGATGCCCTCTTCAGGCATCCCACTCTCTGTGGCAAAACATGCACCCCTATGCGAAAGGAATGCGTGCCATACGCTGCCGCTGGCAACCCCAAGTGGGCAAGCACAGCCCTCATGACCACCGCAAACTGATAGCTGGTCACCTGCTGCCCCTCAGCTTGCTTAAACAGGGGGCCTGGAGCCACCCCCCCACACTGAGAGATATGCATCCATAGCCCTAACCGGGCACACCTCTTCTGTTGCAACACAATTCAGCCTAACCTCCTGCCCTCTCCCTCTCTGGTCCGTCTTGGATCGACGAATGATCAACGCCAGTGACGTTGGGCCAATCCGAATGTCACTAAACTGGAGTACCCTACCTGAAGTGTCCTTGGCTGAATCAGCTACCAGTTCATTCACGCGAAATGCTCCAAAGAAGGCTAACTTATATAACAAATTTAACAATAAAACTTCAAAATAGTTGAAATAGGTACGCGATAGCCCCCCACACATATCCAGCAGTAAACGTAAAGTGATTGGGGCTCACTGGTCGGAGGTCCTCCCCCTCTCCCTGTGCCAACTCTCAAGCAAGTGCCTGGCGAAAAAGCCCCTGTCCGGGGATGGGGTGGGGGTGGCCCGCAAGGTTACTTGCAAAAGCCAGGACAGACAGCTTCCCCAAGATGGTCCCTGGGGCTGCTCCCTGACACCTCAAGAACATGGCGAATTGTAACATTTGGGGCTCCAGGATCGGGAACCCCAGGGGCCAACCCTGTTCTCTCTGATATCACTGAAGTTCCCTGTAGGCCCTGCCATAGGGCTTCCTGATATGGGGTGCAAGGGATACTAAAACGGTGGTGTGCAGCACTACAACTCAAGGTTGCACACCAACGGCGGCAGTGGCTCTGGGGTCACCTGGGCCCGAGGTGCCAGCAGATGGAAATGCTCCATCTGGAAGTGAGAAAGGGCATCGGCTACACTGTTGTCAAGTACGGGCACATGCCTGGCCTGGAACAGGATGTTAAGTTCCAAACAGGTAAGCACGAAAACCCTCACCAGTCTCATGATAATCCTCGGAGACCTGGAAGACTGGGTGTTGATTATGTGGACAATGGCTTGGTTGTTGCACCAGAACAGAACTGAGCGATTCGCCAGCTGGTCAGGCCACAGGTGTACAGCCACCACAATAGGGAAGAGTTCCAAAAAGGTGAGGTCCTTTGTTATCCCTTGCTCTATCCATTCCTGTGGCAAGGGGGCTGCTGCCCACCGGTTCCTGAAAATTAACCCAAAACCTGCCCCACTAGCAGCATCAGAGTGCACCTGGAGCTGAGCTTCCAGGAGGAGCTGATCCCTCCAGAATCTGGTGCCATTAAAGCTGTCCAGAAAAGTGGCCCAGGTCTGGAGATCTTCCTTCATCTCCTTGGTGACTCTAATGTGGTGGTGGGGTGGGTTGCCAGCCAGCTTAGCATAGAGGCGCTACCACCTGGCATGCAAAATTGAGACTCTCCACCACTTACTGGAGATGCTGAACCATAAGCTTGCCGGCTCCCAAACATTCTCCGACCTTCTCCCGAAGGGCCCTCAATTTGTCACTGGGGAGGTGGGAAACAGCCTCCTCGGTATCCAACTCAGTACCAAGGTAGGTTAACTGGGTGGACGTTCCCTCCATTTTCTCAGAGGCCAAGGGGACAGTTCCTCCGCCACTCTGAGGAAGGTCTGCATCAAGTCTGCGCACTCGTCTGTATCAGCCTGGCCGATGAATAGGAAATCATCTAGATATTTTGTGATTCCCCTTTTTCCGGACCGTTGCTTGACAATCCACTCCACCAAGGTGCTGAAATGCTCAAAGGTGGAATAAGAGATCGAGTGCCCCATTGGCATGGCCTTGTCGAAGTAATACCGACCCTTGAAGTGAAACCCAAGCAAAGCGAAACTATTGGGGTGTACTGGGAGCAAGCGAAAAGCAGACTTAATGTCGCACTTCCCGAGGATGGCACCTGGCCCAAATGACCTCACTAGGGCTACTGCCAAGTCGAATGACGCGTACTGCACCAAGGAGAGCTCCTTGGTGCAGTACGCCATTGTCAACATAATCATTGACCAAGCCCCCCCCCCGGGGGGTATGACAGATGATGAATTAGTCAAAATTCCCCGGGGGTCTTTTTTGGTACCACACCCAGAGGGGATATGATCATGTTGGGAAATGGTGGGGCTGGAAATGGGTTGGCCACCCTCCCTTTGGCCCTTTCTTTCTGGATCTTTGCACAAACCATGTCCTCCATCCCCGCTACTGACTTCAGATTTGGGCCCACCCAGTGTTGGTGAACCTCAGCAGCCGGGATCCTAAAACCCTCCTGAAAGCCTGCCAGTATATATTCGACTTCCACTTGGTCAGGGTGCCGGTGGAGGACTCGGTCTAGCTCTGCCACCTTAACTGGTGTTGTGGCTTTTGCCCACCGGGGCCGTGTTGTTCCCCATGGAGTCGCCCCTCCCAGTCCCCCTCCCCCCCCGGAACAGTTTCCCCTTGGTGCCGAGTTTTCCCCACGGGCATGCGGAGGAAGCATGAACAGTTGGACCATGAACAGTGCCCTGAACAGTTGGAGCAGGCATGGCGGAACTTACAAGTCACTCGGGAGCATCTCCTGAAATGGCCGAATTCCCAACGCAGGCCCGTGGGGGGGGGGAGCTTTTTTCCCTTCTTCACGAAAGGACTTGGTGGTGGACGAAGCCCTCCCCCCTTTTGCCAGCAAGTGCCCACTTTACATTACCCGCCCCACACATACAATTAAGCCAGAGGTCATGAGCATGAAAATCCCACCTAAGGCTCAGGGTATACACTGCCCTATGGCAGAAAGCCTCATCGTATTGCAGCAATGCACCCTCCGGCCCTGCTTCATAAGTGCGCCATACAATGTCGGCGTACTTCAGCAGGTCTGCGGCCCGGGCGTGGTAGGCCTGGATCATGACTCCCATGTAGATGGAAAAGGCAGAGGTCCAGTTCAACCACTTCCAATTCCACCTTGGGGAGCTTAAAACGCTCCTTTTCCTTTTTGTCCTCCTGCTCAGTGGGATCCAATATCGGATCACTAAACAGGAGGGCAAACAGGTCCACGTATTCGCTGTGGCATATTCGCTCCTTAGTGGCTGGGAGCAAATGGCCCCAATTGGGTCAGAGACTGCAGAGTAACTCCCACCCTCGGGGGTGCAGTACTGCATGGATGACATCATGGGGGGTGGGACTGAACCCAACACACCATGCGGAGGCGAAAATGGGGCAGCTGTGGGGGGCCACACCCGCAGGGCCTGTCCTGTGAGCGAAGCAGAGCTGGCCGTGCCGACCGGGGGGGGCAACCCCCCAGCCAAACTGCCTGCCCCTCCAGTCCTGAGAGAGGGGGAATGCGGTAGAGCCACCGGGACCCAGGTCCCACCCCACCAGACCAATTGCGTCGGTCCACCAACTGTTCCCTGACCCTGATAGGCCTCCATTGCTTCCCTCTCAGTCCTCACACTTCCTGCTGCGGGGGCCTGTCTGGGAAGCGGCATTACCCCCCCCCCCAAAGTAGGTAGCCACTTCACGCATAATGGACTGGCTGCAAGAAGGGGACTGTCTCCTGCTGGGTTCCCATCGTCTGGGCGCGCTGGTGTATCAGTGCCTGTAGAGCCCTCTCCATCCACCCCACCCTCTGTCGCAGGTCCCCATCGTCCTGTCCTTGAGGCGCCACATTCGCCGGCTCTGCCCTCGGCTGTAAGAAAGAGGGAAGAGGCTCTCCGGCCCAGCCCAATGCAGGCCCGGCCCATGCGGCCTGCCCCTGGATGACCAGGGCCTGAGAGGGCACGTAGAGCCCTGGATAGGAAAGCCCCCCCTGCGGATCCCCTGAAAAAGCCACCGTGTGCCCCGGATCAGACCCCCACTCCACCCCCCTCACCTCCATTATGCCCGGAGCCCTGGCAGCCACCGATGGAAGCTGCGGGTTTCAGGGAGCAACCGGCCCAGCAGGGCCGCCCCGGGGGGCCTAGCACCCCTCCACGCCTGTGCCACCATGCCCTTGCCGGCCTCCCAGAAGTAATGCACAGGGGGATTAATTGGGCGCTCCCCCCTTCGTGGAGGTGCGGGGATCTCAGATCCACCCTCCGTGGGAACTCCATCCCCGGAAGAGGTCGAAGGGCTGGCGGGGGGGGGGGCATCATGAAAGGGGTAACCCCTCCCCCCTCCCCTGTGAGCTGCCTAAGCAGGGCCTCACACCCTGCCATCCTAACCGAGAGGGGGATTTCCCCCCCTCATCACTATGGCCCCCAAGTGCTGGGAGGCCAGGGGCCAAGCCCACCGGGCCCTCTGAAGGTGCCTCACCAGACTCACGTGCCCCCGCCCACGAGGGGGGGTACAGCCCAGCGGCCTCGAGCTGCCACTTCTTTGCCACTGCAACGACATTCTTCTTTTTCTTTCCCATCAGGGGAAAGGCCTATTGCAGGAGCGTCCCCGCTCCCAATCCAGCTACATGTACTCGCTCGGAGGTCACTGCAGGCCCCAGAATCAAGCTGCCGGGTCCTGCGCTGCCGTTCAGATGCAGCTCCTGGACCCGGATGAGGCCAGAACTGCAATTTTTCTGCTCGTGGACCCCGGCCATCAGGCAGGGCCCACATGCCTACCTTTGACCAACAGGAGCACAGCCTGGGCCGCCTAGCAACCTGTTTCCCGCTTTGGGGCCTGGCTTCGGCCTCTCACGGCGGAAAACCATAACCCCACCATCCTGTCTCCTCCCTAGGCGGGCGCAGCAAAGGGCCCCACGCCCCCCACCCCCGTATGGGGGGAGGGGACGGAGGCAATTCTCCACTGCGACCCCTGCAGTCAGCTGGGAGAGCCCTCTTACAGGTACCACCTGCCAATCTTGTCCATACAACAAGGGCAAGCTGGGAGGTGTTCTTAGTTGCTGCCCCAGTATACAACTCCCTACCCCTCAGAAGTCCACCAGAGCCCAGCCTGAGCATATTTTGGAGGTGGTCCAAAATGTTCCTTTTTGGCAAAGCATTTGGCAGGTGGTGATAGCGGTTGGGGTGGATGTTTTGGGGGGTGAGTTAAGGGGTTTCAGGGGTATTGTATTTTTATAATTTTTTCCTCTGTGTTTTTATTTCTGTAAGTCACCCTCAGCTTTCGGGGAAGGGTGGGATATAAATTTAAATAAATTAATTAAATAAAAATAATCATTGGAGCCTATTCTGACCTGTTAAATGACCTGGTTACCTAAATAGGTCTTTGTCTTACATTGCCTCGGGGAAATGATCAGGCTCTGGCTTTGGAGAACTTACAGGGGAAGAGCATGCTTCCCAGTGTGCCTTGCCATCCATACTTTGTCCATTGATGGAATTGCAAGAGGGCACCCCCATCTGACATTAGGGATCATGATGGAACATTAATACATTTTTGTACATCATACACAGGAACCTGTGTTCACTGCATTTTGGGGGAAATACAGTGAACATTAGCCCCTGATTATACATTTTCAGTCAGATCTATCTTTAGGAACTTAAATTGCTGTCTCAGATGGAATTTGAGAATACTTAACATCTATGAGAATCAAGCCAAAGATCCACATCCTCAGGTATGGATGTATATGCTTAGATTTAAGTAACCAACTTTGAAAATGTTGGTCTAAGCTCTATATCATATTGGTATGGCATGTTGTTCATGTCTTTTTAAAATGCCAATACCCTAAATTAGCTGGAAACGTTCAGTGGCTTATCTTCCCTGATTTTCCCACGATGCTATGTGGTGTGTCAGTATGTTTTGAAGTCCCTGAGATTACAGACTCTCATTAAATGTAGAGGATGACAGCGACGTGATGGACAGTCAACCGCTAGGCATTCAATCCTTACTAAACTGAGGAACCCTTGGACTCATTACTCAAGACTAGTTTTTGGAATAAGTTTAGATTTTGTCTTAAAGACTAATTTGTTTTTGTATGATCCCTTCTCGCAGCATTTTGACAGAGCAAGATTTCATTTCTCTCGGAGAATCCAATATATAAAAACATTATACTAAAACCCTAAAGAAAAATAAGCTTTGAATAGTTCTGCTCTGAGACTATATGATTTTCTTCTTTTTCTTTTTTCTCATCCTCCATTACTTCCTGTCAATTTAGGTTGGAATTTGCTGGCTGACTTCCAGAACCTTTGAAATGCTTTCATCCATACAAACGCAATTGCTTCCTGGACTTGCAATCTCTGGAATGCAAAACCTGCTCTTCCACTTTAAAAATGAGATACTTGCATAGCATGTTAAATCTCTAAAGTCTTTTTCAGATTCTCCCCTTCCACCTATGCCCTCACATATATACCCAATGATGAATATCAGATCCGCACAACAATGGGGTCGAACCTTTGGAGGGTACTATGTAAGAGAAGTCACAGCACACGTGGGCCTGCTAATTGTTTTCCCTTTCTTCAGAATTTCTAAACATTGGCTAGATTGCACTCGGTTGGTCTTACTTCCTTTCTTCTATTATTAAATCACCACTTAATGCTGCAGTTTCTGACATGAAATTCTTGTGGTTCTTCCAGAAGGAACAGCAAACAAATTGTAATCATCAAAAAGTTCTCTCACCTGTCTTCTGTAGTTTTCTTAAAATTACAATTCTGTTTGCATGTTGTAAAACTGAAAGAGTATCACTTGTACTGGATGATTCCTCCAGGAAACAGTAGAGATGTGGGCCTGAAACTAAAGTCCTGTATTTAGACATCTTGGAATACACTGGAAAAAGTCTGAATCTGGCCTTAGATGCAATCTCTACAGTTTGAGCTCATCCCTTCAAGCCCAACTCAAAGGTCCTGGAAAGGCAAGCACAACTGCCTCCAAATTAGGATGCTTGCCTTTTTACTGCAGAAAGTTCAAATCTTATTGATTACTTTTATTAAATTGTTCACCAACAGACTTTGATTTGGGGGGTACCCTGCTTTATATATTTTGGGGCTGATTTTTAGAAATGTTTTAAATTCAGCACTGAAGACAATGAAAGTCATACTTCTTTTCAGGGATAAGCTACCATAGAAACAAGTGTAATTTAAAGACAAGAGGGGCATTGTTTCTGAGACTGGCCACCCTGAATGTGTTTACTTTTCTAAATTGTCAGTTTCGGAACAAAAGTTCTATGAGACAAGGATGATGGGTAAAATTCACTGCCATGCAAGTCAATGGCTCAGTTCCCATTGGCTTTAACGGTGGACTTGACATATAATCAAAGAATCATAGGGTGTTAATAAATGTGCAGTCGACACACCGGTGACATGTCCCGGGGAGGGAGGGGCTACCCCTGGCCAGGTCAGGTTGGAGAACTGGATAAACGTTCTCACCAAGCGGCTAGGTCGGGGATGGGGGCGGGGGGGCGGAAGAGACGTGAGGCCAGTTGGCTCACTCCTATGCTGCAGACGCCACCCTACTCCCCCGTCATGATGCGCTCAGCTGGTATGGCCTGCCTGGGCACCCCTTCGGCCAAGACTGTGGGCCTGGTTCCTTCCATCAGAAACCTGGCTGGGGGCTGGAGGGGTCCCACATCTGTTGGCCCACTAACTGACACATAGGTAAGCCTATGGCCCAGATGGGCCATAGTGGGCCATAGTGGGCAGTGTCATGTTTATTAACCCCCATAGAGTTGGAAGGAATATCAAAGGCCATCCAGTCCAATCCCTGCTTGGATGCAGGACGATTACAACTGCAACATCTCTGACAGATGCCTGCCCAGCCTAATTTTTTAAAACCTCCGGCAGCAGATAGCCCATGACCTGCCTAGGTAAATTGTTTCATTGCTGCGCAGCGATTACTGTTAAGAAGTTTTTTTCTGATATTTAGCAGAAATCTACCTTCCTGTAATTCGAAACAATTATTTCTTTAGATATCCCAGTAAGTATTATGTCACTATAGTACTTTGGTTGCACAAATTGTAAAGTGGAGCTGAAACAAAAATGTGCATGCATGTGAGTGTGAATGCCCTGTCCTTTATTAAAAGTAAACTGACCTGGTCACACAGGTTTTAACTAAACTGACATGGTATAAGACGTGTTAAAGCCGAGTTACGTGCATGTCTGTTTTCACCCACAGTGAAGAATAGAACCCAAGACAATAAGTATATCTGCCCCAAAGCACAACCACTGAGTCACAAGGGCTAAAAAGGGTCAAACTATCAACGATTTATCTTATAGCAATACGCAAAACTCTGTTACTGACTTTAAAAGGAGGAGAGCCCAGCAGTTGTTTATGCAGATCAGGTAGTGGAGCTTTGGAAAGGAAACTGGAAGGTCTCTGTTAGGTAAGGGGACATTCTATGTAGGTGTGATTTCTTTATTTAAAGTTTGCTTTTAGAAACATAACTATTTTTTTTTAACAGAGAAATGAAACTAAAAACAAAAATGAAATTGTGTTTTCCTGCATACCCCTGAAATAGAGACAAAATAGTTCAGATGATACTTTAACCATTGGCAACTGCTGGAGTGCTAGTTTGGTAGGATGTGCGGTGGGACCACTTCCTGTAACCTAACCCCCCTCCCCATCATCCATCTACGCATGATAAAATCTTCACATGATTAAAAAAATAATACTGTGCATGCTATCTCGACCTTCAAGACCCCCTAAAAACCTACCTCTTCCATCAGGCTTTCCCTAGCTCTTCACCCCTTGAAATTGCTTGCCTATGCTTCTCTCTATACTGCCTTATTCTTCAGGATTCCCCTCCCCATTCCCTGAAAGCTAAACATATGCACCTGCAGCCTCTCAGATTTATGAATTATCCTGATCTCTCCCTATGTTCCCCCTCCCCCTTGTCTCTCTCGTGGGACAGGGACCTATCTCTCACCATGACAGGCACACTGCTGGCACTATTTAAATAACAAATAATGATTATAATAGGTGTGCAAAGGTTAGCAGCAATAGCTTCAGCCACAGGAGGTGGCCAGAGCCGGCAAGGGGCAGGAGGTGGGTGGGATGAAGCAGGCAGGTTGAACAGTGGGCCCCTTGTGGGGCTGAGGGGGGGGGGAGAAGGTGCAGAGATCCAGAGGCTTGGGACTGGGGAGGCAGGAGAAGGAGCAGAGAGTGGGGGGGGGTTGACGATGGGGGAG
>QEPC01012468.1:706345-717546 GCA_003113815.1 Sphenodon punctatus | reverse complement strand
TTAAGTCAGCTTTTGACTCTGTGAATAGAAGTATACTTTGGGCTAAGTTAGCCAAGACTTCAATTGATAAGAGACTTCTCTTTCTTATACAGAGTCTCTATGGGTATTCTTCATTGATTGTTAAAATTAGTAAGGAGGGAACTGTTACGTAAGAAATTGACTCATCTACTGGGGTCAGACAGGACTGTGTTTTGGCCCTGACTCTTTTAAATCTATTTATCAATGATGTTATTCCTCATATGACGGATTTAAGGTTTTTTCCCCCTAGACTGGTTGATCACTGTATAGGTTGTCTGTTATATGCTGATGACTTGGCACTTATGACACAAACCTGCGTAGGCCTGTCTAGGCAGCTTAAGACCTTTTCTGTTTACTGTAAGTTAAATAAGTTGATAATTAATTATAAGAAATCCAAAATTGTGATGGAAAGGAAACTGTATAGCTGGAACCTGGATGGCCAGAAATCTGAGCAGGTCAGGATATTTAAATATCTCGGCCTGTATTTTCATGCAACGGGCACTTGGAAAGAACAATATAACAGGGCTCTATTAGCGGTGAAGGGCATAACATTGGCATTGTTGAAGTTATTTGTAAACACCGGGGAAAATGTGACTAAGCTAGCCACGGAAGTATTTAATAGTAAGGTGAGAGCCAAATTTTTATATGGTGCTGAACTTTGGGTTCCCTTGATTATTTTTAATCTGGACATAGTGCAATCAACATTTCTCCAGGCTTTAATCAAGGCTCCTAGAGGCACCCCGCTATCTGCTATTAGATTGGAGCTGGGTCAAAGAAGCTGGTCTTATAAGGCCTGGTCCTCTTCTTGAAAAATGTGGCACAAAATAACTAGAACTGTGGTTACAGGTCTTATTCATTTTATGTTGAAAGATAATTATAAGAATCAGTGGAATATTAAAATTGAATCACATCTGAATAAGATGGGCCTTTCTACTGAGTATCTGACCAGTAAGGATTCCCACCATGTGTGGTCAGAAATACTATTACACTGGGATGATGTGAATAAGCAAAATGAATTGGCAAAAATCAGGGCCTCTCCACATATGGGACCTTCTGGATATAACTGGATTTGCAGTATATGAGTAGCCGACACTTAGGCTGCTTTTATATGAGTGGGTCGCAGTCATGTGACTGCTCATGTGATTTTTCAAAATTCCGTGAGGCGGGATTAGACATGATGATGGATGCTATCATGCACATTCAAGGTGGCCGCGCATTATTTGCCGACAGTGAACTAAATACCTTGATGTGTAAGGTATTTAGTTTGCGGTCGGCAAACAACACNTAAGGTATTTAGTTTGCGGTCGGCAAACAACACATGACCACCTTGAATGCACGTAATCACGTCCATCATCACGTCGAATCCTACTCATGGGTTTTTTTAAAATCATGCGAGCGGGTTGCGCAACTGCGACCCGCTCGTATAAAAGCAGCCTTAGCCAGGGTCTAATTGATATTACATTATCTGTACGTTTCCTATCTGAAACAGGCAGATAGTACAATTAACTTAGCACCCTAAGATTAATTGGTCTGGAATTCTCAACCTAGAGCTGAAACAGGTAGTGCATTTGCTACCCACAGGTAAAACCCACAGTTTAGAGTAGTCTGTTGTGTACCCGATAATTACGCGAGTACTGAGTCAGACACCTGATTATCAAAAATAATGGGTATTACCATTATTGAATTACCGTTTTACCATTTTTGCCAGTCATTAAATGGTAAATGGCTACCTGAACTCAGAAAAAATCAGAACAGTTCATCAGAAAAATGACACTGTAAGTAAAATAATCGGTACCGGCAATCAGAAAACTGGGATGAAAAATGGTAAATTGGTAACTTGGTAGCCCATTGGGCACTAATTAGATACCAATTAGTATCCGTTGTTACTGGCTTGGGTCGAGTACCATAATTCCGACGGGTAAACTTGTTTTCACAGGTACTCGTTTCAGTTCTGTTCAAGACTACTCCTTTTGTTACTTAATACAGAGCAATGCCAATTGCTTGTCAGGTACATTTTATAGGAGATATGCATGCATACTAGGAAATACAGACTACACAAAGAGAGTCAATACTTTCTGTATGTCAGGGAATGTCTGACTTGGACCAGCAGTCCCAAGTTAAAAAAATAAATAAATAGAGAAATGCAGAATTCTAACTTCTACCCAGCTTTGCATGAAACAAACATTTGGAAGTAAGATACATTTACATTCAGAGAATGTTGCAGTATTCAACATCACTTCTGACTGCTGCAACACTTATTTTTGCAGTTAAACCTGATGTTTCTACTCCAGAAATTGTCAAGTATTTTCTTTCTGGCAGACATAGCTGTGTAATTATATTTACAATATGTTAAAGGAAAGATGACATTATGAGGTTAGTCAGCAGCACTAATATTGCTCCCAGAGACGCAGATGATTACTTATTATATAGATAGCTGTAGGGCCGGAAGGCATGGGAGTAAAAACTAGAGATGTGCAAAGGCAGCAAATTTTGTTTCTGATTTCTATTCTCGTTTCAATGCCAACTTTTGTGGAGGTTTTGAGTTTTTGGGGGGACCTTTTAAAGGTGAAAAATCTGGTTGCTGCTACAGTTAGTTGGGAAGCAAGCAAGTCAAGGGACACAGCATGTTTGTGTAAGGAGGTGCAGCTGCCAGTGTGTGTGTGCATGTGCACAAGTGAAGACCCTACAATGAACATCAAAGGACCCTGTTATCAGTGAGCTCCAGAGCATCAGGCAGGGGGATCCCATGCCCTCGTCTTATCCTGGGGAGGGGGGATGCCACTCAGTAGATTCATTCATCCAACACAAGGACCTGGTTCTCTGGGCACAGTACTGCCTCCATCTGCCCTTTGAAGCAGTCTAAGCTCCTGAACCCAGAAGCACTCAATGATCAAAGGTAAACCTAAATCAAAACAAAATCAACTTCTATCCATTCCCATTGTTGGGGCTAAACTGCCCCTCCCTCCCCTGACCAGCACAATATACCTGGAAACTTGAAAGATGATCAAATAGTTAGAGCAACAATTAAAAAACATCAAAACAGAAGTGGAAATTGACATTAACACATAAGCCATTTTTACACAGACGGCCTCCCCTGCCTATCGGTGTTCGGGCAGGTGTGCGGCGGGGGGGAGGGGGGACAGACCATGTAAACGGCCACCGGTAGGTGGGGAGATGGTTGTGTGCCGATGTAAATGTCACAGGCAGCGGGTGTTTGTGCATGTGCACTCCCGCCACACACCCACCAACACCCGCCACACCGTACCCACACCCACCTCCACCCATGGAGCCCTCCAACAGAATGGAGGATGTTCCGTGGGTGTAGGTGGGTGAAGATGGGTGTCAGTAGGTGTAGGTGGCTGTGTGTCCATCTGTGTAGCTGGGTACACCCCCACCTCCACACGCCGTGTCAACACTCCCACCCCCCACCCACCCCAGTCTGTGTAAAAACGGCCATACTCAAAAATTTCAGGACAATATTTGTGTTTCAACTACTGAAGTCAAAAAGGGCTTTTGTGATTATTTGTGTCTTATCCAAACCTTAATGCAGCCCTAGTAAAAACAAGTGAGCCCGCTGAATCCAGACAATTTGACCTGAAACAAACAAAACGAGCAGCAAACACTACTTGATCAAGCACCAGATTTTTGCAATTTGGAGTATTTTTAAAATTTATTTAAATTTATACTGCACTGTCCCCATAAGACTTAGGCTTTTTTTTCATGTGTTATTTTTTTCATTTTTCATTCATTTCATTTTTGTTTTTACATTTATTCCATTTGTTTCTGGTCATCTGGTTTCCATTTGTTTTCACCAGGAACCATGGAAATTTGTTGGGTAAAAACTTTTAAATCCAATTTCATTTGTTTCTGGTGAAAATGAACAGAAAAATTAAGGGGTGGCGGGGATAAGTGAAATGAAATAGCTTAATTGATGTTCAAATTCAATTCAAGCAGGCACTGTTTGAAATTTGTTTAAAATGGCAAGCATTTTTTTCTACCTATTTCAGCTCTGCAGCAAACGTGTTTGTACCTGGTTGAGTGGGGGTACAGTCCCAGCCTAAGTAAAAGGGCTTTAAGGGTGGACATGAAGCAGAACTGTTCCATCCTGAGTTTGACCTGTGGTGATTCCACTGCTCAGCTGCCACAGCTAGGCACCTAACACCTAGGTGTCCCTATCTCTAAGGGTGTTTTTAGACAAATCTAGCTGACTGAGAAATCCGCTTTTTAAAAAGTCGCACAGGGAGAATTTACATGTACCAGAAGTCACGGGCCACCATTGAAAACAGTGGTGCCTGGTAGTGCACACATTATTTTTAAAACCAGATTTGTAAAACCTCGGGTTTTACAAATCCCATTTTTAAAATAATGTGCAAGCCGCATAGTAGTGCAGAATGCGCATAGCAGCTAGTGCCGAATGTGGCGGCCCATCTCTTGGTGGGACCGGGCCACCGGGAGCACATAACACCAGTGCTCCATGATCTGCACTGGCTGCCAATAGTGTTCTGGGCCCACTTCAAGGTGTTGGTTTTGACTTATAAAGCCCTAAACGGACTAGGCCCTGCCTACCTGCGGCATTGCCTCACCCCCACTGGAAGGGAGTTCCACAGCTGCGGCGCGGCCACCAAGAATGCCCTCTCCTGCATGGTCCTCCCAGAAGACTCAGGGGACCTTGAGCAGGGCAAAAGACTGACAGACACATTCACTGGGCAATTGCTGCATGCTTCCAGCTTTACAGGACCAATCGGTAGTAGCTTTGAGGTGGGCATAGGTGGCAGCCCTCGGCGGGCATAAAAGGGATAAAACTGGGACTTTGGGGATAGAACCCAAGCAATCAGGAGACATAGTTTACACATCCAGGCAGGTCAATTATCATCACAATCACATCCTGCAGCACTGTGACAGAGGACAAAAGATAATCTTTATTGGCTTTTTCCTAAACAGATGCTTCTGACTTCCCAGTAACAAGTGGGGGAGAGATGTTGGCATGGTCACAGCACAGAATGAGGATATTTGGTTGACATTTATGCTGTTCAATTGGCATCACAAACTGATCTTATACCACAGTGGCACGTATGAGAATCCCTGGCATAGGCTCCTTCTTTGCATATGCTGTTCAGGCTTATAAAATTGGGACCCTTTATCACATATTTCTGATATTTGGCAGAGATGATAGTGAAGGTATGATATAGATTTCTGCCAAATTCCATATACACTGGTTGGACTACAAAGATGATACAGTCAGACATACATTTATATGTTAATTGCTTATACCACCAGGACCCTTTATACAAGCCTTCTGAAAATTTGCAGAGGTAGTAAATATTGGAAGGGGTATAAACTTACCAATTCTCATCTACATTAAGTGTGAGGCAAAGAAGTTACAGCTAAGAATGTATATGAATATTTTTACAAAATAATATAATTCAACTGCTTCTAAAATTGGATTCCTTTATTCAATCTTTTTTTAATTTGGTACACTTAATGCCTTCCATGGAAGGTATAAGTATGCAAAGTTTCAGCTAAATATAATGAAAAGCAAAAAAGGTACTGCCAAAAATGTGTTTTCCATTGACACCAAGGGAAAACAAAAATGAAAGCAAAAACGAAAACGAAAATGACAATTTGATATTTATGAAAATGAAAACGACAAATTTAAATAACAAAAACAAAAACAAAAAAATGAAAATGACATGAGCCCCTGGTGCACCTATTGGGTAAGCCACTCCAGTCAACATTTCTAAGAGTAGCCTTGAATTTCTAATACTTTCATCTTTGGGTATTCGATCTGAAAGTAATTTTCAGAGGAGCTGAATACTCATTATTTTTACTGGCTTGGAGTTGCTTATGAAGATGCAGAGTCCCTCAGTCCATCTGAAGATGAAGGCCTCTCAGTGAAGGTTGCTCACATTGAACATCCGAAAATGAAAGCATTAAAAATTCAAGACTGCTCTCCAAAAACTTTATTTTATTTATTTATTTATAATAAAATTTATTTGCCTCCCCCTCCTGCCTCAGGCATCTTGGGAAAGCTCACAACATATTAAAAAACATTTGAAACATTAAAAACAAACAACAATAATTACAATTAAAAACAATATAAAACCCCATCCCCCCCTACCCTACCCTACCCTACCCCAACCTACCCACCCCCTCTTCCTCGGGAAAGGCCTGGCGGAATAGCCAGGTCTTACATTATCTGCAAAAGGAGGGGAGGTCAGCAGCCAAGCAGATCTCCAATGGGAGGGAGTTCCGTTTCACAGCCGTGACACAGTCACAGAGAATGCCCTCCTCATAGTAGATACCCGGGGACCCCGGGGAACCCCGAGGAGAGCACCCCAGGGGTTGATCCAGGACCCAGAGGGTGAGGCGGTCCTGCAGATAGGCAGGACCCAAGCCGTTTAGGGCTTTAAAGGTCAACACCAACACCTTGAACCGGAAACCTATCGGCAGCCAGTGCAGAGAGCAAAGCACCGGAGTAATATGCTCACTTTGGCCTGTACCAGTCAAGAGACGGGCCTCCGCATTCTGCACCAGCTGCAGCTTCCAAACCAACACCAAGGGTAGGCCCATGTAGAGCACATCGCAGTAATCCAGTCTCGAGGTAATAAAAGCAAGGATGACTGTGGCCAGGTCCAAGTCTGAGACATACGGCCTAAGCTGATGCACCAGATGTAATTGGCAAAATGCTCCCTTCACCACAGCCACCACCTGGGCATCCAGGCAGAGCTGTGGGTCCAGGAGCACCCCCAGACTATAGATCTATAGAACCATTCAAGAACAGTTCCACAAATCTGTGCCCGGTCCCGCAACCGAGTCACCAACAGCTCATGATCAACGGTATCAAATGCAGCTGAGAGATCTAACAGGATCAATAGGGTCGAACAACCCCAGTCCAACTCACGGGAGAGGTCATCGGCCAAGGCCACAAGCGCAGTCTCCATGCCATAACCCAGACGAAAACCTGACTTCAAGGGATTGAGAAAGTTAACCCGGTCCAAATGCCCCTGAAGCTGCCGAGCCACCACCCGTTCAATAACCTTCCCTAAAAAGGAAAGGTTAGAGACTGGTCGATAACTGGCAAGGGTGTCAACATCCAAAGATGGTTTATTGAGCAGGGGCCACACCACCGCCTCCTTGAGACAGTCTGGCACCCTGCCCTCCCCAAGGGAGGTGTTGACTATCCCCACCAGCAGCAGCCCCAGTGTCTCCCAGCTATCCATAACCAGTCAGGACGGGCATGGGTCTAGTTCACAATAGGTGGCTCAAACAGTCCCAAGAGCATCCCCCACATCTGAGGACGGCACCGCCACAAGTTCATCCCATAAAATAGGACAAGAAGGGTCTTCTACTGCCTCTGACCCATTCTCTGCAAAAAAAGTTGCATCAAAACTGTGGTGAATGTGAGCCATTTTATCTGCAAAGAAGTCCAGAAACAAATCACAGCAAGCATTTGATGGTTCTACATCTAGGCGGAGGGAGGTCGGACTGACCAGTGCCCTCACCACCCGGAACAGCTCAGCTGGGTGGGACTTAGTGGATGCAATGTGGGCAGCAAAGAAAACCTTTTTTGCTGTCCGCACCAGAATGGCATAGGTATGTAACCAGACTCTATGCCGCAACTGGTCAACTTCAGTAAGCAAATGATGCCACCATCACTCTAACCACCGGCCTTCCCACTTCATCTGCCGCAGCTCCCCGGTATACCACGGGGAGCTGTGTTGTCGAACTTGTCGGCAATTCGGGAGCAGACGCCTGGGATCCACACAGTTGATGGCCTCCGTCAGCCTGATATTCCACCTAGACACAAGGTCATTGAGTGAGTGGTCATCGAGGTCAAAGGAAACATCCCCTAGAGCTCTCTGGAACCTTCCAGGTTCCATAAGTCTTCGGGGGCGAACCAACCTAACTGGTTCCACACCCTCCCAGGGGCCAACATGTGCCAGGATATCTGCACGGAGGAGATAATGACCCATCCATGGCAAGGGCACTGTTGACACCTCCCCCACCAATGAATCCCCTGCCTCAAGGCCTATGCAAAATATCATGTCCAGGGTATGTCCTCCAACATGTGTGAGGCCCACTACTCTTTGAGACAGGCCCATCGTTGCTATGGTGGCCATGAACTCATGCTCCACCCCTCCAAGACTGGTATCGGCGTGGATATTGAAGTCCCCCAGAACTATCGTCCTGGGGGACTGCAGGACCACCTCCGACACCAGCCCGGTCAGTGTGTGCAAGGAGACTGCCATACAGGTGGGTTCACGGTATATCAGCAGTATCCCCACTGTCTCTGGCCAAATCCAACCCCAGATGGAGATCCTCTATACCCAGGATAGGTCACACAGGAAATCTCCTCACAGACCAGGCTTCCTTAAAAATAATGGCTATACCCCCCCAATCCCTCCAGGTGCGGCTGATGCTGCACAGAGTACCCAGCTGGAAGAAGATAAGCCAATATAGGCCCTGATTCAGTGCCCAGCCAGGTCTCCATGACACATGCGAGGTTGGCTGCCTGGTCCAGGATCAACTCCCGGACCACAGTTGACTTATTAGACGCCGACCTCACATTTATCAGCATCAAGCCAAGGCCAGGGGCCCTCTGAACCCCGATCACCTCACCATCTGCCTGGGGGCCAGTGAGCAGGACAGAAACACACCATCTGTTCTGTCTCAGAGATCAAATACGCCTCCCAGAAGGACCATAGTTCCCCCGGCCCAGAATGACCTCTATGGCTGCAGATCCTTCCATTCTGCTCTACTGAACCCCACCCCACCCAAAGGATGCCCTGCCCACCTCCGAAGGAGATCTCCACCCCCAACACACCCCACATCCTCCTCTGCCACAGGAGGATCCCCCCTCAAAAAGGGTTGCACCCCTCCCTTACACCAAGGGGGTCAGCCCTTCCCTTCCTAATCCAGTCCCCTTGTCCTCCTCCCTCATGAACAAAACACTCCACCCCCCACCACAATTCCGCTTAAAACAACAAGAAAGTCCTCCCCCCATCCCACTAAGGGCGACTCCTACGGGGATGGGTGGGTGGGAGATCCGTGGGGGCAGGATGTGTTCGCCCCCTTTGGGGTGAGCCTGATGTGGCTCCCAGTCCCTGAAGCCAGGTCAGGGATCCTGGCAGTGGGCAACAGCTGTCCTGGGGCAATGTTCCTCTTGCAACTTATGAGGCGACATACAGTGTCATAGTCACCTCCACCACTAATGCCCCGCCAACGGCTTTTCGCCCTTTGGCGATGCCACCCTCAGGGCAGCTCTCCTTTATGGCGTTACCCGGGGGGGAGGAGAGGAGTGTTACACAGCTTAAAGGGATCCTGCTGGCTTGTGCAGCCCGCTCTCTCCAGGATTCCTGCCCAGCCCAGTCCCCAGTTTTGTGCTTAACCTCTCTCTGTTTCCTGGTCTGAGAAATGGGACAAATAATGAGACGTGTATTTGTTGTGCCCATATATTGTTTTTAATTATTATTTTAGCTCCTTTCACTTCTTTCTGTGGGTTTCATCCAGTTATAGGTTGAAAGAAATTGGTTTTTAAAGTGTTTGCACGGTGCTTATTATAATAAATGTATAAACAAAACAAAACCCTCAGTTGTGAAGCAGTTAGGGTCACTGCTTATATATTATATTTTACCCAATGAACAAATGCAAGGAAATGAAAAGCTTTAGCACCTGAACCTCTTTCTCCTTAACCCACAGGCATTCATTTGAGCATCACTGTAACTACTAGACATCACAACCTTAACTCTGGTCCTTAGTTCTCCCTTCTCTACATACGCACTTAGTAAATTGCCACCACTTGATATATAACCACTTAACACCACTTAGCTAGGGACATTTTCTGTGTTGAAAAGCTTGAGCAGAAAAGGAATATTTTGCTATGGGGTTACAGAATGTTTGTATCATATTTTGGCTACAGCTCTCTCTTATTGCCGGCTTGGGTCCCAGATATCTGAAAGATCTCCTCCCAGGGCTGGCGCAAGGATATTTGCTGCCCTAGGAGGCCTCAGGCAACTGTTGCCCCCTCCTCCCACAATGAAGCTTGGCGACAGCTGGATTGGGGTGAGAGAAGCAGCGGCAATAGCTGGAGGGGGTAGGAGAGGTGTCCCCTTCAACTTGCCACCCTAGACAGCACTTCCCCCAATCCAGTGCGGAGTTTAGGGGTGGCACCAGCAGGATCAAAGGCAGGAGAGGCGGAGGCAGATGGATCAGGGATGGAGCCACGTAGAGACACCTCTTCCACCCCTATCCAGCTTCCGCCATCTTTCCTGCCCTTGAGTCTGCTGCCGCCACCACTAAACTCCATGCTGGATTGGGGGAAGGAGTGTCTCTCCCATCCTCTCCAGCACAGAGTTTCTCAACAGCGGCAGTGGGGGCAGCTGAGACAGATGGGAGGCGGGGGGAGGGGAGAGAGCCACCCCCTTCAAATTGCTGTCCCAGGTGGCCTCCTGAGCTGTATTACAGTAGCGTCAGCTCTGACACTTCCTCCTTCGTGTCCTGTCACGGCCTCTGAGGTCACCTGGGCACGCCCTCTTGCAGGCACCATCTGCCCATGAAGTTTTTACAGAAAGGGCACGAAGAGAGGCAGTCTCAGTGATTGCTCGAAGGTTATTGAACTCTCTCCCCTTGGAGGTTTGTTTAAGCCTGAGTCTGTTCATCTTCTGGAAACACAGTAAAACCATTTTATGTTGCCAGGTGTCTGGCAGGCAGGGATAAGGTTGGGGGAGGGGGTGTTAGGGGAAGGGAGTAAGGGGACTTTTAGATTTTTTTAATGATTGTAAATCACCCTGAGCCTTCATGGGAAGGGCGGCATATAACTAAACTCAGGGGCGGATTGGGAAATCAAAGTGGCCCGGGAAAATATAGTGTTAGTGGCCCTGTGCCGGCGGCAAAGCCGCCGGCGCGCCGGAAATGGGCTAAGGGGGCGTGGCTTGGGGGCGTGGCTTGGGGTGGGCAGAGTGTACCAGATTTGGGGCCTATCGGAGCTGAGTCCCCAGCCTGGCAGGGGTGAGCAGGAGGTTATGGGGGGATGGCAGGGGGGAGACTGCCACTGGTGGGGGTACTGGCCCTCATTTCAGTGCTCTGGCTCCCCAAATCACTCCGTTTCAGTGCTCAGTGGCCCCCAACCAAAAAAATCACTCTGTCCCTTGCTATGCATCCTACAGTAAGGCTTCTTCATTCCT
>QEPC01012468.1:689408-703098 GCA_003113815.1 Sphenodon punctatus | reverse complement strand
GTGAGAATGTTGGGAGCCATCTCGAAGAACCTTCTTTACAAGGTAGCAACCTTCTGATCAGCACATGGGCAGGAGCTGTTTGTAAACAAACAGCCTTATCTCCCAGCCTGATCAGCGCTACTAAGAGGGAGAGTCAGGTAAGCCCTCCGCCTCCCCTCCAACACAACACAACCCTACAGGGGTCAGGACCAACAATTTTTGGGGTTTGTTTGTTAAGAATAATTTTTAAAAAGACAGCATGACAGGCCCCCAGCCCGGCCCCGGCCCACCGGGAATCCTCCCGGTGCATTCAATGGCCAATCCGCCCCTGACTAAACTAACCGACTGACTGACTAATGCCAGAACTCCTATTGGCTGTTAGGCTACACCCATTGGCTTCAATCTTCTTAAGTGCTCAGCCAATGCAAGCCCCTTTCATTTCAGTGGGACAAGCACTAGAGCAGCACTTTGAGGACTGGGTTAACTGAAGATAAAAATGATTGTTGAAAAAGTTATGCATGTACTTAGGGGGTTAACAAATGAGACACTGCCCCACATTGACCCCTGTAATCCTGAATTCATCTGTCTGAATAGTGGCCACCAGATGTTTGCCCCAGGGCCACCTTGGGACCACTCCATGGCAGTCCCACACCATGTTATTCCCAGGAATGTGAAGCAGACAGAAAGGGTTAACCTGGCCCAGCCTGGAAGCAACGGGCTCCCAAGGGGCTGCTGCCCATGTGAACGTCCATGGGCAGCCATGCCCACACATGGGTGCCACGGTGCAGTCCCATGAGCCCTGAGCAGTCCCATAAGCAAAGATGCCCCATCCGGCCCCCTCCCAGCCCTGCTCACACAGGAGCCCTTAAAGACAACGCACCTCCTGGGTTCCTGGGTAGGTATGGGTTAAAGTTGGTGCAGCTTCTCATTCTCGTGGCTGCAAGGGCTGTGTCCCATGGCAGGGGGTGGGATCCTGGGAGGGGCATAGGCTGATGGGTGGGGTGGGGTGGGGTGGGGCAGGCCAGAGGGGTGGAGGTGGAAAACTTGAACGTGTGAGGCTTTCCTCAGGCTGCCCCGGGAGTGGCGGTGCAGAACCCATGCATGGGTCTGCCCAGGTGAAGGGCTGTCAGTGCTGGTGGCTGCTGAATGGGGACCACACGGAAAGGCTCCAGGTTCGAGGCTGCTCCCAGCCCATGTGTTCACACTCTTAGTGTTTAAGTTGCAAGTAACATCATCTTCATTGTCCTCAAGGTGAAACAGAAGTGTAAGAGTTTTAGAAGCCAATTGTATACAAGTATTATTATTTTCTGATGTGTGTGATTTTCCTGAGTATTTCTTCTTTTGTGCTGAATCTTTGTATCTATTTCTTCACATTCAAGACAAAGCAATTAGCCACAAAATTTAAATAGTAAACAGCAAACTATTTCTGCCAGCCCCAAAAAATACAATGTATTTTTAAAGAAATAGTTCTATACCAAGGCTTCTATATCTTTTGAGGGGCTAAGTTGCTGCATTTTTGTCATTGTGTTCCCATCAGTGCTATTCTCTCTGGTAATTTACTTGTCAAAAAGATCACAGGAAACTAGTAATTTATTTTGTGCAAAAGGCATTGTGCTGCTACTGCTGCCTTTTCTTATAGGTCTGTGATGTTTCATTTGTCTAAGTGGGATGATGGATGAGCAGATATCATCAGTAGGCATACCTAGGTTGCCATTTATACAATGCCTTGTCTGACATGCATGGCACATTATATCAAGAGAAGCCAACCCTGCAGCATATTGTGATATTGAAAAGCCGCATTCTAAAATAAAAGGTCTTGAAAGTTTTGGGGAAATATATTTTGATACCAATTACAGGGAAAGGAAACTACTCTTTAATCCTCAGGGCACATCCCTCCACAATCAAAGTCAATGACAAAACGTCTATTGACTTTCATGGTGGAGGATTGTCCTGTACGTCACCAACCAGACAAAAAAAAGAACACCAAGCAGAAAAAAACCCTTGCCCTCGACAAAACTATCATTCATTGCCAGAATGAGTATCTCAGCCTTATTCAATATGAAATTAAATAACTCCTTCAACATACTTTAATATTATGGTTTGTGGAGATGTGTCAGCGAACAGGGTGCATGGACCAATTCAAATACAGCTCTAAGTCCATGGATCTATTTGACTACTACAGTGTCATGTGGTAGGCATTGGAGCTGAACAGGTTTTCGGCTGATATTCAGTGACCAGACAGATCTAGGGTATCTGTTCAGAAGATTGACAGGTTAACCATTTTACTGATTTTACGGTAAAACAGGTTAGCCATTTTACCAATTTATGGTTACCACATAATAAAGTGTGCCATTCACCATATTGCTGTTACCAATTGATCATAATTCCTTCCCTGGTTTACTCTCTCCCCCCTCAGACTAGTAACAGTAACATTCATTTACATGGTAACATGGTTATACAGTAAACCAGTTAATCACTGCACTTTTATCTGGTTATTTGGTTTGTCGGTTAGCCATCATGGTAATTGGTCAACAGTTAGATAACCACCAAACTATCCAGAATGGTGGATATTGAACCCAGTTAATAAATTGACTATTTGGTTCAACTCTAGTCTGCATAACCAATGCCAAAATGGCCACCAAGGGGTAACAGAGGTGGTTGCCTGTCTGTGTGGCTGGGGCTAATTGGCTGCACTGCTGCAGCAGGGGACCATTAGAGACCTTGGGAGAAAACTCAAAGAAGAACAGAGAGAAAGAGAGGGAAGAGGGACCTGGAGAAGGAAGCTCTGAGCTGAGAAAAGCTTTCTGGGGAGGGAGAGAAGAAGTGGTAGCTGACTTCCCCTATGCATCTTTCATCTAGGAAGAGGAGAAGACACATAAGGAAAAGGCCCGGAGCTGAGAGCCTGGAACTCTGTGACTAGAGGCAGGAGATTTAGGAATGCAAAGAGAGGTGCAGGGCCACTGCAATGGTTTCTTGTGCCCTAGGCAGCTTGGTCAGTCACCAGTCCCCCCACCCCACCCCCCAACCACCCTGCCCCAGCCCTCTGCCACTGGCTACAACAAGGTTCTGGAGGGCCCGGGCTCAGATCCCAATTATGGGCCCCAGCCCTCTGCCACTGGCTATGATCCTGAGCGCAGGCAGACGAGGAATTGACACAGGGAGCTAGGGCTACTCGGCTCAGCACAATTCCCACATGACTCTAGAATCGGTAAGGCAAGCAGGGATTGAGGGCACATGCGTTGAGGTAATGGGGAGATGGAGTTCTGCTTCCTGCAACCCTTCACTCTGTTCCAGCCAGCATTTCAGTTCCCCCTCTCCTCCTGTCCCCCTTCCCCACTGTCTTCACCCCAACTGCTTCATCCTGCCTCCTTCAGCACCTTCCCCACACCCGCCTGGTCCTGTCTCCCTCACAAGCCCTCTCCCACCCACATGCCTCCTCCTTGTCACCCACTCCTCCTCCCCCTTTTCTATTCTCTCCTCTCCTGTTCCTGCCCCCTTCCACACAGCTCCTGCTGCTCTTGCCCCATTAGCCCTTTCCCCTCCCCCCTCCCTTACCGCTGTCCTTGCCCACTTCCTGTTCCCCCACTGGTGCCTCCCCTTGCCCTCCACTAACCTCCCTGTTCCCTTTGCCCTCTCCGCCCACTTCACCTCTCCCCTCCCCAACACACAATCCTCCCCCCACTGCTACTTTTTCCCTGATCCCTCCCCCTCCCCAGTGCACAATCTCCCCCCACTGCTACTTTTCCCCTGATCCCCCTCTCCTCAGTGCACAATCTCCACCCACCCACTGCTCCTTTTCCCCTGATTCCCCTCTCCTCAGTGCAAAATCCTCTCCCCCCTCTCTCCTGCTCCTTTTTACCTGATCCAGCCACATAGGGCAGAACAAGGAAGGCAGACCAGGCAGAGAGAGCAGCTAGCAGCACAATGGTGGCAGCAGGAAAGCACAAGTCACACACTGAGGCCATTTTCAGACATGCTCCCCACCCCCCAGCATATTCTGGCTGCAGGGGGGTGGGGTGGGATGCGCAGCCAGGATATGTGTGGGGATCGGCCGGTCCAAAAGCCTCCCTCCTTCACGGCTTTGCTGGCAGAGGGATGCAGAGCTCGATTTCCTGCTCTGCATCCCTGCACGTGTATGCTGGCAAAGCTATGCAGAGGGGAGGCTTTCAGACCAGTCAATCTCTGCGCATATCCTGGCTGCGCATTCCCACCCCCCCAGCCAGAATATACATGGGGTGGGTGGGGGTGGGGATGTCTGAAAGCGCTCTGTCTAAAAGCCTGCGCAGCTCCAGCATGTCTAGCTCCACCCCTCCTTCCTTGCATTCCATGGCACCGCACCACCATCTGCCCCTGCAGGTTCCTGGTATACACTGCACCATTCATTCACTCAAGCTACAGTGGGTCACCACAACCCTGATTTCCCTGCCCTCTTCATCTGGGTACCCCAGGTGGTTTCCTGAGCTGCCTAATGGCAGTGCTGGTCCTGAGGTGAGGCAGTTGTTACCCACCAGAAGGCCCAGAGCAGAGACCCTTTGTTGAGTAGGGCAGACTTAAAAGAGTCTATTCAGGCAGATGCCCTTGAGGCCCTTCTGAAGAAGATTGTGGCCCCCTAAAAAGGGTGAGACCTGCTACATATGAGGATACCCTTAGAGGACTTGCCTGAGGAAGGGCCTCTAAGCAAACTGACTAAACACAACAGCCATTACAAATAGACACGCTTTTGTAAGGCCATGATAGTTTGAGAATGGGGTCTTAGATCTGTAAAGACTTAGGGCCTTTTTAGACAAAAGGGATTTCTCCTGCAGTTTAAACCTGCGGCTCTTGGACACCTCCACGGGGTGGGGCTTAAGATGGTCCGTGAACCGGAAGTCATCTGGGCGCCATTAGAAACAACGGTGCTGGGTTTGTCCCGGGTGTTTTGAGACACGGCATAATAATTCCTAGATAATCGAGGTCTGTACTATGCTGCATCTCAAAAGACCTGGGAGTTGCGCAGTGCTGCTGTTTCTAATGGCGCCTGGGTGGCTTCCGGTTCACAGAGGAATGTCTAAAGCCCCCCCACGGAGTTGTCGAAGAGCCACAGGTTTAAACTGTGGGAGAAATCTCGCTTGTCTAAAAAGGCCCTTAGAGTCAGCAGACCCATCTGCTTACATACGGACCTATCGGGAAAGTGGGATAACAACAGTCCCTACTGAGGGGTTACAGTTCTATCCCACAGACTTCTGACACTCCATGCCCTAGCCCTGCTTTTAAAAACAGTTTTAAAAAGCAAACTTTAAGAAATGAAATCAATCACACACATACAACACCTCACCTAAGCCAAACTGGAATTCCTGTCCTTCCATTTTCCTCTTGATGAACATTCCCCAGGGCTACAAGAGATTGATGGCATGATCTCCTGCCTTTTCCCTTTCCTTTCCTTCCTCTTATATAACTTGGAAGGAACCATATCCCTTCCATCTCAAACCCAGAGGAGCTGCATTTCCTCTGCCCCTCCATACAATGGAATGCAATTCCAATGTGAAATAGGCTTTGGAGAGATCAGGGCTGTAAAGCCTTCCAAATAAAATTTGTTTTCACTGGAGATTTTAATGGATTAGAATGCGATTGTTTGATGTGCCACAGTTTCAACCAAAAAGGTGGGATGGAGGCCAAGGAGAAGTTGAGGGCTTGATCCTCAAAGACACTGAACTGGGGCAATGGGCAGTGGCCCAGGAAAAGTACTGAGATCTAGTCCTAGTTCCATTGAAATGAAGTGGAGCTTTACATTAACTTCAGTGCAACCAGAAATTTCACCCTAAAGCTCCAGCTTGGCAAATCTTCCCTACTTAGTCTAGGTCCCATTGCTTTTATATCTGTTAAACAAGGTGTATGAAATGGCAGCATGGATTATAGGTGCAAATATTTGCATTTGCTGTAAAGACATTTCCCCATTCCAACCCTCCCTTAACTGAAATCCACATGGGGTGCCCGTCTTTTCTGTTTAATAGGTTAAAAACCATATAGGAGCAATTCCAATTGATCTATCAAGCAGATAACATACATGTTTAGCTAGGTCTTGTATACAAAGGTTTTTTTCTTTCCATTGCTAAATAGCTGAGATTTTTAAAGGCAGACTATGGGCGTTTTTAAACGAACACCAAATATCACAGATTAGTGTTTATCACTTATTGAAACCGTTCTTATTTTAATCCGGATTTAATGTTTAGCCGTGTGTGTTATCACAGATTTATAATTAATCCACATTTAAAGTAAATGCTTTTAATGTTTTCACGAGCAGAAATGCAGATTAAATCACTATTTAAATCTGCATTAACTGTTTAAATGTTAGGAAACCAGTTTAAAACACCCCGATGTTGGGGGTTTATGAAACCGATTTTACATCTTGAAAATTCCACCCTAAATGCACATTAGATTTCTCTAATGTGTTTTCTTGTCTAAAAACACCCTATGTCTATTATAGTTTTATTAAGTACTAAAATATCACAATGGAATGATATGGCAATAGTAATAAAATAATATTATGTTTTCCTACAGCATTTTACAAGGAAGCGTGTGAATGTTATGACTTCATAGTGGCTAAAATATAGAGAAAATGTGATCACTACTTTTCTGTGATTTTCACATTTTGCTAGTTGTCTCACTTCTTTCAAGACTAGCAATGTGCCTCTTCAACACCCATTAGCACAGTGGGAATTATTCTTATATTCTTATACATCAAAATTAAATTATTTTTGATAATATGTTATGGCAGCACCAGAAGGGTTCCACCTTGTTGCTGGCATGATAACACACACAGACATATCAATATGGAACCCAAGACCAGCAGTCTTGGTGCTTACTCAGTGTCTGACAGCTGTGGGGGACTGGATGAGGGCTAATTGACTGAAGTTGAATCCTGACAAGACGGAGGTGATGTTGGTGGGTAAGGCGGTGGAGATTGCGGCCCCCATTATTGACAGGGTCTGCCTTCCACTAGTCTCCCAGGTATGGAGTCTGGGAGTGCTCCTCGACTCGCAGCTCCACCTGGTTGCTCAGGTGGAGGCTGTGACGAGGAGTGTTTTCTGCCAATTACATCTGATGCGACGGCTTCAGCCATATGTTTCAGACTCTGACCTGGCCACTATCATCCATGCTTTCATTACCTCTAGATTGGACTACTGTAACGCGCTCTACATGGGGCTACCCATAGTGATGGCTCGGAAATTGCAGCTGGTGCAGAATGCGGCGCCCATCTTCTGGTGGGACTGGGCTGTCGGGAGCTATTACGCCGTTTCACTATTCTCTGCACTGACTGCCAGTACTTTTCTGGGCCTGATTCAAGTCTTGACTTATAAAGCCCTAAACAGCTTAGGCCCTACCTATCTCCGGGACCGCCTCACCCCCCAGATTCTTCCCCTGCGGTCGTCCGGGGGTGCCCTGCTCAATGTTGCCCAAGTCTTCTGGGGGGCCACACTGGGGAGGCCAGTCTCGTTGGTCGCACCATGGCTGTGGAACTCCCTTCCGGTGGGGGCCCGGTTGGCCCCGGATCTTCCCTCCTTTCGAAGAAGTTGTAGGACCTGGCTGTTTCACCAGGCATTTGGTGGGGGAGATGGGTGATTAGGTGGAGGGGAGTGAGTTAGGGTGGTGGGTGGGGCAGGATATTTTTATCCTCCTTTTATGAGTTGATTTTAACTTTATTGTTGTTTTATTTTTGTTGTGATTGTAAGCCACCTTGAGCTGCCTGTGTCAGGAGGGGCAGGGTAGCAAAGTTTTTAAAATAAATAAATAAATATATATGCTTTTAGGAACAAAATCTGGACACACAGAAAAATGCACCAACGGTATCAATTCTACAGACAACAAAGCTCAATCATATATTTTGTTTACCTCCAAACTCCCATTTAAGTCGGAGACATCGGTGATGGATAAGCTCGTAACATCACTTGACATGATGGCAGATGCCATTTGGCATTCAGCGTGAGTTCAAAATGCTCACAGAGCCTGTGGAATCATTTTCTTCCTCTGTTTGCTAAACAACTGGTAATAAAATTGTCTATCGAATACTGGCAAGTCAAATTTTGTGTTTAAATTAAAAATCCACTTTCCATACATCCAGATTTATATTTTCTTTCACACCTTTTAAAGATTCTGTAATGGTTGACTTTCCTTCTGCGGATGTCATATAGACTCTTCTGAGCTGGCCATTTCTTCCATTGACCATTGACCATAAAGAAAAATAGTCATAGTATTGGTCGATTTAAGTGTTTGTATGGGCGTACTTGCTACACAAAATGCTGACAAATACATGAAGGATATGATCAATGGGTGCTGAGCTACTAACTTGAATGAAAATACAATTGTACTCACAGTGAATACACTGAAAAAATAAAGGGTTTTGTTTTTTGTTTTAAATGCAATTTTCTTCTGTTCCAGGTACCTTAGGCACAACTTACAGCACTAATAGGTTCAACATTTTCAGAGAAGATTGTCATGTTCAAATTGCTTTTTTACTTAGAGATAAAATTAGCACCTGAAAAAATGGGTAAACCCACCAAATGTACCCTACCTGAATGGGAAAAGGTGGTTCTGGTTCTAACTGATATTTCTTTACACTCCATCAGGCATCAATTTTGGTGGTTGTAGTTTTTTGAGGCATTTTGGTTCAGTTATTTTGGTCATTTTTGCCATGTTATCTATAAGCACTATTGCACTTGTACAACTGCCAAAAATGACATAGTCAAAATAGGGAAATATGATTGAAACCTGAAAACCCCAAATGAAATACCGAAAAAAACCAGATACGCAAGTACCTGTTTTAGTCACCAATATTATTTCAGGTACTTGAAGGGCTACCTGAAAATGTGAATGATACTCAAATGGATAATAAACCCATTGCTCACTTCAGCTTCACCTTTAATCAATATGTAACAATTGGGGATATACCATTAGTTTTAACATCTGTTTGCTGTGTTCAACAATGATCTAATTCTTTCAATGTCTGTTTATCCTCTGTCCACTCCACTGTTTCATATTAGAGTTTAAAGAGGTTGAGGTCTCTTTGACATCATTGGCACCGCTGAAATGAACAGTGAGTTTCGTATTCCCAGATAATGGGAAGCACACACATCTCATGCAAAACCCTCCTGAGGACCCTGCATGCACCCATGCTATTGGAACTGAGGTGCACATGCAAGCTGTGTCCACGTCATGCGGGTGCATACGCATGGGCATGTAAGCTGCGCACATGGGGGTTTGGGATCGCACCCATTGTTGGTATTTTCGACTACCTATCCAGGTTATGGAATAAAATCTTAAACCAAAACAGGTAGCCATATATCCGCTTATCTGGCTTTTTCATTTTGGTTACATTGTTCATTTCATTGTTTTGGTTTAGATTTGCAGTTATTTCCTTATTTCAGTTGCTGCGCATGTGCCCTAATAGTTCCCAAAGGAAGTATCCAAAGTCACTGAAATCATATAACCAAAATATCTGACAAAACACAAGTGAGTAGCTGCAGGCTCATAGCTACCATGAAGTAAGGGGGCTTAGTTGAGGCTGGTCCCTGGGTTTTGGGGGACCCTTTGCATTTTGCAAGCAACGTGAGTACCACTAGGAAATCTTCTGCAGTATGGCCAGCATTCCACCCCTATTTTTGCTCCCTCTCCCACTCACTCTGAAAATGTTCTACCAGCACTCTGACTGCTTGCAAAGAAAGAGTGGTGGCTTGCCATGGAGCTCCTGGCTGGGAAGGAGTTTGAAGTGGGGGGTCTCACCCTAAGGTAAGCCCTGTCCTCTCACCCTGGAGACCCCTATCCTTAGGGGCTCCATAATTTGGACATGAGTTCAGTCCTGCCACAGCCTTGTTTCACCCTTGAAAAGCAGTCATTATCCTCTTTGTCACTTTTGTTCAGAGAGCACATATCCAAAGGATTGATTCATTTACACAAATATTCCTTTCAGCTCTAACCCTTGACAAAGGTCTCTTGAATTCAGTGTTGCAGGAGGAGACCATAAATACATTCCCAAAGGTCCTGAGCACTCTGCAACTGATCCTAAGGAGGCCCAAAGGAATGATGATATACATAAGCAAATTTGAATGTTTCTGTTACAATCCCTGCAGAACTCACAGCAGACACAATACCCTCTGTAGAGTGCATTAAACTTGGATTTCCACTATCAAGACATCTCTGGATGGGCTCAAATACCTTCCTTATCTCCAACTTGTGTTAGGATGGTCTAGGCATTGCCACTAATCTTTTGTCAGAATGGACACCCTAGATAAGTGAAGCCATTTCTCATCGATATACTGGGCAGACACTTTCATTAATCATAGTTATGTTGGAGGTGAGATTTGTGGATTGTGAAGAACTAAAAAAAATTATAATTGATAGAGGTCCTTTTCTGTACAGCAAGACCAAATATAAAAAAGTGGTCTGAAAGCTATTAAATACTTGCCTTTCAATTTAGCTCAAAGATGTGATTGCAAAGGGTATTACGTTGTCATGTTTGTGATGCTATAGATAAGGCTGAGTTGCTGTTTCTGTTATAAAGTCTCATATTTCATATTATTGTGCTGCATATTAAACATGTTGCCAACCTCATGTATTTTTTGTAATACCTTAAAGTGGCATAGGGTGAAAACAGACTTGACACTAACCACCCTTTAACCACCCTTGGTGGTTATTTATGCATGTTGCAGGGCTGTATTGGTGCCCTATGTAGCCCTGCAACATGGGGTGATTTCAGAAGTGATGTGGTGAATGTCCACCACAGTTAACCTCAGTCAAACGCGGGGGGTGGTGAAAGTGCCGTGCATGTCTGTTTGGTCGCATCCAGATGTTCACCACAGTCAAACATGGCCCGGGGTGAAGCTAACCATGCTTCGTGAGGTCGGGGCGGGAGGAGGTCCAGAAGTGTGGTGAATGATCACCACAGCAGGGGTGAATGAAAAGTAACTTCTGAATGGAAACCCGCAGCCACGGTGGAAGGACTTGACCCCAGCTGTGATGCATTCTGGGGCTTGAACCACAGTCCACGTCTCCACTGCATGTCTGTTGTGTTCCCCTGGCCCATGTTCTCTCTGATTGCCCCTGGGCAGTGGTCAGGATCCTGTCACTTCTGTTGGGGCCGCATGTGTCACCACAGCCCGCGGTGAATCCGTTCACACTGGGGTGGAATTCACTGTGGTGAATTGGAATGCGTCACTTCTGAAATCACCCTTAGGGTATTTTCAGACGTTACGAGATCACAGTGAACCACGGTGAATACCCACCTGTGGTCAATGTGTCTCTAACGTCTGTTTGGCAGCCGCCAGATGTTTGCCACGGTCAATACCCGCATGGGGTCAATTTGAACCACGCTTCCCGGGCTAGCAGGGGGAATGTCCCGGGAAGCGTGGTCAAAGAGATCCCCAGCGGGGACCAACAAAAAGTAACGTCTGGCCACGCGCCACAGCCCGGGATCACCGGCGGGATCCCGGCACGTCTGATATGGCGTGACGGGGTGACCCCAGCGGGGAATGAATTGGGTGATTTCGATACGGGGCCAACGGGCCCCGTAACGTCTGAAATCACTCATGCATAAATGACCACCAAGGGTGGTTAAAGGGTGGTTAGCGTCATGTCTGTTTTCACCCTTAGTTCACTCCATTCTCCATCGAAACATTGAGACTGCTGGAGACATATTGTACTGACATGGTGAAGCAATCTTGGCTTTTATTCCTTTAAAGTGCATGTTTTATCATTGAAGTTATTTCCCCGTATAGCATTGTACCATGGTTTTAAAATCAGTAAAGACATTTACGGGGAAATAACATGGGATAAAAACCAAATCAGGAAATATCCTAATGGGGAGTGAGGAACATAAGAACATAAAAACTGCCAAACTGGGTTAAACCAATGATATGTCTTGTCCAGAAGCCTGTTTATAATAGTGCCAGCACCAGAGCCTTCATGGAAACTGCACAAGAAACAGGGTATAGAGAAAACTGAAATGGTTAACTTTGAGAATATCAGTAACTAACCATTGAATTCACAGTAACCAAAACCAGTCCAGTAATGATTGGTCACAGCATTTTGAACCAGTTTACCAATTTACGAATAATACCAATTTTTGTCATTTAACATAAGAACATAAGTAGTGGCGTACTGGGTCAGACCAATGGTCCATCTAGCCCAGCATCCTGTCTCCAGCAGTGGCCAATAACGGTGGCTAGGGCGAAGCACCCAGCAGGTCACAATGGGGGATCCATTCCCTGTTGTTTTCCCCCAGCTCCGGTCTTGTTCCCTGATCTTGTCTGGCTAATAGCTGCTAATGGACCTTTTACCATGGGCATTTTTAAATGTGATGGTTTGATGAGCCGCCATGCTTTGATCCTGCCCATGATGAGAGCCCTCACCATGAGCAGGATTCTGCCCAGCTGCTGAACAAACATTCCGGTGGCCTGGGGTGGGGAGAGGGCAGGGGACATGCGGATGTGGGTCTGCATGGCCCTGCCCCCTGTGCTGCTCAGCGTGGCCCCGCTTTCACCCAGACGGGCAGGTGTAGTGGCCTATGATTCCGTCGTGCCCACTCAGAACTTCTCTAGTCACCGGTCGGAGTTAGACAGAGCAGGTCAACAGACATGATGGCTCGCTCTACCATGGTCCGGGGTAGGTTTCCCCGGACAATGGCAGGGCTAAACCTGGGACGTGTGCTGGCAGGGAACCCAGTGCACATCCCGGGGTTAGCCCTGCAACGGTCCGGGGTGTACTCTGCTCCTGTCCGTGGTGAACATCTGGTGGGCGGGAGTAGATGTGACACTACCGCAAGTGGCCACGCCGGGGTAAGTGTGGCACCAGTGGTGGTGTCACATTTGAAAATAATCTCTGTTTCCCATTGGACACTTGGTTATCAGTATCATTCCATATAGCAGAAAGTCAGTTAATTTTCCTGGTATTTGGTCATTGATTGGTTGACCATTTGGCTATTTGGGATATCAGTTATTAACCACAGTTAGCAAATTAGGTATTCATTGAAACTTCAGGTGTAGGCAGAGTGTTCTGTCTCCTTTCATTCACTCCCAGCTTCCAGATCTTAGAGGATTAGGTACACCCTGAAAATGAAGTTACATTCCATGACCATTTCAGCTAATAGTCAGTGATGGACTTTTCATCCATTTTTTGAATCCACACTATCAGCCTTCCAAATATCCCATGTCAATGAGTTCTACAGGTTAGTTGTATGTTAGGAAAATACTTCCTTTGCTTTGTTTTAAACCTGTTATCTAATAATTTAGTTGTATTCCCCTTGGTTATTTATTATGGGAAATGATAAATAATAATTCTGTATTCACTTTCACCACACTATTGATGATTACATGTCTGTCTACCCCTTCCTTCATAAGTTGTCTCATAAGAACATAAGAAGTACCATACTGGGTCAGATCAATGGTCCATCTAGCCCAGCATCCTGTCTCCGACAGTGGCCAATCACAGTGGCTTGGGGGAAGCACTCAACTGGTCACAATGGGGGAATCCATTCCCTGTTTTTTCTCCCCAGCTCCTGTCATGTTTCCTGATCCTGTCTGGCTAATAGCTGCTAATGGACCTGTCTTCCAGAAACTTGTCCAAACTTCTTTTAAACTCAGCTATAGTAGTGACCCTTATCACAGCCTCTGGCAGTAGATTCCACAACCCAATTATATGCTGAGTGAAAAAAAAAATTCTTTTATTTGTTTTTAACTTGCCA
>QEPC01012468.1:636393-662873 GCA_003113815.1 Sphenodon punctatus | reverse complement strand
GGGGGGGGGGGCAGGGATGGGCTAATGGCTAGTGGTTCCCTTCTCCCATTCTGACCTCGTCTCTGTGCTGTAGTGGCCGGCCCGGGATTTCATGCTGCTGCAGCTGCTCAGACTCTTTCCACCAGGCCTTGGAAAAGTCCTCGTACTGGCGCTGCCTTGGCTGTTGCGAATGTGTGTACGCTTTCCCACTGAGATCCTGCTCCATCCCAGTGGCAACCCTGCCTAGTCAGTCAATCAGTCAACCATGTGGTGCTGGCTGGGGGCGGGGAAGGCTACCAGGCACAAGGCACACAGCATAGCCTGTGGTGGTGGTGCCGCCGTGGCTCTTGGCTCAAAGACCCCACCTCCCCAGCTTTGGGAGCAGCCTCAGCCCCCTGACCAATACAGCCACTAAGAGGGGTGACTCTGTGCACTGCAGCTTCTTTGGAGTGAGGGCCCAGACTCGGAAGGAAAGCATCCATTACTCCTTGCATATGCACTGCAGCAGGTGCTCGGGCTGCCAACTACTTAATGCCCCCCTCGTTAGCATCCCTCTAACCCCCCCTCCCCCCAGTAGTCTTGCCTTCAAAGGGCACTGCTTTGTTGCAGCCCTGCATGCACGCTAGGCTCTGCTCTGCTCCCCTCACGTCGCCTACCGACGGCTTCTTTGTTTATTGTACTGCTCATGCGCATGTGTGACATAAAATAAAAGCGTAATGCACACAGGCACAAAGATTGAAACATTAAATTAAAATATCTTCTACTGGTCCATTTCACTCTCTTTTAACACGAGTATTGCCTGACTCTCCTATGTGGCCATCTGTATCTTTAAGTGTATGCTCAGAGACAAAATCAGGTTGCAAGCCAGCAGAGATTGTCCCGGTGCGGTCCATTGAAAGTCAATGGACCTCTCAATGAAGAATGTTAGTTCTGCTTTAACTAACGGAGCCACTAGTGTGGCTCCATAATGGTCAGCACACAGTGTCTCTCAAGAGCTGCTACCTCTGGAGTTGTTCCCTTCTCTGCAGTCAGGCACAGATTGATCCTCTGGCTTCTGCTGTCTCCTCTTATACAGGCAGAGTGGATGTGGTTAGGCTTCACAGTCTGCAGCCTTAAAGGGCCAGCATCTGCCCACTCTGTCCCTTCCTTCGTAAGCCTGTATTCCTCTCAGGCTGATGTTCGTTCATAGGGCTGGTTCCGCCATGCTCAGCCCTTAGGCTGGCACTCCCCACCCTCTTAAAGGGATAGTAGCCCCCCATAGGCTGCTCCCTGCCACAGTGACCTTTATTGTTCCTAACAAACTCCTTTCTATAATTTTCACAAGAGTCATCTCTGTTGTATGGAATTTAACTATGAACACTTTGGGTGAGGGAATGTGTCTTTGTTATCTTGATGTTCTTATAGCTAGAGAATCTGCCTTAATCAATGGAGATCACTCAAAGGGCTAGTGCAGTTTTCATTGGCTCAAAGACCTCTTATGGTTTGAAATCAAATCTTAATCAGATCTACATTAAAAACTATTTCCAACCACAACAGACAATTTGGAACCCTCAAGGTCACTAGTCGACTCTATCAGAGTTTGCTGGTTAAACAGTGATGTGATCTCACATTTTAACTGAAGGTTTCCTCAGCAATTTTTTCAGACTCCATCTACAATGGGATGCAATATATTTTAATTGTTTTTTAATGCAATTTAGTAGAAGGAAACAAGGATGGGTTACCTCCATTCAACTAGCCAGCTCTCCAGAAACTCTAATTTGGGAATTTCTGATAAAGATTAACACGGTACCATTAATTAGATGGTTAAAAAAAATTACCCCCACCCAACAAATCTGGGGTGCCCAAATTGACCCAGACCTGCTTGGGCACCATTGATGCCCGAATAGGACCTGATGGGATGCCGGCTGGCCTTTGAGTGACAGGCCCCAGCCAGGCCTCCTGCAGAGCCCAGCTCTGAAGTAGTCCCAAGCGGGGCTTGTCAGTTTCAAAGTCAGGCTGCCAGGCTCTGCAGCACTCCTGGCTGGACCTTGTCAGTTTCTCTAGGTAATGCTCACATTTTCAGGCAGCCGATTGATCCTCAGGTAGCCCATCGGGCGGCCAATGGAGTGCCCAAAAATTATAGTATCAGATGCAACTCTAGTTTTGATATGTAGAGAGGTGTTATTTGATCAGGACAAGTATGCTGAGATAAGGAGGCTGGAGTTCTGGATGGCAGCTTCAAACTGATTGTCAGTAATTTATGTGCTTTTGAGTTTGAACCAAGAGAACATGATGTGACTTTGGGGGAAAGATGGGCCACTTGGCTGTTGGAAAGGGAAGTCACATTGCTATGATGAGAGACCTGTATTCACTAGATTTCCCCATTGCTTCCAGAGGGGAAAAAGTAGAAAACAGGTCCCTTACAGGAAAACCCTGTCTGCTTCTTGGAAGATTAGTCCTGCCCTACAGGAGGACAAGAAAGAGAAGGGTTTTGATACTTGATATTTCCTCTTCTGTTTAAAAATATTCACATTATTAATACCATGTCATAGACTTTAAAGGTTGAAGAAAATTCTACATGGTTGTGAAAGAGATACTAAGTTGTGACATCTTTCAGTCATCACTAAGGATAAAAACAGAAGTGATGCCAGGCTGCTGCATCATGGGCTCACCCGGGAGGCTGCGCAGGCCGCAGGCAGGAAGCACGGGGAATATGCAGCCGGCTGTCCCCAGCCCCGTGTTGTGCCCAGTTCCCCAGCCCCTGCCATGACAGGCAGCCATGGCAGGGGGTGGGGCACTGGGCACCACACTGGGCTGTCTGTCATGACCGGCCCGGGAACAAATGTGCATCCCAGGGCAGCCCACTTTGGACCAATCAGACAAACCCTATCCCAGACTGTGACACTGGAGGTTTTCCAAGTTCAGAACCTGGGCTAGCCACCAACATGACCTGGGATACCTCGGGTCAACATGTCGCATGCATATGTGCATGCACGGTCCATTCCCAAGCATGTCACAGGGGGTCAAACTGATCCGCTATCACATTTGTTTTTATCCGAAGTCTAACTAGGTGACCTAGACATGAGTTTCTTCAGATCACATGAAGGAACCTAAGCCACCAACATTCTTCCCACTCTCAAAGTGACTCCATACAGAAATGTAAGAAATAAGCTCAGGTATTTACGTCTCTGAAGAAATATTATCAAAGTTATCTGCAACCAGTACTTGCGGGTAATACCCACATTTTTGGGAACCTCATCAGGTTACCCAGCCACCCCATCAGGTGCCCGGAAGCCTGGAGGGAAAAATCCAGCCTGGAAGTGCTGGATTTCCCAGATTTTCTGGGACTTTCCAGGATGCCCCAGGAGACTGATCCCAAGCCCTGCTTGGCTCCTGACCACACCCTCACACTGCAGGCTGACTCACCTACCTGGCTGCTCCTACCAGCCACTGATCAGCTGATCTGGGTTCATCCTGCTCAGCTTTTCTGGGTGGGGAGGGGGTAAGTGAGGAGTCCTCTCCTGGTGTGCCTGCCTAAAAGCATTGCATGCATGACCTACATGCAACCCAAAAACCCCCCCAATATGTACATTTTGGTACACCATGCATGATTTTCCAGCCAGAAGCTGCACAGGGCTTGGTGGCCAGGAGGAGAAGCCGAGTAGCTGAGTCAGCGCGGGAAGCGCTGGTATGGGCAGGAACCAATCTTGGCTTGGGATCAGCATCCCAGAAAGTCCAGGACAGTCATCATTCCAGGATATGATGTAGCCCATTGAGTCATGCTCAGGCACTGATCGGATTGAGTTGGGCACCACAGATTCACCAGGTTGCCCATTTGTGATGCCTGGTTGCTAGAGGTGTGCACCAGGGACCCATTAATTCATCTTTTTTGTTTTTTGTTTTCATTATTTAAGTCCTTTGGTTTTTTTTCCCATAAATATCAAAATTTTGTTTTCATTTTTGCTTTCATTTTCGATTTCTATTGGTTTCAATGGAAAACATATTTTTGGCTGTAACATTTTTGTTTTTAATTAATATTGAATGAAATTTTTAGGAGTTGTACCTCCAATAAAAATCATTATATGTACTAAATTTCAGAAAGACTGAATAAAGTAATCTGACTTTATAAACAGTTGAACTATATTATTTTGCAAATATCTGAATTTACATTCCTGGCTGTAATTTCTTTGTCTCCCATCTAATGTGGATAAAATGTGTCAAGTTTATACTGCTACCCATGTTTACTACCTATGCCAACTTTCAGAAGAATTGGATAAAGGGTCCTGGGGGTATAAGTAATAACTTATAAATGTATGTCTGACTGTAACATCTTTGTAGTCCAACCAGTGTAAATGAAATTAGGCAGAGCTACATCTCACACCTTCAGGATAATCTCTGCCAAATATTGGAAAGACGTACTAAATGGTCCCAATTTTATATGCCTGCACAGCATATGCAGAGAATGGGCCTATGGCAAGGATTCTCTTACATGTCGCTGTGGTATAAGATCGGTTTGTGATGCCAGTTGGCCAGCAGAAATGTCAACCAAATATCCTCATTCTATTCTGTTACCACCCAAAATTCTCTCCCCCACTTGTTACTGGGAAGTTAGAAGCATCTGTTTAGGAAAGAGCGAATAGAGATTCTCTTATGTCCTCTGTCACAGTGCTGTAGAATGTGATTGTGATGATAATTGGCCAGCCTGGATGTGTAAATTATGTTTCCCAATTGCTGGGATTCTATCCCCAGAGTCCCAGTTATGTCCCTTCTATGCCTGCCTCAGGGCCGACCCCTATGCCCACCTCGAAGCCACAACCAATTGGTCCTGTAAAGCTAGAAGCATGCAGTAATTGGCTAGTGAATGTGTCTGTCAGTCTGTTGGGTTGCTCCACATCCACCCTCCTACAGCCTCTCTCCCCCTGCCATGCCAGATGCCTGCCTCTGACTGACACTGCATGTGCTACTATTTATCTGAATAATTGTCTTCATGGAGACAACCTCAATTGCTTATAAAATTGGGTCCCTTTATCAAATTGTCCTGTAATTTGGCAGAGATGACAGGGAAGGTGTGGGATACATTCCTGCCAAATATCTTGTAAACAGGATGGAATATAAAAATGTTACAGCCAGATCTGCATTGTCAACGTAATGGCTTATAACATCAGAACCCTCTATCCAATCTTTCTGAAATTTGGCAGGCAGGCATGGTCGTCCCAGGTTTCATGTAAATTGGATGGACAAGAAAGAAGTTGTAGCCAGGAATGTGTATGCAGTTTTTCTTAAAAACACAATGTTCAATTGCTTATAAAATCTGTTCCCTTTATCTAATCTTCCCAGAATTTGGTACACTCTGCCCTGTGTGTGTGTGTGTGTATGTGTGTGTGTGTGTGTGTGTGTGTGTGTGTGTGTGTGTGTGTGTTACAATATTTCCAAGTTTCCTTGGAATTGAATAAGACATTTAAAAGGTATAGCTGGAAATGCGTTTTTCAGTGTTTTCCCATTATTTTTTAAAAAAAACAACTTTGTTTTTGTTATTATAATTTGTCATTTTGATTATTACAATAATGAAAAATAAAATGAAAATGTTTGGTTTTGTTATTTTAATAACAAAAATGAATTTCACACCCCTACCAGTTGCAGCTGTAGTTTGGCTTCTCTTTATGAATGCCATAATTCCGTACTCATTGGTCATGCTGATGTGTGAAAAATTCTAGACTACCTGAACAATACATCGCTTGGTAATAAAACAATAAAAGTTAGCTTCTTTCAGATGCAGAGATTTTGTTTTTTGCATACTCAAAATTGTTTCTCCAGTTTGCAGAACTGATATCTCTACACAATTGCACCTGTCCATTTAATTTAACTTCTTAAAATATCCTTAACATTTTAGGACCTCGTCTGCCTCTCTCTGATTTTTTTACTCCCTCCCCCAATCACACGATTACCCTGCTTGCTTAGGAGTCCTGCATTTTCTGCACCGCACATTGTCTTGAGGAAAATCATTCAAAAAACACAGCATGTGGGAAACGGTCCAGCCGTATTATGCTGGCAGAACTACAGCTGCCTGCTTCCAACTGTGCAGCCTTGATCCTAGAGAGTGTCCCTCACAGGGCCATGCTGGGCCCAGTTCCAAGACTCAAATCTAGGCCTAGCTTCCAATGCAAGAAAAAGCTCCAAAAAAAATCAAAATGTTTATGAGGTTTCACACCAAAAACATTTGTATTTTGGGGTGTGGAAGGGCTTTTACATCTCTAATTAAGGCCACTGGGTGACAGTCCACTGCTTACCCTGATGCTTCCACTCTAGCTATAATAGATGAAGCAGGTGCAGCCACACAAGTCTGGATCCCTACATGCCTGTCAAATAAATCTGCACACTGGAGTGGAGTGACCATTCCATCTTCTGTACAAGGGCCCATTCCCACTTAGCTACACCCCTGGTACCTGTGGCTAATTAGAATCTACAATGATGATCAATATTAGAATGGCAAAGATCAATATGAGGTATTCAGGGTAGTTTTGGGTTTGTTTTTTTTAATACTTCATTATAAGATAATGATACTTCTGGAAGAATGTTATCAATTGTTTATAACTAACAAATGTTTTTCAATCCTTACTTCATGTAAGGTCTTCAGTGAAGAAAAGGAAAATTTGTTTCTTAAAAAAGTGGAGCCTGCCCTTTATGAGACCCCTGACAGGCCTGGACCCGGTTCAACTTGTACCTCCAGCAACCGCCTTTGCACAACCCTGGTCTCTCATGAGACATTCTAAAAATAGCAAATAGGAGGTAGATAGGTAGGACAATAGAGGAAAAATTTCCCCTTTCCTGCTTCCCATTCACATTTTTCTGTAAATTCCATTGGTCTCAAGAAGGCTGGAAAAAGCTGCACAGGAAAGATCAGGGAGAGGTAAACATAAACAGGCATCTGTAGAGAACTGCACACAACAAGGACAGCTCGTTCCTGCAGATAGCTCTGCCCTCCACAGGACCTGACCATCTGCAGGACTGGTCAGACTGGGTGACAAGCAGGGTTAGAGGACTTATGTATGCATAGGGGTTATGCACACTTTCTTTAATCTTACATAACCATTGGCTGTTACTTTGCTTTGATTTCAGGCAATCTTTTGCCAGTTTGAATTTACATTGCCCTTAGCGGCAAAGTGCGATTGTTACTTTCTATTCCTTAATCCCTCAGTGATATATTGTGTCCAGTCCACTAGCTCAACAGTCTCTCCTGAATTTCCACGCTGCATTACAACCTCCAGAATAAAAGTGTTCTACCCCCAGAATGAAATATTTTCATGTTCCTTCTCTCTGCTTTCAATTGCACTTCATTAACTTGGAGCTATACGTGACAACAATACCAATGACATGTTTCTCCTTACTCCAAGTGCATGCTTCTTTCTTTTTGTTTACTGACTGTGGTGAGGTCTGTAAACAAAGGAGAATCATACCCAGCAGACATTCTTAGCTTTGAACTGTTGAGAAACCTTTCTTTATGCATGTGGGTTTTCTTTGGAACATACCCAATTTGATGATTTCCACATCCTCTTCCCCCTCTCTACTTCACATTTATTGGATTTCTTCCAGCAAGTCCTTTTCCAATGAGATGTCAACCCTAGACTCACCTACTCCATGCATTTGTGTATTTTTTTTCTTGGGTATCTGCATACACCTGTTGTTATTAGATGACTCAGCACTGAAATAGTAAGTCATTAATGCCTTTGGACAGAAAATCTGATACATCCATATAAATTCACCAGCACTGACATCTTGATCATTGAACTATGATGCTGAACTTTTGGGGATAGGCTAGAAAATGTCTGTTCTTAGGTTCAATAGCTATTAAAATCAGCATGATAAAGTGCAGGGGAATCTGAACTGCCCTGTGACTTCAAGATGGCCTCACTCCATATCAGAATGGAATTACATGATTCCATATCGGAATGGAATTACGCTAGAAGGAGGTGTAGAGAATCTTGAAGTCCAGTAATCCATGCTGTACTTGTTCTCTAGGTACAGGAGGGAGTCGGGACTTCATTCTTCAGGACTAATATGGCACCTTTAATAAGTTATTATGGGCCCCAGCACCACTCATGTGGCATAAATGGTGCCAGTGGCTTCACAACAAGTCTTCCATCAGGACTATAACTGAAATGGGTACCCACAAAAATGGATATAACTATTGTACATCCAGCCCATTTCAGGCAGATAGGGTATTACTATTAACCAGAATCTGTTGCATCCAACAAGTTACCTGATTCACCAAAATATAATTATAAAATTTCTTGATTTCCATTACCAATTTTCCATTTTTGGCCATTTACCAAAACCAGAAAATGGAAACACTCAGAAACACGCAAATGGATAAATGGTAAGTCAGAATAAATTGGTAAAATGGAAAACTGGTAATGCAGTAATGTCAATACCCTGTATTTAGGGTATTGGGTGCCCATTTTGGTAATCACATACTGACTGGGCACCTTAAAGGCTACTCAAAATTTTGGATACTACTCACAGATATTAAATATGCTACCTGTTTTAGCAGGGCATGTATTCAGAAGTGTAAGCAAGTATCTACCTGAACCTGAACGAAAGGAACCTGGTTTCCTAAGTGTGGACAATGTTCTGTGTAAGTCAGTGGGAATTTTGGCTTCACGGAGGCTCTTGTCTTTCCTCAAAGTGCACCTATTATGATGAAATTTGGAGTTCTTACTTAAACTTTAGGCATTCTGTCTCGCTACTAATTTGTTTGAAATTGACCCGTGGAATTAGAAGGTATTAAATGAGGCCATGCTTAACGATCCAGATCCCATGTTCTGCGGACTGCTGCATGGAGCACACATGGTGTGTGCCCACGTACGCATGTGCAAACCACATGCACCCCCGGCACAGGGCATATGGAGCACACACAAACCATGTGGCTGCACACAGTAGCATGTGTGGGACATGAGATTGACCCCACTAGCATTTAGGAGAGAGATACAAAAATCACAGGCAAATCCAAGCTAAACATTGGGTGATTTCAGACATTACGGGGCCCTTTGGCCCCATACCGAAACCACCAGCTTCATTCCCCGCCGGGGTCACCCCGTCACGCCATAACAGATGTGCCAGGGGGATCCCGGCGGGGAAACTGGGAGGGGGCGGGGCCACACGGCGCAACGTGCGGCCGCACGGCCCCGGCCCCTCCACGCACCCCGCCGTCTGCCCTCCGAGGAGACGGGCGGGCGGCGGGGCCATTGCGGCCACCGCGTCGGGCTGGAAGCGCCGTGGCCCGGGATCCCGCCGGGGATCCCGGGCCGTGGCGCGCGGCCAGACGTGACTTTTCGTTGGTTCCTGCCCGGGGTCCGTTTGACCACGCTTACTGGGACATTCCCCCGGCTAGCCCGGGAAGCATGGTTCAAACAGACCCCATGTGGGGATTCAACGTGGTGAACATCTGGCGGCCTCCAAACAGACGTTTGAGACACGGTGACCACAGGTGGGTATTCACCGTGGTTCACCGTGATCTCGTAACGTCTGAAGACACCCATTATTGTACAGATAATAATAACCAATATCCATTTATGCCCCAACAGGCATCCATTCTGGTTATTTCCTTTTGGTTTTTCAGGGGGGTTGGTTATTTCAATTGAGTTATTTCAGTTTGGACATTTGGGCATTTTAGTTACATCGTTCTGGCAATATTAGCAGTATTGCGCATGTGCTGAGGGCAGCTAGTTCATTCCTACTGCCATGTTTCTGGCTGACAAGACTGATTTCACGGCACTTTTTAATTTTTGAAGGCTATTGGGTGGTTCCACAGTTTTTAGTTTCCCGTTTTGAGGTGAGAGGCCCCACCCCCCTGGGAGGGAACAGCCAAAGCTGCACGCCTGCCCCTGCCCTGCTCAGACAAACCCCAGCTGCCATCTTTGGGAGACAAGCCCTGCCCCCCCCTCCAACAGCACAGACCCATCTGACTGCTTCCTCCTCCAATTGTCGCAGGTGAGAGGCCCCACCCCCCTGGGAAGGGACAGACAAAGCTGCATGCCCCGCCCCAGTGGGCAGCGCCCAAAGGGCGATGACAAATGGGCGCTGGCTGTTTTGTGGCTGTTGTGAGGCCGGAGCGAGGACAGCGAGGAGCCACCCCCCTGATGGTGCCCACGCTACACAGCCGCCTCTGACCATCACCGCTGGACATCACACACTCGCTCCCGTGACACCGGCAGGCCTGGTCTCCCTCCGACGCCCGGAATGATGCCTCCCCATACCCCCCTCGTCTCCTCATCCTCTATCTCCTCCCTCCTTCTCACCCTTCTCATAGCCCTCCTCCTTCTCCCTCCCCCGCCTCCAGTGGCCTTTCTCCACCCAACCTACCCCTTACTCTCACCCATGCCCATCCCCCCTCCCCACCCTCCTCCCCCCGTGCCCATTGACCTACGTATCACCAAATCTAAGCACCCCTCACTCACTCTCCCTCGTTTCTCCTGCTCACCTGACCGCCTTTGACCCTTCGCCCTCGTTGCCCCCCATGCCTGGAACTCCCTCCCTGCCCACATCCACCTTGCCCCCTCCCTCCGCTCCTTCAAATCCCTCCTCAAGACCCACCTTTTCCTTGCCACCTTTCCCAATACCTGTGGAACCAAGCCAAGCATATACACCTGAGACTTCGCAGCCACTTGCATGTTTGTTTGTTTCTCCCTTGTCTTCCCCTTGTCCCCTCTCCTTGTCGCCCCCCTCCTTGTTGTTTTAGATTGCAAGCCGTAGGCAGGGACCGCGTCTTTATCTTTGTTCTGTAAAGCACCAGGCTCATGGCTGGTGCTATACAAATGTTATAATAATAATAATAATAATAATAATAATAATAATGTGCAATTTCCAAAAATGATGTCACTGAAATATCAAAATGACCAAACAACTGAAATAACTGAACTGAAAAATTTAACAATTTAAATGTAATAATGGGGGGGAAATTGATACAAATGTCCTTGGGCCAATCAAACACAGATATTATTTGGATACTCAAAAAGCTACACAAAAATATGAATAATACAAGTAATATTCCAAGTACCTGTTTTAGCTCTAGTTAATAATCAGTGTGTGAGATCCAAAGTTATTAATTGTGAAGGACAGGGAGGAGAGGAGGGACAATACTTGTATTAAGTCAATGGGATTCTTTGGCTATAAAAATAACCATATCTCCCCTTCTGGTGCACATACTGTTATGAGATGTTGGTCCACCTTTGGGCCTTCTTCCCCTTTTCCAAATGACACACACACACACACACACACACACACACACACACACGTACATCCACAGAATGATCATAAAAGCCTTATTTCCATAGGAAACCAGGCTAAAAATTACAAATACTAATTTTCTCATAAAAACAAGTTGTCTCGTAAAATTTTCTCATAAAAACAAGAATTGTCAGGGGCTTAAAACATGTTCAGTATAAGGAAAGATCTGGGTTAGGAAGGTCTGAATGAAGAGGTTTCTACTGTATTATATAAGAAGCTAAGAATTCTCTATCTCAAATGATGTCAATGAATAGTTAATGTTGGTATAAGTTAACTTTCATTAACAGCAATTACTCAGGGTGTCTTTAGACATAACATCAATGGGGGTGATTCAGATGCCCACATCAGCACCGGCAGGCGCCGTCCCCAGGCTAGAATGCGCTCACTCAGGGGCGGACGCATGGTGCGCATGCAGCACATACACTCGGGGCTCTATTACGGTGCTTACACACAACGGCCAAACAAGTGCTTAGGGGTTTTGACACCTGATCTTTATTATGTCTAAAGAAGCCCTCTGTGTCTCTTCCCCAGATTACATGACAATCAAAATATAAGTTGAACAGTAATAAAGTGCTCAGTGTAGCATGCTATTGAATAATTTTAAAATTACTTTATAGATTCCTAAATTAAAAAGGTGAATGTTCTACAGAGCTTTACATCACCACAATGAATCTGATGTTGCATCACCTTTCGACGCTTTGCCAGACTAAAGGTCATTATCAATTGCTGTTTAATCAGCCAAGTCATGCATGTAGACAAAGGTTAACTGAGCATGAACCAATCGGACTTCCTTTGTCAACTCAAGACAATTTTCAGCTTAATAAAGCTGCTCTGATTACGCTTAGCAACACCTGCTTTAAAATCCAGCCTCATTAAGGCAGTACTAATGAGTTAGAAATCTTCCACCAAGGGCAGAATCAAAGACAAATGATTTGCCTTCAATCAAATGACCTACACTGCAGATAACCAGGCACACAAATTTCTTTTATGCTTATTCTGGCTAGCTGCTCTCAGTCTTTCATCAACTATAGGAAGTGGAACGAGTCAAAACAGCATGATCAACCAAGCCTCCGCTAAAATAACGTGGATTTGGTAGCACCAATGAAGAGTTAGCTTTTCAAACAATATGATTCCATTTTAAGTTTATTGCTGCCTTTTTTGTGTGCTATAACTAGCTATGAAAGTATGTACGTTTTTTTCTCATCATGTTATTTATTAATAATAATAATAGCTTTTATTGCGTAGCCATAGGCCATTGCAAAAACAAGACATTTTATTGTTTAAATGGCAATGGCGAAAGCTGAGTGCCAAATAAAAGAATAAGAACAATAAGAATAAGAACATTAAACTATGAAAGTTGAGTTCATTTTTCAGATATTCACAAGTTATTTATTTATTTATTTATTAAATTTTTACCCCGCCCCTCCTGAGCACAGCTCGGGGCGGCTTCCAACAATAAATACAATCTAAAACAATCCAAACACTTAAAATACCATATAAACATTAAAATGACATATGCCAGGTTATGCCAGTTATGCCAGGTACTGGCAGTAAAATCATTTACTGGATTTTGCTGGTGTTATATAATTAATTAATAATATATTTTTTTGCATGATCTTGAATATGCATTCTGAAAGCAAAGCTTTATCTTACAGTTCAGTGAGAAATTAAAACACTGGCATTTATTTATTTAGTCACTTTTCTATGCCGCCCCTCCCGCAGAGGCACAATAATAAAAATTAGGACTAAAAAGTAATTTAAAATAAATTTAAAATCCTTTAATGCCACACCCACTCCACCCCACTGCCCCCCACCCAATCCCGCCCTACCCTATCCCTGCCTGACAAATGCCTGGCCTAATAGAAAGGTCTTACATTGTTTCCAGAAAATGAGCAGGCTCGGGCTTAGCCGTACCTCCAAGGGAAGGGAGTTCCATAAATGTGGAGCAACTACCTTGATGTTTGACTAAACTTACATTTCCTAGCAGTGAGATTTGCTGGCATATCATCTGTCTGTCTGTCTGCATTGCTCCTATGGGTAACTTTAATTTCTAGGGGTGGGAAGTTCGGTACATCCGGTATCCGATACTGCCAGTATTTTGCTGTACCAGCAGTATCAGATTACTCCGGTATTTGGGGGTACCTGTACCGGATCCCCAAGTGGGATTTTTTTACATTGCGGTCATTCAAATGAATGACCGCAATGTAAAAAAAGAAACAAAAAACCCCCAAACACTTTCCCTCTCCAGTCCAGGCTGCACGGGTGGAAGGGGGGGACACCGCCCACCCACCCTGCCCAGCCTGGATTTTTTTTAAAGAAACATTTCCCCAAAGTCCCTGCTAGTGCGGGCTCCAGGCAGTCGCTGGCGACCCAGAGCCTGCACCAGCAGGTAGGTACTGTGGTACTAGGGTGATCCCTAGGGTGGGGGGTGGTTTAACACCCCCCCACCCCAGGGATCACCCTACCTCCCCACCCAGGGATCACCTACCTTTGGTGCTCCGGGTGGCAGTGGAGGCGGAGGTGGCAGTGGCGGCCGTGGCAGCATGGTGGTCTGGCAGCTTCAGTGCTGACTGGTAGCTTCAGCGCTTACTAGGCCTTCCGGGGAACTTCCGGGTTTCCCCAGAAGACCTAGAAAGTGCTGAAGCCACCAGCCAGCACTGAAGCCTCCGGACTGAGCGCCAAAGGTAGGCGATCCCTGGGTGGGGAGGTATGTTGATCCCTCGGGTGGGGGGGATGTTAAACCACCCTCCACCCCAGGGATCACCCTAGTACCTGCTGGTGTGGGCTCCGGGTCACTGCTGGTGGCCCGGAGCCCGGACTAGTAGGCACTTAGAGTAAAAATTTTTTTTTCCAAATCCAGACTGGACAGGGTGGGTGGGGGTGCCCCCCCTTCCACCCGCACAGCCTGGGAGGGGGAGGGGGGATTTTTTTTTCCCCTCATTGATTTCAATGGGGACAGTTCCCCATTGAAATCAATGCAATCAATCTGGTACCGGTAAACCAGTTTTAATCCAGTAATCCGTTTTTTTGTAAACCGGTAACCGGTAAAACTGGTAACTGGTTTTTTGCCCGATGTCCCACTCCTATTAATTTCTACATTCTGCATACCCATTTTCTTGCTGGCATATGAAAAGAGGCAAATTCTTGAACAATTTGGTGATTTTTCATATTACCATTGTAGATTTGGATTATAAAATCCAGCTGGACATATTTGCAAGCTGTCCATCCCTCCCCACTTCCAAACAGGCAAGAATGACAGGGTGAAAACACAAGCAACGGCAGAGCACCAGCATCACAAACCTCCTGAGTAGGGCCATGAAACAAACGTTCCGGCAGCCGGGCGGGGGGGAGGGGCAGGGAGCGGCATGAATGTGCAGCCCGCCCTGCCCCCATGTTGCGCCCAGCAGTCTGCCCCCCCCCGCCCCATGAGAGACTGAGGCAGCATCATTGGTGGACAACGATGACCACCTTGACAGCTGGTCTTGGTGGCCATTCTGGACCAGGTCAGGAACAGCATCAGGCTACCACATGTGATAGCCCACTTTGGCCCAGTTGAGCAGGCCATTTCTCGGGCATGTTGGCAGCAAGCCTGAGCTGTGATCCCAGAAGTTTCCAGGATCACAGCCCGGGCTAGCCACCAACATGCCCGGGAGAACTCTGTGACCAACAAATGTGACGGTGACCTGTGGGTCCAAGTAGATGGGCCACCATCATGTTTGTTAACACCCACAGTCACCAAAAATCAGTTTTAAGAGTTCTCTCACACCATGGTATAAGTTGACATAAGTCTATATGTGTTGCCTATACTCAGGGCTATAAAATATGAAAATAATTCATTGGCTAGGCATGGAAGACTAGTCTGGAATTTATTTATTTATTTATTTATTTATTTTATAGATTTTTATCCCGCCCCATCCTGCAATGCAGTTCGGGGCGGCTAACAACAATAAAACCATTAAAACAATTTAAAATACAAATATAAAATATACCAGTAAAACAGGGCAGAGTCCAATATAAATAAATAAATAGATCGGTGGGGGATTAAAAATCACCCCCCCCCCCCCCCCTCCCAAAGGCCTGGGCAAACAGCCAGGTCTTACAATTCCGCCGAAATGTCAAAAGGCTTGGGGCCAGGCGAGCTTCCTCCGGAAGGGAGTTCCACAGCCGCGGCCCTACCACCGAGAATGCCCGCTCCATCGTGGCCCCCCGCTTAACATGGGGGACCTCCAGGAGGGCACCCCCGGCAGACCGCAGGAGCCGTTCCGGGGCGCGAAGGGCGAGGCGGTCCCTAAGGTAAGAGGGGCCAAGGCCGTATATTTGCAACTGGAAACAGGGACTACTTCTTTTTAGTAGAGTAGGTGTCATCCCCCCCCCCCCCAGACTAGTCCCATCCTTGGGGTTTGCAATGCAAATAGAACTCTTTCTCTCTAGTTGTGTAGTGGTAAATTTTATAGTGCCTAAGACCTGGGGGAAAGAGAGATTCACCTCAGGGACACAGCTATAATAAGTGCAGCAGGCGCAGCTGGACCAGGGGCCATGAGCGTGGGGGCCCACACATGCATATGCACAGTGGAGTTGAGTGCCCCAGCTGGGGGCCCCACCATTCTAACTAGGGTTACCACCTTAGGTATATTTTTCCAGGCCACTTATGAAATACACATGTTGCAGGGCCAGCACTGATACCATAGGTGGCACAGCAGGCCCTGCGACATGTATTTTTCATAAGTGGCCTGGAAAAATATACCTAAGCTGGCAACCCTAATTCCATCTTCTACATCAGGGTCCATTCCCACCTAGCTATGCCCCTGACTTACCTTCCTCCCCCAGAAGTCCTGCTCCCACCTTATATTGCAAAATTGCAATTATGAGACTTCAGGCATAATGCATAGAAGTTCCCGTACCCACCCACCCCTATACATTTCTACAAACCCAGCCATCTGATCCGTGCTACACAAACCATTTCACACTCAGGCACATGTAGTAACAATCCTCCATAACCATACACCACCACCACCCAGGTCCCTCCCAACACCACACCTACGAAGACACCAGTCGCAGAGCAAATCATGAACACGCTCACTCACAGCAACACATACAGTAGGCAGGAACCGTGGATTTTTATAGTTCTGGCTAAACCTAGAGGCTGTTTGGCAGGGTTGGCCTTATAATTTGCAGGGCACAGGGCAAAGATAAATTGCAGGGCCTCTGGTGGCCCCCCACATGGTCCCTTCCTCCCTCTCACAGTACCCCCCACGGGTCCCTAGATGTGGTCATGTTTGGGCCCCACTGGGAGAGAAACGGGGCCCTGTCCCCTGCCTGATGAAAATGGGGGCCACTGCTAGGTCCTCAGAAGTAGAGAAAATAGTAGGGACTGACTTAGTCACCCTGTGGCAAGGCCAGCCTCACTACCTATGTTTTCCCTTTTCTATGAGACAAGTTTCTCTCTTTCTTTCTCAGTTTTCCTTAATTTTTCTCCTTCTGTTTTCATATCGTTTGCATTTTTATTCCTCTCATTTTTTATATACACTGATTCTTTGCAGTCTAAGTTTTTTCCCCTGTTGTTATTTTTTCTTGTCCTCTCCTTTGGCTGTGTTGGCCCTCTTTAACTCTGTTAAGAGTTACACTTGAAGTTTGTACAAACATCTATCCAAATTTATCACAGGAAACAAAAAGCTGAATTCATTTTGTGAATCTGGCAAGCCCTATTCATTTCAACTCTAATCCTTTCAATGGGAAATGTTTGTCGGTTCAAGGAGGGCAGTAATAACGTCTAGCAATGAGTCTGACACTTCTTTCTTAGTCTCTTTTGTCTATTCTTCATTCAATTTCTTTTGACTAAATGCTGAGATCATTTTCCAAGATAGAAGTTGGCACATACCAAAGCTTAGGCAATCCCTAATACTTGAGTAGTTTAAAAGTACATGGGACAAATTGATGAATACACTGTAGAAGAGAATTCTATGCCATCCTAGTGAAATGAAACGGATAAGTTAATTTTATTCATCTTTTTGTTTTTAAACTCTGACTAATTAATACTTTTATTTTCTCCCTCATTCATTTAAAATATTCTAATTTTCTCTCAGATGTGAAGAATGCATTTATAATGCACTCTGCTTCCAAAATGCTTCAGACACATTTTCCAGTGTACAGTTACAATCAGTGGGGTTGATACCAAAGCCCACAGATCTTCCCTGTGTATACGCATGCGCGCGCTAAGATTCCTACACGGCACAACGTGCCTACAACAGGGATCTGTGCAGTTTGCACAATTACGGACTGCTGCACGCAGGATCCTTAGAGTTTGGGATCATCCTCACTGACAATTAGCTAAAAAAGAAAAAAAGAAGACGAAACCTATTGGAAAGGATTAAGAAAGCAACAATTAGGATGCAAATCTCTGCCACTGAAGTCAATGGCTCAGTTTCCATTGACTTTAATGGAGGCAGATTGCTCCCCTAGTATGGCTGTACATTGCCAATTGGTGGGATCTTTCCCCTTGACTAGATTACCACACAATGGTTGCCATCTAAGTCAACAGGGATGCCATTAGTTGAAATTTACATAAACAAATGTGTAACTAGTGGCTGTAGAGGTTAAATGAAGTACAGATGAAAAATAAATGCTCATGGATTTTTTTGTTTGTGGTTTGTTTGGTTCGTTTTGTTTGTTTGTTTGTTTTGTTCAATTTTGAGCAGGGTGTAGTCAACCCAAATGACATTCGAGCAACATTCAAACCACAATTTTTTCACAATTTAGGCCTTTTTGTTTCCATTTGTTTGTTTATTTAATTTCATTTCATTTCCATTTATTTTTGCCAGTAACAATGAAAATGGGTGGGGTAAAAAACTGAAAACAGCTGAACAAACTGAAATGAATGACCCAAAAAGAAGAAAATGGGTAATTGACAGAGTAGGGTCATTCATTTCAGGGTCGGGTGGTCAGATTCTATGAGGTTTGTGGGTACTCGTTTCAACTCTAGACTGGATAAGTCAGTCAGGATTTCTGGGAATATTTTCCAGACTCAGCATCTTCTCTGGGAAAGTCAAACCTAGCAGATCATCATCTCTCAAGAACAGGCTCTAGATGTTTCACACATAAAGCACCCAAAACAGAGGCACCCCAAACCAGTGTCAATTTATAAGTATTTTGGCACTAACCTTTCCTATGAGAGTGTTGTGAGACTGAGCTAATCAAATAATATTGGGAAGAACTTTTTTTAGATCCAAGTAAAAACTACCACATATCTGAAAGATCGCCTATCCTACCATGCCCCTTTGTGGCCCCTACAGTCAAGTGGTGGTGCCCTCCTGCAGGTTATGCCTGTTATCCTTGTCCATCGGGAGGAGTGTGCAGGAGGGTGTTCCTGGCTGCTGCCCCGAATTTGTAAAACTCCCTTCCCCAGGAGGTTTGTTTGAGCCCGAGCCTGGGCATTTATTTTCTGGAGGTGGCACAAAACTTTTTTTTATTTGAAAGAGCATTTGTAAGGCAGGGATAAATAGGGCTTGGGTGGGGTTTGGGGTAGAGTTGTAGGGGGGCAGGGAGGCAGTTTGAGGGGAGGGATGTGTGTTTTTATTGTTTTGTTAAGGGCGGCAATGGCATAGAAAGAAAGAAAGAAAGAAAGAAAGAAAGAAAGAAAAAGAAAGAAAGAAAGAAAGAAAGAAAACGGAGGTGGATACATTTATAGCATTTATCTTGTGAGGAGTTTTTGTTTTTTGATGCTGCAGGATGAAGTCATCCCCCCCCACCCCAGCAATATATGTTGGATTCCCCACCCCCTTTCTTCCTGTAGCATCAAAGTTGTCTGCAGCTGAAGGTGGGACTGTCAGGGCATTCTGAAGCCTGGGTACTATCGGGTGCTTTGCTGGTGGGGCCTGCGCGCATGCTCAGGGTCTAACTGATCGTCATATTTGGGGTCAGGAAGGAATTTTCCCTCCAGGCAGATTGACAGTTGACAATGAGGATTTTTCAACTTCCCCTGCAGCATGGGTGTGTCTTGCCTGTTTGGGATATTGGGACCCTTCTTTTTGTAAAATTATTTCCTGTTATTTCAGGCATCGGTGTGCTGTGGTTGGTCCCAGTCTCTACTTCTAGCTGTTGGTGGAATTTCTTTGTGCTGATGGTTGGGGCATGTCAGGTCCTGCAGTGGTGCAGGGAACTGGACTAAATGACCCTTGAGTCGGTACCTTCCAGCCTTGTGACTCTATGGAATTTATTATTGTTATTGGGTGAAAACAGACATGACGCTAACCACCCTTTAAGCACCCTTGGTGGTTATTTATGCATGTTGCAGGGCTGTATTTGTGTCCTATGCAGCCCTGAAACATGCATAAATGACCACCAAAGGTGGTTAAAGGGTGGTTAGCGTCATGTCCGTTTTCACCCATTGTTATATAAAAGTAACTGTCCAGAGCATAGATAATGATTTTCCACAAAAAGGCTGCAGTGCTCAAATCACCAACTCCCGATTAACCCCAATAGGACGACTCCCGGTGGGAAATCAATGGGAGTATTCTCCAGTAAGAGGTATGAGGCAGTCTGACAGGAGACCAAACCTGAAGATCTTTGTATTCCCAGAGTGATTTATTTTTCTATTTTAGACATAGGTCAAAGTTGTGCTAGGTCCTTGAAAGGCTAGACTCTTCTGGAATATATAAAGAAGGCTTGCAGAATTGATCACACTGCCATTTAAATGAATTCAGTCAGAAACAGGGCTAACTAATTGTTTGAACCAGAAGCACTCATTGTTTGTACTGATTATTTATTATTAATATGACACTTCCAGTGTTCAAAGTGCTTTACAATCCTCGAACTAGTTCACCATCACCGCACCGCCAACCTGTGAGGTAGGGCATTATTCTTCTCATTTTAGAGATGAGGAACAGAGGCTGAGAGAAACAGAGGCTTGTTCAAGGCTACCCAGTAAGCTTATGGCTATGTGGAATTTGACCATGGTCTTCTAGGTCTTAGTACAAAAAATCTATCTATTAGGCTACACTGGCTCTCAGTACACTGCATTTTAAAAGGTCATTTAAAAGGTATAATGAGCAGGCTGTAATCGATTGACTCCAGTGGAACTTCAGAAACTTACAGATTCATCCCCAAATGTTTAAAACACAAGCTCATTTTACCCTGTAAAACATACTTAAATTGGAGTTTGTAAAAGTTTTTTGTTCGTAACTTAGGAAAATCAGTAATAATATCCTGCTACCAAGGCACACAAAGGTGAACAATGGCTTCATCTCATCTCTGCTTGCTCAATTCCCATTGAATGGGGTGAGTCCCAGCCCTTATTCACACAGGGAACTAAATATGTAAATCATCTGGCACTACAATAAAAAAAAGTCTTGGCCCCGATGTCAACTGGGGAGGTTTTCTTATCCCTCTCACTAATCATCTGTGATGCACAGATGGCAGATGTAGCTGAGAAGATCTTTCCGCATTGTTCTAGCAGCACAGCTTATTGTTAGTAAATGAGATGGCTGCATACTGAACAGATCAGCTACCGATAGTTTGGTAGCACTCTAGGCAGTGAGGCGTGGCTTGTGGCTTTAAGCCACTAATTGTATTGTGGAAAAATATTGTGCTCTGACAGGAATCGTAGCCAGAATGCTTCCTCGGGTATAAGCAGCCTTATCTGTCCTTACAGGGACAGGTCGCCGCGAGCCCATTACACCAGTGTTCCGTTCTCTACTGTGGCTGCCTATAGTCTTCTGGGCCCAATTCAAGGTGCTGGTTTTGACCTATAAAGCCCTAAAAGGCCTGGGCCCTACCTATCGGCAGGATCGTCTCATCCTCTGGGTCTTAGATCAACCCCTGTGGTCAGCTGGGAGCACCTTCCTTGAAGTCCACCAGGCATCCCAGGTGGTGACAATGAGGAGGACATTCTCGGTGGTCACACCGTGGCTGTGGAATTCCCTCCTGATGGAGGTTCACCTGACTCCAGGCCTCCCCTCTTTCCGAAGACAGAGCCTTTGGCGAAGGAGATGGATGATGGGTGGGGGACTGAGTTTGGGGGGTGGAGGTGGGTTTTAGCTCTGCCTTGGGTTTTATTGTTGTTTTTATGTTGTTATTTATTTTATTATTTATATTGGATTGTTTTTATATATATTCTTTTATATATTTAAAGTTGTTGTAAGCCGCCCAAGCTGCTGTAGCAGGAGGGGGTAGCAAATAAGTCTAATTAAATTAAATTAAATTAAATTAAATTAAATTAAATTAAATTAAATTAAATTAAAAATAAATAAATAATGATCACAGTTAGAGATAAAATGGGTTGAGTTTGTTATTTACAGGTATTACTCACATTTTTGAGTAGCCCTTTCACTACCCAAACAATGTCCATGACTAAAACACAAACTCACACAGACCTGATTTTGCTAGCATTCTGTTGTGTTTCTCTTGGGTTTCTGGGTTGGTTATTTCCATATTTCTTTTTATTTTGGTGTTTTGGTTGCATCCTTTTCAGCAAATGCACGTGTGCAATAGTGCCAATATTGCCAAAATGATGTGACCAAAGTGCTACAATGGCCAAAATAATGAAATAAATAAACAAACCAAAAAAAAGAGACTAACCAAAACCAGATAACCTGATGAAGCACAAACAGATATCTCTCATTACACGAACTCCCATTTTGGTTCAGGTAGTGTAGATTTGACTAGTTTATTTGGTTTAGGGTTGGGGTATCTGTTTCAGTGCTAATCACAATGGCAGTAAAACTTTCCAAAGTGGTCTACAATGCAATGGATAGTAAAATTAGTGATCATTTCTGAACATTTGGAACAAATGTTTCTTATATGGAAGGAGGAGACGATGTTTCTGCCCTTTATTGCTCAGGGCAGGGGCAGTTTCTTCCCAGGGGCACTGGGATGCTGACCCACCAAGTGACCCAGTGCACCTGCTTCCGCTACCAGTTTCAGCTCTGCTCTTGCAATGCTGAAGGCTGTTCTTTCAGCCTGAAGCCAATTTCAGTGCTACTCTTCCAATACTTATATGAGGGAAGGGGCTTTCCACACATGTGCAAAAGCTGAAACACATCCAAGCTGAGAAGCAGGTGCAAAACATAAGAACATAAGTAGTGCCATACTGTGTCAGACCAATGGTCCATTGAGTTCAACACCTGTCTCTGACAGTTGCCAATCTCAGTCACTTGCAAGAAGTACTCAACAAATCACAATGAGGTGAGCCATTCCCTGTTGTTTGCTACCAGTTCCTGACAGTAAGAGGCTACATTTCCCAAACCTACCTGACTAATAGCTTCTAATGGATCTATCCTCCAGAAACTTATCCAACCCTTTAAACCCAGCTGTACTACTGGCCTTGACCACTTCTTCTGGCAACAAATTCCACAACTTAATTGTGCGTTGTGTGAAAAAATACTTTTCCTTTATTTGTTTTAAATCTGCTACTTGTTAGTTTCATTGAATGTCCCCTATTTCTAGTACTATTTGAGAGGGTAAATAACTGTTCCCTATTAACTTGTTCCACACCACTCATGATTTTATAAACTTGTATCATACCCCTCTCAGTCTTCTCCAAGCTGAAGAGCCCCAACCTATCTGTCCTCTCTCCATAGGGGAGCCGCTCCATACCCCTTAACATTTTTGTTGCCCTTCTCTGTATCTTTCCTATTTCAACTATGTCTTTTTTGAGATGTGGCAACCAGAACTGCACACAATATTCAATATGAGGTTGCTCTATAGATTTATATAGTGGCATTATATTTTTAGTTTTATTCTCCATCCCTTTATCAATATTTCCTAACTTTCTGTTTGCTTTCTTGACGACTGCTGCACACGTAGCTGAGGATGTCGATGTATGACTCGAAGTTCCTTTTCCTGAGTTGTAAATCCTAATTTAGAACCCATCATTGTGTACATAAAGTTTGGATTGTTCTACCTATGTGCATCACTTTGCACTTGTCCACATTAAATTTAATCCGCCATTTGGATGCCCAGTCGCCTAGTCTCGCAAGATCCCCCTGAAATTCTTCACAGTCCACTCTTGTTTTAACTACCTTGAATAACTTGGTGTTGTCTGCAAATCTGATCACCTCACTCCTTACTCCTCTTTCTAGATCATTAATGAATACATTAAACAACACCAGTCCCAGTACAGATCCCTGGGGAACGCCACTATTTACTTGTCTCCATTGTGAAAACTGACCTAAATGGTCCTACTCTTTGTTTTCTATCCTTTAACCAGTTACCAATCCACAATAGGACACTGCCTCCTATCCCATGATTTTTCAATTTCCTCCAGAGTCTCTCATGAGGGACCTTATAAAACACTTTCTGAAAATCTAGATACACTATATTGACCGGCTCCCCCTTATCCACATGCTTATTTACACCCTTCAAAAATTCCTATAGATTAGTGAGGCACAACTTCCCTTTGCTAAATCCATGTTGACTCTTCCACATTATCCCATGTTTATCAATATGTCCCGTAATTCTGTTTTTAATAATAATTTTCACCATTTCTCCCTGCACAGGTGTCAGGCTCACCAGTCTGTAGTTTCCAAGATCACCTCTGGAGTCCCTTTTAAGTATTGGTGTTACATTTGCTACCCTCTAGTCCTCAGGTACAGTGGCAGATTTTAGCAATAGATTACAAATTACAAGTAGAAGGTCTACAATTTCATATTTGAGTTCCTTCAGAACTCTGGAGTGTTTATCATTTGTCATGGTAATTTGTTACTATTTAGTTTGTCAATGTGCTCTAGAACCTCTTCCAGAATCATGTTATTAATTATTTATTATTATTATTATTATTATTATTATTATTATTAGAAATGAAATGAAATGAATTTTTTTGAAATTTTATTAACGGCCTAAGCCAACAGGGAAGGGGGGGTCAAACAGGGATGTGTAATTGCCCCCACCCTGTTTGGACTTTTTGTAAATGACTTAGCAGATAGACTAAAAAATCCTGCTTATCATCTCCCAAAGACGATAGGGGGTGAGATCCCCCTGTTATTGTACGCGGATGATACGGCACTCATCTCGCTTTCCCCTATTGGATTGCAAAGGATGTTAGTGGAGTTATCTGATTATACCTAGGAAAACACATTAGTAATAAATGTAACTAAATCCAAAATTATGTCTTTGGGAACAAGAAAATTCTTTAGTTGGGCGATTGGTAAACAAAGGCTGGAGGTAGGTAGATCCTTTACCTATTTGGGAATAACTTTCAACCAGTCTTTACCCTGGAAGGACCATGCCCAAAGAGTAAAATCAAAAGCAGCCCATGCTGCTAGTGGAATTTTGGCCTTTTTTAAACGTTGTGGGAAACGGCCTTGCTTGGAAACCTTAACGATTGCAGAGGCTAAGTTGGACGCAATTTTGTTGTATGGTGTGGAACCTTGGGGCTTGCAAGGCCATTGAGATCGCACAGGCAGCAGTTTTGAAACATTTGTTGGGTGTGCAAAGATCTACACAAAGAGCAGCGGTCAGGTTGGAAGTGGGTGTTCTAAATGTGAGAGCAAAAGCCAAACAAAGAGTTCTATCATATTGGTCCAAGCTCAGATCACTCCCCCCGAATCATATTCCCAAAAGAGTATTTTTAGAAATGGAAGAACTCTCAGAAAGAAGAAATACTTGGGTAAATGCAGTTGAAAATGAATTGGCAAGACTTTTGGCTTTATCTCTGGATCGGTTATGTACAATTTCTGATAAGGAGCAGATGATGAAATGCGTGGCTGATATCTCTTTACAGGAGGATAGGGCATGGGTGGGTGAACTTAAATATGTGTTATTAAATCATTATAGTTTCCCCACCCACTCTCCCCTCCAGTATCTGCAAATACCCCAACACCAATTGAGACAGGTAATGACAAGAATGCGTTTTTCTCAATTGGATTCAAGAATTCAGGACAGTAGATGGGATAAGACCTTGATGCATCAAAGGTTTTGCCCTTGTAATTTAGAAAATATAGAGGATATAGTGCATATTTTATGGAAATGTCCCTTTTATATGGAGGAGAGGAGTAAGTGGCTCTCCCCTTTCATAAAGGAGAAAGAAGGGTGGTCGACCCAAGAAAAAATGACTTAGATGATGCAAGAAAAGAATATGGAGATACTTATAGTTTTGGCTAAGTATTTATATGCAGCACAAGTTAAAAGAAAGAAAATGTTGGAGAAAAATGGAAAAGGCACTCCCGGCAAGTAAATTGAACCTGAATTCTTGATACTCACATATACTGCAAAATGTATTTATATGCCGTTCTTAGTACAGAGGGATAGTTATAAGGCAAAATAAAATGTGTATGTGTTAGTAAAGAAATGAAGATTCAGGCCAGTGGTGAAAATCTCAAAGCTGATTATGTGTAAAATGCCTATGGTACCAATAGTTTGTTGGCTTAAGTGTGTATTGTGCGAGTAAGTAAATGGATATATAGGCCAGTCATAAAATTTTGAAATGTTTTTAAGTTTAATATATGTAAAATATTTATGGTACAAATAGTAAGGTGGTTATAGTGTATTGTATATATATTGTTTATTTGGCTTAGGCAGTTAATAAAATTTCATTATTATAAGCATTTATATAGTGCCAGCAATGTACCTGGCGCTTTACAGAGAATAATATAGACATGGACATCTATGCCTTTCAGCACTGTGCACTTTCAAGCCTGTATGGGCTAGACATGGCTGACCAACTCAGAGTCAGGTGGGGGAGAGAGAGAGCAAGGGGATGGAGAGGGAGGCAGGGCATGTGCGTGGGTGTGGTCCGGGGTTGAGATGGTCATCAGAAATGCATGGCCAGCTCTGGTTGAGCATGGGATGGGTGATGGAGGAAGCAGTGGGGAAGGGTCAGGGTACTGGCCTCAGAAGGGCCCCTTCACTTGCTTTTAATCTGCTGATATCATGAGAGTTTCCAAAATGGACACTTGCTGGGCACCAGTGCACTAAAAGCAAGGGGAGGGGATGGAGAAGGGGCCAGGAGACAAAGGCATAGGTTCCTATGGAAGAACACAGCCAATTAGGGTTCTTTTAGGATGCCTTTTAGAATGCCTAAAACCATTCACAGCCCTGAGGAGCTCTCTTACCCCACTCCCTTCTTTAGGAGAGGAGAGGGAGCAGAAAACTTGCTTTTCACATGACCTTACATTGGGCCTTTTTACACACACCTTAAAGTGCTGGTCTTTCAATCTTCTGGTTTACAAGTCCACAAGTAAGTTCTGGATGCATTCTTCACACACACACTGCCTTGAGGCAGTTCCTGGATGCATTCTTCACAAAAA
>QEPC01012468.1:619232-629470 GCA_003113815.1 Sphenodon punctatus | reverse complement strand
AGTTCAGTCCGAACTCCGAACATCCGAACCGCATTCGCCCATCCCTACCCCCCATCCCATGCACACATGCACACGATGGAATGGAAAGCCCCAGCCAGGCCCTTTCCACCCCATCAGCCCACCATCCACACATTGGAGTGGAAAGACCCAGCCAGGCCCTTTCCACCCCCCCATCAGCCCCCCATCCCATATGCACACACTTAAAATTTGCCCACCCCCACAAAGAGGTGCAGTGGGCATTGGGAGGGCAGAACATCTTCCTGGGGGTGGGGGAACACCCCCACACACATGAGTCACCCCATCCCATATACACATACACTTGGGTGGAAAGCCCCAGCAGGGCTCTGTCTGTTTTCCACACCTCTGTGGAGTGGAGTGCCCCAGCAGGGCCCTTTCCACCCCATCAGCCCCCCATCTCACATTCACACACTTAAAATTTGCCTGCCCCCACCCCCAGGAAGAGGTGCAGTGGGCATTGGGAGGGCAGAATGTCTTCCTGGGGGTGGGGCTGCCCCCCCACAAGTCACCCCAGGCCCCCATCCCATTATACACACACACTGGAGTGGAAAGCCCCAGCCAGGCCCTTTCCACCCCATCAGCCCCCCCATCCACACACTGGAGTGGAAAGCCCCAGCCGGGCCCTTTCCACCCCATTAGCCCCCCTCCATCCCATATGCACAGACTTAAAATTTGACCACCCCCACCCCCAGGAACAGGTGCAGTGAGCACTGGGAGGGCGGAATGCAGTGGGCATTGGGAGAGTGGTATTGGGAGGGCGGAACTCCAATCTGGCCTTTGAAGCTTGTGGTAATTTTCAAAGTGGTCCACTGAGGGATTAAAGGCTATCCCTGGTCTAGATTATTTTGCATCCTAAACCTGTCCTCCAAAATATGTGCAGCAAGTCCTCTATTGTGTGTCAACTGCAGTTTGGCAAGTCCACTTTCCAGTGTCTCTTGCAAATCATTAATGAAAACATTGAAAAGTACTGGACCATGAACAGTCGCCTACACGTTGATACTGAAGCATTAAGCATTACTCTTACAGCAGAGTCTGTCAGCCAGTTGTGAATCCGGCCAATAGTAGCTCCTTCCAGCCCACATATCTAACTCATACTTAGGAGAAAGTCCTAAAGGACTATGGCCCTTTTTAAATGGGGCAGTGGTGGTGGAGCGTGGGGGCAGGCATACACCGATGCACACCCATCCCTCACGCATCCCCACAGACAGAGCAACTGGCGTTCTTGCCAGTTCCTCCATGCATGGGTATGGGGGGATGAATGGGGATGTGCAGGTCATGGGAGCGCACACCCCCACATTTACACAAGACACTCCCCTGTGTGGACAATGGGTGTCCATGCACGGGAGCATCTCGTGTAAAATGGACCTATGTCTAAAGCCTTACTGAAATCAAGACATAGCATGTCTAATGCAGTCCTCTTTTCCACTGAACTGGTTACCTGGTCATAGAATGAAGTTACAAAATTATTCTTCTCAGGTTAACCTAAAAATTGCCAAACACAATGAGATTATTAGTTTCTCTGTGGTCATCCAGGGCCTTGCTTCTGTCAGTGGTAAATACAATATATACTTCCATATCCAGACAGTCATGGGAACATGCTTTCTGCCCATATTAGAGAGATGTATGACTATAGGAACATGTCTGGACTAAAGGGAACGAAAAGGATATTAAGAAAAAAAGATCCATCCAGGTAATATGAGAGGTCCAGGTATGGGAGGTTAGATTGTATCTTGTGCTTTGAGTAAAGGCATGCCACCTTCTCTACTTATTTATATTTCAGTGACAAAAAAGTGCCCATGTACTATTTTGTGCACTTTTAACATTAAAAATAGCTATATCCTCCAAACCTAGACGACAAAGATCCAACACAATCCCATTTCTCACCAAAATTCCATGCTCACAATGTTAAGCACTCAGTTGAGCACCATTGTTCAAAGGGCAAGGGCCTTCTATGGGTATGGGGTGATCAGATTTACCCTATACCACAAAATTTCACTTTTTCCAACTTGCTTATTTTGTCTGATGAAATTATGCTATTTCAAAAGTCAAATGTGATGTTGTTGTGGGGTTTTTTTTAAGAGCTCCTCCTTGGAAATAATGAGATGTTCTCCATAAGAATCAGTGGCAGGATTGGGATTTTGATGTTTATTTATTTAATGACTTGCTGGAGGTAAGATAAAAAGAGGAGAATCTGTTTGCAAGCAGCAGGAATATAAGCGGGTCAGAAATTCCTCTATTCCATTTAAGGTCTGGAATATAGCGTTTAATTTATACCCCGCACTCTCTCGGAACCCGACTTCAGAATGTCACTTCAGAAGGCATTCCAACTTTAAGAAGGCATTTAGATTTCATTTCTTCTATGTGTTTTGTTAAATTTGGAGTTTTGTGATTAGATTAGTGCAACTGTGAAAAAAATACTGATCTCAGTACTGATCTTGACCAGATACCATGGCATCTGGCCAAGATAATAGAAGTGGCATATACTGTGAATCTGATACTTATTTCTCATATGTAAATTGAGAAATAACTGGTGTAAATTCATAATAATTCAGTAGAACTCTGCAGAAGTATGCTGGTGTGAACACAGAACACTTATCAAATCAGCAAACCATCCAAAAGTGGCCAATATCCAAATTACTAGGGACCCTTTTAGCATGTCTGAATCTGTACCAGCATTACATAACACATTTCTTAAGTATGGCAATTAGCACCTCCCAATGAGATATTATAATATATTGTGCTAAGTAGAAATGCATAATAAAAATATTCTTAGCCAGAAAAAAAAATGACTGAAAACAACAGAAGACATAATTAACTGAGGGCTATAGACTGCTTGGCTGTTAAAGGAGAAAGAAGGGTAAAAAGAGCAAACACAGTCAGTCATAGTCTTTTTGCTCAGAAATGTAGAGATAATGGGAATATTGCTGTTTGTTTACTCAACAAGAGTAAAATCTAAACCATGAAGTCCAAATTAGCTCCTGCACTTATGCTAGGGAGGGTGAGTGTGAGGGATCATGGCCCACTTCACACAGTCCATTGACTTCAGTCAAGTCAGGATATTGCCCACCATTCTTCAGAGTTTATTTTACTTTATGCCAAGGGGTCTGATTTTCCACTCACTCCCTTTCATTTCAGTCTCCTTGCATCCCTATGAGAGCTCCTGGTGGTACAGTGTTGTCAGGACACCAGTCCAAAGATGGGGGCAAAGCAGACCAAGTGTTAGGTTTTGATCTAGGGTCCTTATTTGTAGTATTCATTCCTCCAGGAATCAGGTGTATAGGGGCTGGCCGGAAGCCAGTCAGAATGGGTCAATAGCAGTATGGTCCATTCCTACTGGTGTCATTTTCAGAGAGGGCTATCTGGAAGTGGGCCAGTAGCCAGAGTATGGGTGTTTTCAGACGTTACGGGGCCGCTTGGCCCCGTACCAAAACCAACCCTTTCATTCCTCGCCGGGGTCACCCCGTCACGCCATATCAGATGTGCCGGGGGGATCCCGGCGGGGAATCTGGAAAGGGGCGGGGCCGCGCGGTGCAAGCGTCTGGCCGAATTTGCCACGGCCCGGGATCCCGCTGGTGATCCCGGGCCGTGGCGCCCGACCAGACGTTCGAGCCACAGTGACCACAGGTGGGTATTCACCGTGGTTCACTGTGATCTCGTAATGTCTGAAAATACCCCATGAGTCAATACCAAGAGGTCAATCTCTGAGGGAAAGTTGGAACAAGGCACGGGTGAGTCACTGGCTGGAAGTTCAGGACTGAAAAATGGCATCTGACCCAGGAAGGATTCATCCATTTCAGCTCTTCTGGTTGTCCATTCTCCAAAGGTTACGTGAATTAAAGCAACAGAACTCTTGTATTGGGGTGTATATGCATGTGTTTTATAACAGAGGAGGAAGGTGCTATCTTAATGGATTTTGGTTTGGGCATCATGTAGGTGTTATCTTAAAGAGCCCCTCCATCCTGGTACTGTTCTCTAAATATAAATAAATGAATAAATAAATAACTCACCATATTTAATTTTGATGATTTGATGAAGCAGATGATGTGGAAACATTTAAGATCCCAGAAAGAAATACAGCTGTCTTTGGGAGAAAGCAAAAAGCAGATGTGTGTGCCACAGTGATCGCTAAGATAGGAAGCTTCTCACACTTGAAAAAAGACGTCTGAATCAAAAAATCAATGCAAAATAGGGTGCAGAATTCAAATGGCTGTTCCTAAGCTAATGAAATCATCTTGGGGTATGTGTGGTGAAAAGATAAACATATGTAAAGAGGCTACAATATTCTGACAGATGCACTCAGGCATCAATGGATGGACACTGAGCGTCTAAAGGGAGGTTTAATTTCTGTTTTGGCAAACAGATGTTCTGCTTAAGGAAGAACATTTCCTTAATTCAGCCAATATTTCTTAAACATTTGCTGACAGATGAAATAAAGTTGAAGCAACCCTCTAATTGTGGAGGCGTTATTCAGCTATTGGCATATAGCTAGAGACCAGAGGTAAAATTCTTCCATACTGGGGCTTGTCCTCTTACACAGATGCAAATTTGGTGTCAATGAAATTAAACCAGCCTGAACAGAGAAATGGACTCTTCATTCTTGTTGTTCTGCTTACACCTAAGGGTGCTTTCAAATGTTGAAATTACCACCCTTGTGCTCCAATAGCAGCGTTGCTGATTAGCTTCCAGTTTACCATGTGGTGGCAATTTTTATGACTACCACTAATCATTTCTACAGTGCTACTAGACATACACAGCAAATTACAGTCACAGATATTTGGTGACAGGTGCCTGCCCAGTGGACTTACAATCTAAGATGGACAGGGATGAGGGAAACACACAGGGGGGAAACAGACAAACACATATACCCATTTTATAGATGGGGAACTGAGGCTGAGAAGTTGTGACTAGGGATGGGCGAACAGGTCGTGGTTTGGGTTTGGCCGTTCGGTTCGGCCATTCGGTCCGTTCGCCGCATTCAGGTTTGGCCGTTCAGTTCGGTCGTGTTTGGTTCGGTTCGGGCGTTCAGAAAAAGTCTCTCTGTGCAAGAAATGATGGCCCCAGACCCATGACAGTGGGTCCTGGGGCTAGAGTGACAGCTTTTAGATACATATTGGCCACAGCCCTCCCTGCCTATAACTTGGCCCCAGAACCCCGACGGTGGGTCCTGGGGCTGGAGTGGCTGTTTCTTGGTGCGTTGGAATGACATTGCCTCTGTGTGAGAAATGATGGCCCCAGACCCATGATGGTGGGTCCTGGGGCTAGAGTGGCAGCTTCTAGATACATATTGGCCACAGCCCTCCCTGCCAGTAACGTAGGCCCCAGAACCCTGATGGTGGGTCCTGGGGCTGGAGTGGCTGTTTCTTTTTTTATATATATCTATCTCTACACTAAATCTAACTGCTATTAACTATTCTAAAACCTATTGAACTAAATGGAATATCCTAATAATTAACTACAAAGGCCTTGTCCTACAAACACACTGTATCTCTATCTATCTCTATAACTAAGCTAACTACTATGTATATCTATCTAGTAACTATCTATCTAATAACTATCTATCTATATATACAATATTACACAGGGGGAAACACAAAGAACACAGGGAGGGGTACAAAACTGAAATGAAAATCAATCTAATAATAATCCTACTCTAAATAAATCCAAAACTTAAAACAGGGGAAGGGAATCAGGGATGGAATAAGAGGGAGGGGGAAAGGATTCAATGGAGGGGGGAGGGAGGAAGGAAGATTGAACACAGGGAACACAGGGAGGGGTAAAAACAAAAAATAACACCTAAATCTATCTAATATAATCTAAATAAATGATAATATGGAGGTAAATGGGTTGGATGGGTGAAATAGGAGGAGGATGGCAATGGATTAGGAATAGGAAGGAACAAAAACTGCTGGGAGAGAGGGAGCCTTCTGAAACGCCTGCTGTTCAGGAACAGTGACTAGCTAGAAGGTGTTGGGAAGGGGGGAGGCAATCAGTTTTGTTTCTTGCTGCGCCTGCCTCACCGCAAGCCCCATTGGCTCTGTACAGCCTAGCCCGTGGCCAATCGCAGACTGCGAAGCCAGTGGTTTGAGGCGAAGAGGGATGGTGATTGGGCAGGCTGGCTGCTACTCCGAGCCTCTCCACCCCTGGTGCCTGGAAGTCTGCTCCTCAGCTGACTCCCCTTCCCTGTCATGTTTGGCCTTCCATTGACACCACGTTTTTGTTGTTTTAGCCACCTGAACTCGCCCGAAAGTGATCCGAACTGACCGAACTCTTTGGTCATTTCGGCGTTCGGAATTGAGTTCAGTTTGGTCAGTTCGTTTTCGAATTTGTGTTCAGGTTTGGGTTCAATTGTCTGAACAGGCAGAGTTCGGGCCAAACTCTGAACTTCCGAACCGCATTCGCCCATCCCTAGTTGTGACCTGCTTAACAGTGAGTTCTTCGGCTAGCGTGAGATTCAAATCCTGGTCTCGCAGATCCAAGTCCAGCACCTTACCCACTACACTACACTGGCTCTCAGTGAGTCATCTATGACAATTGCATAGGTCTGCTACATGGTATCAAAGAAGTGATCACCAGTAAAGGCATTCCAGATATTTTTTGTGGCACCTCAAGAAAATGATGTTAGACACCAATTCATTCTATGGCCAGCTATCATGCTATATCTATCCTGACCTTTTTGTTAAGGTGATGGAGAGTATGGTTGTCAGACATCTTCAGATGTACCTGGGTGCTAGTCCTCTCCAGCTTGAGAAATTCCTTCTCTTCAAGTTTGCCAGAGACTGAGGGTGATTTCAGATGTTACGGTCGTCCAATTTACCACAGTGGATTCCCAGTGGTGGCGAACCAGCTAACCACCCCCCATGGGCAAGAGAGGCCCCAAACAGACATGACGGGAGCAGGACCACGGCAGGGAATCGGACCGGCAGACCATGGCCCAGGGCAGCGCAACAGACGTTACGCCAATCCTGGGCCATGGTCAAAGCACCTGGAAGGCGCTGGGGTGGCTCATCCTGGCTCCTGCTGCTGTCCCTCCACTGCCTCCATATGCAGCACGACCACCGCCTCCTCCGCCTGCACCTCCTCCACTTCCTCCTCCTCCTGCCTTGCTCTCTCGCTCTCCGCTCTCCTCTCCCTTCCGCTGCACTCCATCCTGCCATGTCCCCCTGCTGCGGTGTGCCCTTTAAATCTCCCTCCCTGGCCTGTGTTGTTGCTGATTGCCTGGCAGCAGTGCTGCATGCTTTGTCCCTGGCTGGGAATCATTTTTCTAGATTCTGGACGGTGGTTGCCGTTCAGTCGTTACTTTTTTTGTTTCCCGGTGGAAATTGCTTTGACCACGCTTTCGGAGATGGTCTGGGCCAGATCTCCAGAAGTGTGGTTATTTTTGACCCTTGGTGGGGATTGATATTTGCAATGATCTAAGATCATGCAATAAAATTGATTTGATTTGACTGTGGTGAACATCTGGCACCTGCAAAACAGACATTCAGGGCGCTTTGGCCCTGCCGCGGGATTGACCGTGGTTCACTGTTGTTTATTGTGATCTCGTAACGTCTAAAAATACCCTGCAAGTGTGTGTCTTCCAGAAATTATATAAAACATTTCTATTTAGGTGGGGTTTTTTGGTGGCTGAGGATAGCTTAGGAAGTAGGCTGGGGGTGGATATATATGTCTTAATTTAGTTTTATTTTATTTTGTTTATATATTGATCTGATTTTATTTGTTACTCATTCTGAGCCTCTAGCTTTGGGATGGGGTGGGACAGAAATCCAAATCAATAAATTCCTGTTACATTCTTTTCTCCAAACGAATAGTCCCAATCTTTTCAGTATTTCCTCCTTCAGAAGCTTTTCTTTGTTATTGATCAGCTTCTTCATCTTCCAATTTCAACACTTTCTATTTCTTATATATCTCTTTTCAGGTAATCTGACCAAAGCAGAGGAGGAGAGGGAGTCTTCAGCAAAGCAGAGCAGGAGACCCAGCAACAAAGCTAGTCACTAGCTCCACACTCTCCCCTTAACTCCCTTGCATCCACCACAGGTCATCCAGATGCTTCACCCTTCCAAGGGACAAGCAGTGTCTCTGGACGAGTGAAACAACTGGATGACCAAGAGTCTGATAATCAGGGGTTTTACTATATTATGTTCAAGTCTCATGAGCCAACCAACTTTTCTAGTTGTAAAGGAATAAACTGGACAAAGGGAGAGGAAATGCTGTAATAAGAACCTGACAAGATTTGTTCTATGATATCATTTAATTAAGAATTCAGCCTCAGTCAATATTTTTGGCATATAAGAAAAGTTGACAGAAGGGCTTGCTTTAGCAGAAGCAGGAGGGTTTCTTCTACCTGTGACTCAGGGTATTTTCAGACGTGACGGGGTGGCTTTGGCTCCATCACAGAATCACCCTTTTGATTCCCCACCGTAATCGTCCCGTCACGGCCAGCAGACATGCCGGCTGATCCCAGCCGGGAATCGGGGGGGGGGGGGGCAGGGCTGCATGGCGTGGTGCAACACAGCACAACGTGCGGACGCACATCCCTGCCCCCCCACGCTCCCCCAGCCGCCCGCCCTCCAGGAGACGGGTGGGTGCAGCAGCCAATCTGGCCACTGTATCCAATTCCCACCCATGGTCTGGGCCATGGCCCTGAATTGGCACCGGTAACAGACATTACTGGCCGCCGATTCCAGGCCGTGGTTCAACTAACCACGCTTTCGGCGATGGTCCCCGGACCATCCTCAAAAGTATGGTTATTTTGATTCCCACCGGAGGTTCACTGTGGTGAACCTCTGGCGGGACTCAAACAGATGTTACGGAACCATTCCCCACCACAGGGTATTGACTGTGGTTGAGCGTGATCTCGTAACATCTGAAAAAAATACCCTCAGTCATCACTCAGAACTGCGACTGAGATACTCTTTTTAAAAAAACTCTTTAAGAAAACAATATAGAAAAGAAGTTTGAATAATCCATAAGAGAACACTAACAATAAGTATTAATGAAATGATATAAATTTATAGTTGGTAAATCTGAAGTTCTGAACATGGAAAGATCAGATTGCATAAATGGCACAGAACCTAAGGTATCAAAGGGATCAGTTATAGTTCAATATTTTTACGACTCATGGAAACTTTTTAAAAATCCAGGTTGTATACTCATTTTCAATTAGAAAGAGTAGCCCTTGCAATGAAATTACAACCCTGAAATCATTACTTCAGTAGTAAAATATAGCTACAAATATTAAAAACAAACACCAACAACAAAAATATTAACAGCTCACTGCATGGGAAGAAAGCTACCCTGACCCCACACACAGGGTGTCTTGCTGTTTTCAGATGTGATGATCGCACAGATTTCCACACTTTGCTAAGCATGAAAATTCATGCTGTCATCATAGCTGAATGTAGCTGCCAGATGTTGGTCCAGGCCAGAACCTGGGTTTGCACAGGGTGTGGCAGCACTTAGCCTGGGACCATCTCCCAGGAACAGCCCAAGCTAAGCACCGCTATAGCCTGTGCAATGGAGACCGGACCTGGGTAAAGCGGGCCGTCACATTTGAAGGCCCACTTGCGCTTACCCTGGTCCAGGTCTGTGTCACTTCTGGGCAGCCATGGCAACCTGGTGCATATCAGGGAGGAGGGCAGGGCCATGCAGACACATGTCCGTGTGTTGCCCCACCCTCTCCCCAACCCCTCCCCAGCCTGCGCCACCATCACTCCTGTTTGGCGCCCAGGCCAAATCCTGCCCAGAGTGAGGCCAGGATTAAAGCACGACGTGTCTGAAAACACCCTGTCATGGGATTGGGGTCTCACTACCCCACTCTAGGCTGTCATCACTCAGTTTCCCAGGCTTGCAGCTCTCACTGGATCAGCTCTCTCTAGAATTGATTGAGCCTGCAGCGGGTGAACTTTCTTGTCACCTTTTCAACCAGAGTTTCCCAGCACAGGCTCTTTCTCTCTAGGTTCTTCTGTATTTGTAAACACAGAATTAACCGCAAACTGTGTCCTGCCAATGTTAGGATTAGCAATTCCACTGGACCATATGAAGTTCAGTAAAAAGAAGTTTAATGAATAAATCATGAATAGGCATGTAGTACAAGATTATACTAGAGATTGCAGAAATCAAAATAACATAACCAATAATGCATTCCTATCTGTACTTGGATTCTCCTGATTTAGGCTTACCCTAATCAAGGTCCAAGGGTATTTCAGTTCATGTCACAGCCA
>QEPC01012468.1:575553-597762 GCA_003113815.1 Sphenodon punctatus | reverse complement strand
CCCCCCCCCCCCCCCCCCCGTTAAATGTGTGGCTTGGTAAAGCTGGGATTACGTGTGTACTTCCTGTTAACCATGTGCGTCAGGATTGCCTTGCACTGGGGCCTAAGTCATACTGGGGAAGCGGCTTGAATTTCTGTCAAAATATCAGAAGTCCTGACTTGTGTTTGACTTGAGTCCTAGCTATTACTTACGATTGTATAATATTATGTGAGCATGGAGATAAAATCTAAGTAAAAATCTCCTTTGAAATGTCAAATTATTAAGTTTGAATCCCCTTTTAATTTTATGGATTTGTTTCATGGAAAATTACCGTTTGCATAATTTCTAACACTATTCATCGGGGGGGGGGGGGGCTCAAGCCCAGGGGCCAAATGTGACCCGCAGCTAGTTTTTATGTAGCCCTTTTCCAGTTCCTAGAACAAGCCCCTCAATCCAGTTCTTCCCCCCTTGTCCCCCGACCCCCCGACCCTCCCAAGCACTGAAAAACTGAGCTTAGGGTAAGGGGGTAGAGAGGAGGGCATGCACACAAGGACCAGGGATAGATTCATGGCACAAATTCATGACCTTGGCCCTCCTCTTCCTGAATGCAACCCTTAAGTACCACAACCCCAACTCCTATGGGGACCTCGGAGCTTGGACTAATTTTCAAAGTGGTCCCGAGGAGAAAAGAGGTTCCCTGCCCCCAGTCCATCGACTAGATGTCTGGGTTTGGGTTGTTTTAAATTTATTGTTAACCCGAAAACCTTCCATGTTCCCCCAAATGTTTCTTGTAAGAACAACAAACTAATTTGCCTCAGAGCTATTCATGACCTACCTGAACTTTACTAAACCACAAAAAAAAAACCTTTAAAAAACTACTTTCTTCATGTAGAACATATTCTTGATTACTTTATTCTGCACATATACAGTACATGCAAATATTAGTCAAATTCATTCTGAGCCATGAGTCCAACTTCCAGGACAACAATGAACTTTCTCATCTGATAGAGTTATTATAAGCAATAAGCATCCCTGCTTCATAGATTTTTCAGATGACTTGGGGATCAAAGTAACTGAAGGCTTCAATAGAATGTATTACATGCTGTAGAAATTTACAACAAATAATGGATACCAAATGTAAGGGATTTTTTCCATCAAATATCTAAAATGCAACATGCTGCTTATTCGTATCTTAAAGGAAGTAGAGGACATGTTGCCTTTTGTATTATATTTCGCCAGCAATTTGAATCACATCAAAAGTCCCTGATGCAGAAAGAACCAATTTACAAAACATGCCTATCATAATTATTTTTAATTATGGTCATATGGAAATGTTCCTGTTTTAGGGACTGTTTGATATCATTTTTCATTCTAGGAAGGTAACTTGGATGATTGCAGCAATATGATTCTATTTAGCCATGGACAATCATTCTAACAAAAATCAGCGAGAGTACTAACTTCTTACAGCCAAATATTTGCTCAGAACGTGACCTAAGGCAGTGAGAAGTGTAGGAGTAAAGTCCTCACTTCTCCATCTCATGTGACCTGATCACAGAATACCAGAACATAAGTGCCATACTTTCTCAGACCAATGGTCCATCTATCCTAGTATCCTTTCTCCTACAATAGCCAGCACTAGATCCTTCAGGATAAGTACACAAAATAGGACATGTTTGGAGCGATCCAACCCCTATTATTAATTTCCAGCGTCCATCAGTTAGATGTTGCATCCCCATACCATCTTACAGGTAGCCACTAACAGATCCATCCCTCTGTGATTTTTCTAAGCCTCTCTTAAACCCAAGAAATCAAGAAATTAGTATGAGAATTAGGAAATAACCAGGACGTAGTCTTCTCTTTTACCAGATAAGGATCCAAGCAGTTCAATTAACAATGCTCTTTTCTGTTATAGGGTGAAATCAGAGAGAATCCAAACAGTTTTAGACCCTGACTTAAGAAAAAAAAAGGTACATATTTTCCAAATGGAGTAACTCCCCTAAGCACTGTCATATGCTTGATTGGCAAAGCATTTTGCAGATGGGGCTAGCACAAAGATTGGGATCAATAGACTACGCATAGCCATGGACAATGAGAACTAGATTGGAAATGAACATCTGCAGTAAATAGCCTATCCAACAGTTTCACCCACTTCGAACCAGATCTGATGAAGCAGATATGAGCCGCTATGCAATTCCTGCTTAATTTTTTGAATATCGATTTCGGTTATTTTGGTTCAGTTATTTCATTCATTTTGGTATGGTCCAAAACTGTGCAATAACGCTAATAGTGTCAAAACAAAGTAACAGTAATACAAAAGTACAGGGGGATCCTGTACCACAGAAGACCTTCCAAAGGCCACAGATTGAGGTGGCAGGACATAAAGAGAGATGGAATTGACTGCAATAACTCAAAGTGACTAAAATAGCCAAATCAAACTAACTGAAGGGCAGTAGAGAACTGTGCACCTCCAGCTGAGCCCAGCAATAGGGAGGCCCAGTTCTCTGCAATTCCCAAAGCAGCAGCCGCCGCCTCCTGGATTGGTGTTGTCTGACACACCCTCCCTCCAAGCCCTTGGCAGTTTCACAGCAGAGTGGGACATGGTGGTTCCCTGAGTGGGGGTTGGTGAGGGTGAGTTCTGCAGGGAGAAGCCGGGACCTGGGACAGGCAGGGGCAGGAGGTTCCCCAGAGAAACAGTTATCACCGGGATTCAAGTCCCCATATGCACCTGGGGCAGCTTTGAGCAGAGAGAGGGCACCGTTGGCCACCACCACGGGCATCTCATCAGTGTGGGCTCCAGCACCAAATCCAAAGGCAATGGCAGTGTCACGGGCACCCAGAGCTGCTCAGCTGCCTCTTGTTACAGGTATGGCACTTCCTCAATGCTCCGTTCCCCACCATGCCTCCTCTTCCCCACCCCACCCCACTTTGTTTCAATGCATTATGCATGCACATTGACGTGTCTTACTGCTGCACTCCAGCTAACCATGGGGTGCTTGACCAGGGTCATGGAGTCGTGACCTAAATGAGTATGCAAATATTCCCATGGCAACTGGGGCTATCAGAAAATGAGAATAAAGTTTACAACTATGAAAACATCTATTCATTCCAGGTCGAAAGAAAACACTCTTTGAGAATGCCGACAGGTGGAATTAGCATTGCCATGTGTCCCTTTTTTTGCTGGAATTCCTGATTGGGCAGGGTCTGGGAAACGGTCCTGAGGCCACTTCCCCTGCCTCCCTGCCATTGCTGCACATCTGCTTTCACAGCTTCTGATACCCCTTGGCCAGTAGGGGGCCACCAGCCCACACACAGGATCAACCAAGACTGCCACCGATGGGGAAGTTGAGTGACTGCCACGCTGTCATATTGCCAGCACTATGGGATCTCTGCTGCTTAGGGCACAGAGCAACAAGCTGGCTCCAGACTGTGACTGCCATTGGGGCTGCTCCTTGCTGCTGCAGCCATTACTGCTCTGAGCCCCATCCAACATCTCCAGATGGGGAGGACAGACCCTGTCACTGCCCCCTCTCCCACTGCCATGTCAAATTCCTGCCTGCAGCTGTTTTGGACTATTTGAGGCAGAATTGCAGTAAAGGCAATAAACAGGAGTGGGGGGTGAGGGGGGAAGCAGTGTGGGGGCAGGAGGCACGGAGCAATCTAAGGGCTGCGGAAAGGTAGGAGATCTGGGGGGGGAGGGCAGGGAGCAGCATAGGGCTTGCAATGGAAGGCTTATGAGAAGGTGAAGAGATTTGGGGACAGGTTCCAGGCCACTACTCTATACTCTTGACTGGTGACAGCGGAACAGCCCGCCCAGCCTCAGTACAGCCCGCTCAGGAGATTCCTCATTGCAAAGGGTGTAGCTAGGTAGGAATGGGCCCTGGTGCAGAAGATAGAATGGGCCCCCTGCCAGGGCACTCCACTTCAGTGTGCAGATGCATTCTCCATGCAGCTGGGCGTCCCAGACTGATGGGTCCCAGTGCGGCTGCACCTGCTGCATCTATTATAGCTACACCCCTGCTCATTCTGCTCTCAAAGTCTAGGAGAGCCCAGCTGCCATGCTACAACTCCTGTAGGGGAAACCACGAGCACAGGGTTTGTGTGTGTGTGGGGGGATTGGTGACAGAGGTCACCTCACTCTTAACACCCTTTTCTAGATCGTTAACAAATACATTAAATAGCACCGGTCCCAATACAGATCCCTGGGGCATACCACTTTTTACATCTCTCCCTTGTGAAAACTGACCATTCAGTCCTACTCTTTGCTTCCTAGCCTTTAATCAGTTACCAATTCATTAGTAAGACACTACCTCCAATCCCATGTCTTTAATTTCCTCAAGAGTCTTTTATGTGGGACCTTATCAAATGCTCTCTGGAAATCCAGGTACACCATATCTACCGGGTCTCCCTTGTCCAGATGCTTATTTACAACCTCAAAGAATTCCAGCAGATTAGTGAGGCATGACTTACCTTTGCTAATTCCATGTTGACTCAGGTAGTCAAGAAATATCATAGAATGCCCAGAATTACAATTAGGTGTAAGTCACAGAGGTGGACTAGGCCACGGGGAAGGTATCAATACACCTCAACGATTCCAAAAAAGTCTAATGAAGTCAAACACCTAAGTGGAGTTCAAAATTCATCTTTCATTCTGCCCTCTTATTTTATGCTTTAATATAAGGTTGCTCCTAATAGCTTTTTAAATTGTGTCAAATGATGAAATGCATAAATCTATAAGACTAGATTTTCTCAAAGTACATTTCCTAGAAGGAGTTCTTGTATTCAAGTGCTCAACCATGGGATAAAGGAGTCTGTAAGTCTGGTGCTCTGAACCTCTATGGCTTGCAGGTAGTCCCCCTTCAAAAAGGGGTATTCAATCAGGATAGTCTGCCAACTTAGGAAGAGCTGTTGTCATGGGCAAGAGGAAGGAACACATGGAGACATAGCTGGATATTAATAATGGCTGTAATTTTAATAGGAGTTGAGCAATTAACTATATGGTACAACAAGGTGCATTTCCCCAAAACACTTTTCCATCGCTATCCTCCATCACTCCTACTTCCTTGAGATTGCTGAAATTGAATTCCTGTTGTGGTCCAAATATTAGCTAATATACTAAAGCTAGACTTACCCTCCACTTGACCACCACAAAGGCAACAAATAAAGACAAACAAAAAAGAAACCTGCCTCTGGCCAAATTCTGGCAAAGTAGGGGAAAAAATATTTCCCAGTCCCTCCAATGAGGTGACTAGACTTATTTAAATTGGGGACTTAGGGAAGAGAGGAGATTTTTGCATTTTCTTTCAGTGTGTTTTCTTTTGATTGTTTCGATCTTTTCATCTTCATTGATTTTGTATCTGTTGAGATAAAAGATGAATGTAAGATCTTGTTTTATCCAATAATAATAAAAAAAACTTATCACACCCCCCCCCAAAATTATTCCAAGGAGGTGACTAGTCCAAGTCCTCAGTGGATCCATGGAAGACCCCTACCTATATTCCTGATTCATAAGTCATCTCATTAGGTAGGTGAGGAGGAAGAAGGCTGCTTCCTTAGCCACCAACTGCTCAAACTTCAGTGTGGCCAGGACACATTGGAGAGGGGCAACTGCCCACCGGTACTTCCTGTGGTCACATGGGACAGAAGGCTGCAAAAACCAGTTATGCCCCCTGCCTGACTCCTTGTCCTGTCTGAACTCTTGGAGACCTGAACTCCTCTCCCCCTCCCAGCAAGTCACGTCTCCAAGCCAGGGAAGTAGGGAGACAGATTCAAGAATCCCTCCCCCTGCCTGGAGAAACCCCTCTCCACTGGGGAAAGAACCTTGTTGCACGTAGGCAAGCAGGCAGAAGTAACACAGAGATATACAGCTGGACTTTAACAGGGGCCACAACTTTAATAGAAGTTTGCCAATTAATTATACAACTGTAAGATGTGGTTTAAAAAAAATAAAAGTAAGTGCAGAATCAGTGATGTATTGAGTATACTAACAGTAAGGGTGAAGAGCAACTGCCAAAGCTGGTCAGCATTCTGAAGTTGACATCAGCCAATGGGGATTAAAAATTATGCATATTTCCCATGAGGCATAGGGGCATAAAAGTAGGATGAGTTGTGCCTTTAGTTACCCTAAAATGGTATCTTAGAGTTTAATGTTCAGGATTAATCTAAAAGATAGGCCTAAGTGCTATTAGACTGGCGGCTGTGTTTCTGGTTCTCCCTAAATGCCAAGGTTATGGGAGAAAGGTTATCCAGCTCTTAAGAGGGGCTGAAGAGGTTAGGTTACTTCCAAGTTCTTGGTCATCACTGTAACAGGCTTTGTGATTAGCAGCAGTGAGAGTATTCTCCTAGCAGAACAGCAAAAATCAGATATGATTAATCACAGATGAATATCTCTTGCCTGACTGCTGGATTCTAATTTGCTACCCATTTCACAGAAGCTGGCATCCTGGCTGAGAGCAGCCAAGATTGAGACTGAGGAAGTTCTTCTTTGAGTGGCTCCTCCCATTCTCACAAATGGGTTTGCGCGTGTGTGCCCTTCTCTTACCGGCATATACCAAGCTCATACTTTAAAAACCACGTGACGTCCACGAGCCCCCACCCTATATAAGATACCTTCCTGCCTAAACCCAACAGTTCCTTCCAACTGCTTTCACGGCTTACCGTCTATTACTAGACACTACCACAATGTCTTCAATCAAACATAGCTTTAAACGCTACTTTTCCTGTAACAGGAAAATGACAACTAAGGACCCACACGGGCAATGTCTTGTCTGCCTGGGCACTAGTAAACATGACTCACAGGAGTGTCATGAATGTCTCCTCAAGAAGCCCTAAACCATCAGGGAGCATGCCATCAGGCTCCCAGCACTCTTGAAAGACTGGAGGATGAACAAAAACATACGTCTGCTATGGCAAATAAAGAACAGGACTTTTCTCCACAAGTACCTAGCATTGGGGCAGAAGTGACAGTGCCCACCCGTACAGCTTCAGACAGCCTAACCAAGCTGTCGCCTCTACCAAGTACTTCTCGACTGGGAGATTCTACTTCTCTGCCTTACAAGAGAGCTAAAATAGACCAACGGATAGAGCCCGCCAGTATGGCGGTTCGCTCAACCTCCCTTTCTCCCTTGGATGAGGAAGAATCCATTTTAGGGGTGGGCTTCATGCCCCTCCCCCCTTAGTCCTGTCTCTCCGTTGGTCATTACCTCCCCATAATATAATGTGGAGGAGCAGACTAACGAACCATTTGTGGGTTCGCCTTATCAGCCCCCACACATTCACTGGGTCGCTCAAACCCGACAACAAGACCTGCCAAAAAGCAGAAACCTTCCTCCTGGGTCCGGTGCAGAGTTTGACTTTCTGTGGGCCTATTTTAAGGAGCAAGAGAGATCCAGGAGGCAAGAGACTAAATTAATAGGGTCCTGCTTACAGCAGCTTGTAAAGTCTTTGACCTCTGCAAATATACAGCCGACGTTGTCTCATGCTGACATTGATAGCTCCTCTCCTCCATCCAGCCCTATTACAATGCATACGACGTCGTCGAAGAGGCTCTCTATTCCTTCGACCTCCAGAGGGCACAAATCATCGACGTCGACATCATCACGACGTCTACAGATGCTCTCGACGTCGACAGCTCTAGCTTCACCACCACAATCCTGGACGTCGAGAAAAGGCACCTCGACATTGAAAGCAAAATCCTCGATGCTGATACATCTGGAGGCGCCCACGGACCCAGAGCCGACTCCCTTCCAGCTAGAGGCAAAAAGAGCATTTCTCAAGCACCAGGAAAAACACGTCTAAAGGAGAGGAGGAAGCGACCTCTCAAGCAGTTTATCCCCTCTCCACCTCAGGAAGACGTGCCCACCACACCTCTACCTGAGCTAGATATTATATCTGAACCTGTGGTTCTGTTATCTGAATCACCAGAGATTTTGTATTGGTGGGTAGGTCTTTTGAGTTATCGTTCCCAATTGTGGGGGAATTTTTATAACGGACCCTATGGAATTGAGCTACACATAGCCTAAGGAAGGTAGCACAAAATGGAAGACAGATGAATGCTGGGTAATACTCATTCTTAACAGAAGTGAGCTTTAGCCTGTTAAATAGAAATAATCATGAGGCTAGTTTGGCTTCCGTTTCACACAGCAAGGCCTGGGAAACAGCTCCATGCATGATAAACATTGGACAGAGGAAGGCTGCTCTGTTCTTCCTTATAGCAGATAGCAAACAACGGCCTTGCAGATGTTCTAGTTAATTGGCTTTGTTTAGGCACCTTACTTTATAAACAGTCTAGCTTATATTGTTTTGAGAATAAGTTGCTGAGTATGTAAACAATTGCTGTAACCTTTTACCTTTGTATGACGTTGCTTTGAGTGACATGCATGTATCTTTGATGGTATGATAAACCTATAAAACTTCTTGTATTGGGGGGAGGAGTCAGACCAGTCTGTTTTCCTGCGTGGATTCAGTACTGCTCTCTCTCTCTGTGCTTTGAGATCAGTAATGAACTTCTGACAGATTTTACCAACAGTGAAAGTATAATATTTTCCTCGACACAACTCACACTAACCACTGATGCTTCCTTAACAGGATGGGGGGTTCACCTGCACGAACTCAATGTTTCGGGTTTGTGGACCAAGCACCAACAACAGGTACATATAAACTCACTGGAGTTCATAACTATTCTAAACACCTTGAAAGCGTTCAGTCCCAGACTCCAGGGGACTGTAGTGAACATTGCCTGCGACAACATGACAGCCGTGTGGTATGTGAGCAAGCAGGGGGGCACGAGATCTCTGGAGCTCTGTCAGTGGGCTATGAAAATATGGCATTTTGCAAGGACCCAGAACATGAATCTGATAGCCACACATGTTACATGTACGGACAACACGAGAGCGGACATCCTCAAAATGTCCATCTAACATCATGAATGGGAACTCTCCACTCAGGTTTTTCTACATTTGGTAAGACTCTGGGGCACTCCCCCATAGACCTCTTTGCCACAGCAGTAAATTTCAAGTGCACCCTGTTCTGCTCCCGACCTGCGCACGACCCTGCATCGATAGCAAATGTATTTCTACTATCTTGGTTGCCCCATCTCCTCTATGCGTTCCCCCCTGTTCCCCGCATTCCCAGGGTATTGAACAAGATATGGAAGGAGGGGGCCAATCTCATTCTAATCTGCCTCAGTTAGCCCCGCCAATTTTGGTACACAGAACTCCTTCACCTCGCCAAAGTAGTTTTTCCCCTACCTCAGCCCAAGAACCTGTTGTCCATGCACCAAGGTCAAATACTCCACCCCGAAATGAACCACCTGAACCTCCATGCTTTTTGCATCCAACACACATGATCCCCAATCCTATTGAGGATAGGATGTGCTTGGTCCTAACTAGTGACTTAAAACCTTCCACTATTAGATCATACTATTCTAAATGGAAAAGATTCTCTGCCTGGTTGTCTAACCAATCTCTCTCTGCTGAACAAATCTCAGTAAACTTAATATTACCATATTTACTCCAACTGGCTGAGTCAGGGTTGGCACACTCCTCCCTGAGCGTCCACTTCTCAATTCAATTTATTTTATTATGGCTGGCTTTCGCCTTTGCCATCCAAGAAACATACATACATATGAATAATACAACATCAAATACCGTAATCAGTCTATATCATTATATACCAATTACTTCAACTATCAACCAATGGCATCAGTCAATCCTTCGTTTAATCCTCTATTTATTGAATTTACCAGCTTAGCATTTATAAGAAATCACTATGGTTGTCTACTGATTATTCTCTCTTCATGACCAGTAAGACAAAAGATGCCAGAGCCTTTATTGCCTCTTCCTGAGAGAGTGTTAGCAAATATAAGTAAACCCTTTCTTCATCCAGCGGGGCTCCATCTTTCATCAAGGGGGCCAGCCAAGCTTCCCGTAAATCCTCATAAAGGGGGCACCTCAATATCAAGTGCTCAATGTCCCCAATTTCCCCCATAAAGCACTCACACCTCCTCTGAGTAAAGGGTATATTTTGCAATCTACCCTTAGTGACTGCTGTTGGTACTAGCTGGAAACGCAGATAGCTGTAAGCTCGCCGCAAACTTGGATGTATGAGTAGATCTAAGTAAGGTTCATAAGAAAAAATCTGTTTGATCTGACCCAACCTCGGGGCTACTTTCCATGAATTAACAATACTCATATCCTCTTGTTGGGCCAAATCTCTAATCCTCCCACATACTTCAGACTTGATTTCAGAGCAATTTTTTCCTTGGAAATAACTGAATGAAAATCCCAACATACTAATCAACCGTCCTAAAGAAACCATCCAAGGATAATTCCTAGGGCCTAGATATTCCAACATTTCCTTAAGGCATCCCAAAGTCAGAGCTCCCTCTTCTTGTTGTAATAACCTCACCCAATAGCGTACTACAGCCATTCTTACCAAGGCCTGTATTGAAGGGGTACCTGTCTCAGCTCTTACAATAGCCCCCGGGACACTAGGTCCAACCCTCATTGATTTTCTTAGAAACATATTTTGTACCCGTTCCAGGGCCAAAATGTTAGGGAAAGGGACCAATTCCATTCCAAAACTCAGAATTCCTGGAATTTTGGCTTTATACACTGTGAGGAAGGTTGATAGAGGGACCCCCTTAGACAAACACATAGCTTTAATCAGTGCTCTAGCTGCCGTTTTTGCCTTAGTTGCTCTAGTTTGTAGATGTAAATTCCAAGACCCCCGGTTAGACAGAGTGACTCCTAAATAATTAAATGAGGAGACAACAGCTATCCTGCCCAGAGTAGTAACCCAGTCCGGAGAGCGAGCTTTCTTCCCTACTATCAAGATTTTAGACTTGGGGGCATTAACCTCCAAGCCATTATCAAGACAGAATTGTCCAAAGGCTTCCATCGCCCTTCTCATGCCTTTTTCTGATTGCGCAAGGAAAACCAGGTCGTCTGCATATTGAACAAAGCTAACGAAGATCTTACCTATCTTAGCCGCATGTATTTCCTCAGGGTTAATATAATTGCCCAAATCTGACATATACAGGTTAAATAAGAGAGGGGCCAAGACACACCCCTGTCGAACCCCTCTCTTAACTGGGATTAATGTTCCTGTGGCTATTCCCCTCCCGATTTTAATCCTTGCCTCATTATTGGAATATAGTTGAGATATTAAAGCGAGCAATCTACTCTCCACACCTAATTTCCTCAGTTTGTTCCAAAGTTTTATCCTTGGAACACTGTCGAACGCTTTTGTCAGGTCCATAAAGGCTAAATATAACTGGCCTTTTCGAATCTTGCCATATTTATGCATGAGGTGCTGCACAATAAAGCAACAATCAGTTGTTGACTTACCCCTGACAAAGCCAAACTGTTCCAAAGGCACCAAGGATCCGCTTCTTGCCCAATTATCCAAGTGAGTAAGTAGAATCTTAGCAAACAACTTACCCACTATTGAGATCAAGCTAATGGGGCGATAACATGAGGGATCTCTCCGGCTCCCCTTTTTAAATATGGGGACTATCAAGCTTTGTACCCAAGACTCAGGAACCTTCCCTGCTTTAGCCATTTGTAGAAACAGAATAGAAAGGATCTTAGCCCACCAATTGGGGGCTGCCTGTAAGATTTCGGCGGTAATACAATCAGGTCCAGGGGCCTTATTTGTCTTCAAGCTCAATATAGCTTTGAAAACTACTTGAGGGGAGAATTCCTCCGAGGACCAGTACCAGGGAGCCCCTTCTCCCCAATCAGGGACGCTCCCATCCCCTACCTGGCGTTCAGAGTAAAGTTCCCTGAAAAAGATCTCCCAATCAACACCAGAAACTTCTGGCCCTCCAGACTCTGTTCTTGGGTTAATAATAGTATTGAGGGAGGTCCAGAAACGACCACTATTACCTGTATCAAAATCCACCTTTATCTTGGCCCACTGCCTTTCATAATACATAACTTGCTTGCTTTTAAGTAATTTAGAATATTCACCCCTCCATAACCTAAATTCCTTCTTTGAACCTTCTGTCTGAGTATTTACCCATTTCCTCCTCAACGCTATTAACCGTTTTTTAACTCTCCTGCACTGGGTATCGAACCACGGACACCCGTGATTCGAAGATCTACTATCAACCCATGCATACAACGGTTCCAAAATCCCATGTATAATATCCTCATACACACAAATTAACTCATCAATCTCCCCCCCTATCTCAATCTTAGCAACCAATTGCCTGAGGTATGGTAATGCTTGGATCTTACTAATTTCTTGACCCAGGACTGCTGGAGATAATTTCTTAACAGCTCTGATTACAACCGTATTATCATCTCTATGAGGTAAATTATCTTCCTCACCCAAACAAAAATGTAGAGCCATATGATCACTTTCTGGTCTAATTATTAGCTCTACTATTCCAATCTTACCCCCGGAGTAGGCATCCACCAAAATCCAATCTGGTTTACCTTTACCCTGGGGACCCAAGAAAGTAAATCCCTCATTGGGTTTGTCCAGGTGTTCATCATTCAAAACCCTAAGATTTAATTTTGCTACCAGCCCCTCCAGTAAGATTTTCGAATGGGGATTCCTATAACTTCCATCTCCCCCTTGAGTGCCAGAGAGATCTTGATTAACTCCTTTAAGACCTGGAGTATCCAACTGAACATTCCAGTCACCCATCAGAACTATGGTTGCTTGTGGGTATAGGTCTTCTAACCTCAAAACTTCCTCTTCTATGTACCCCCAGATATCCGAATTATAATATGGAGAAGTCATGGGGTGTATATATACATTAATCAGCACATACTGATTATGGGCCAGCCTACCCAATTTAAGCCAGAATGAATGGAATTCTGGCCTCTCTGATTTTAAAGGCAAGATATCTTGAGATCTTGACTTTTTAATTAACAAGGCCAAGCCCCCTGCAATACGACCTCGATTCCCCTTCTTGACGCCCCCATGTAAGTAAACATCAAATCCCTTGAGGTCACAAGAAGTCTCCTTCTCTAACCATGTTTCTTGGAGGCATAGAAGATCAAAGCTGTCTATGAATTCCAGCCAGTCATTATCATTAATTATTTGTGTGTGTGTCCTTGCTGTTAGAGTAGGTGAAGGCTATTGCTAGATGAAAGTGTATTGATACTTTATTCCCAGTTCTTTCTACGTTATATTAATAAACATATGTCTATTTGAGGGGCTTTGATTTGTTTCATAGTGCTTCTGCCAAGATCCCAGAATTGGGAACTGCCTACTAGGGTTTTAAGTCCTGCTCCTAGTCAGGAAAATAGAGAACGGTTCCAATTCATTACACCCATAGTTAATGTAGATCTTTTGTGAGTGAATGGTGTTATAGAAAGGCAACAATAAATATTAGAAAAGGTTTAAAAAGCTAAAAAAAATGTACAACCAGAGTCCCTGCCTCTGCTTCACAGGTTGCCAGAAATGATGAACACATGAGCGGACCCTTAGGAACCAGTGAAGGTAACAGTACAAGCAGAAACCCTTACTGGCTTGTCCCCTCACCACATACAAATGTTGATATAAAATGATATCTTGTTGGGCATTTTTATAAAAAGATATTTATACACATAGTGAAAATCTCCACAGTTATTTTGGATGCTTTTAAGGTATTTTTAATAAGAGTAACAAACCCTTATGTTTCAAGACATAAGCCATCCTCTAACTTTCCCTCCAGGGAGGTTATCTCCCAATTATCAGCAATGAGGTATCTTACATCTTCCTCTCAAGAGATGGGAAACTAGGACAGATGAATTAGTGGCCTGATCTGGTGCAGTAAGTTCTGTCGTCTTTACAGATAAATGCAGTATTACTCTTCTTTTTCTATTTGGTGCCAAGACACTGCAATAGCAATGAATTATGGAGAGAAAAAGGTAGCAAGGTTGATAAATAGAAGCTGGTTGCTTCACTGGAGAGCCTAAGTTACTTTTGCATCCCTGTTTTAATCGCCTCTGACTCTCTTATACAATATGTGTCATCATTACCCTGACTGCTTGGCTGCTTACATCCCTTTTTTGTCCTGACTTGGTTTAGCTCTTTTTTGTTGTTGTTATTATTGGCTTGGCACATTACCCTAATACGCTCCATTTATTCCACCCATATGGTACTTCTCATTGTGTTTGACTCCAGGCAGAAAATCCTGGCTAACAGCTTACATTTACTTTCCATATTACTCCAAGGTTTTATGTATAATGTCTGGTATTTCCCACATGGAAAACTCTCTCGCAAGTCATGTTCATTTTGTTTTGTAAGGGTGAGAAGGCTGGGCCACCTTTTGAGTATTTTTAAAATGTTGAGTCTAATTCTAAGCATAAATAACATTCTTCTGTCTTCTCTCGCTTTGACTGCATCTGTCTCTCAGCATTTTTGTCTGTAATTCACCATAATTACAATCCTGGTATAATTCCTTCTCTTCTTCCATGTTTGTTCTTATTCTCTATTTCTCTTTGTAAATAATGAAATTTAAATCTCTATACAGTCTTTCTGGGTGTGAGGTTTCATTCTCAAACAGACTTTATTTTTTAAAAAGATTAGCATTAAAATTAAGTGAGGTTTAGAAAGGGATGGGGGAGGTCTAGTGCAGAAGTTCCTAAACTTTTGTTGTTGTTGTTGCAACCCCTCTCCGGGAGAGCTTAGGCCCAGAAAGCCCTCTCCCCTAAAAGGACAGGGATGTGCACCCTGAATCCAATATGTCCTTAAGGGTGCCAGAACCACAAAGAAAGCCCAACTGGGAGTGGGGAAGGAGGGTGGTGGTTGTGGAAGGCAGGTGGAAGGACTATTTTTAGAGACTGTGCACTGGGGGAGACAGTCAGAGGGTTGTACCAGGAGCAGGTGATCATCCATCGATGCCTGGCCTGTGTTGCCTCGGGTGAGATGATTTGCCCTGTTTCCCTTACAAGGGTTATCTTGGGATGGTGTGGAGAAAGCACAGCTATCTCTCTGCCTGCAGCCACTGTTGCCTAGGCTCCACCTGACTCCAGTGCCCCCAGACTGGCTACACAGCCTGGGGAAGACACCAAGCCAACATGTGCCTGAAAGGTCTGGCCAGCAAGCCCTCCTCTGACCTTCCATGTGGGAGAACCAACAGACACGCAGCTGGGCAGCCCTGCCCCGCTGTGCTCCCAGCACCCTGCCGGCTATGACAGGCAGCCATGGTGGCTGATCATGGGCAGCCATGTCTGCCCATCATGGTGACCCCTGTTCCCCAGCTGCATATAGGGCTGCTAACAGATGCCTGGGCCCGCTGTGGTCTGCGTTGGCCTGCCTGGGTGGCCCTTGGCCTGGGCTATGGGCCCAGAATCATGCAGGGGACCACATCTGGACCAGACACCTACCCAGGCCAGGGCAGCAGTGGGTCCACTTCTGGCAGCCCACAAACAGATTCAATGAGGAGTCTCTGGCCCAGGCACGCCATAGAGGGCCCTCGTCACATCTCTTTTTACCCTGTGGTGCGGTGTGGGATGAGGAAGCCAGTTTCCATAGTGCAAGTTGCCACCATCATCGTGAAGAAGTCCCCCGATCATTGCACATCTCCTGAGCACCTCTTGTATCTCCCCGGAGGGTCACACCCCACCATTTGGGAAATACTGATATAGTTTACTTTTATTTCACACTTTACTTTTATTTCAAATGGGTGGGGTGGGGGGGAATGAAATAATACAATCAAACACAGCTGTAAGTTCTACAGTTTCTCTTTCCTATTTCCGCAGACCTGAGCTTATAGCACTGGCTAATCTTCACAACTTTCTGAATCTAAAACTCCTCATTCCAGGAATGTGCTATAGCAACTAGCAAGGACTGGTGAGTCATCCCTTTTCCCATTAACCTGTTGTGAATGTAGGTGTGTCACGAGAAGCACTTGACTCAGTAAAGTCAATGCCACTGTTGACTTTTGCTTGGGTAACAGGTACGTCAACCAGCAACTGACTGGTTCTGAGTCAGTGCTGCTGAGAGGGGCTGAGCCAACCCAGGGGAGGAAGGAGAGTTGAGAATGAGATTCTTAATACAATTTCTGCTTAAGCAAAGACTCACAGCAATGGCAAGAATCTAGCAGTTGCTGTATACAGAACTAATCCCACTAGAAATAAAATCTGACAACCATTTCACCATCTGTGAAAAAATGCATTACAAAACAAAATTCTACTCTATCAAGGAAAGCATATGTTTTTTCTTTTTGTAATGGATAAATAAAATATCCAGGTAAAGGGGGAAATAGGTAGATTTTATATCTAGGCTTGCAAATTTGTAAGTCAGATAGATATCTAGGTATCCAAATGTACGTGTACAGCAAGGGTGGGGAATCTTTTCAATCCCATGGGCCGTTTTTAAAATGAGTACAAGCTCTGCAGGGTGAATCAGAGTTGGGAGAAGGTGCTTATATGTGCTCAAGAAGCAAGTAAGAGGGGATGGTCCAGATCATGGATCTATGCTGTGGATCCATCCTTTATCTTGACTGCATCCTCTTATCTCTGTTCCCTTCCCCACAATCTCACTTTTTCATGTTCAGGGGCAGGGACTAGTCCCATGGGACCAACGCAGGAACTAGAAAGAGTCCACTGGGTATTATTATTATTATTATTATTATTATTAAATATTATAAACATTTGTATAGCACCAGCCGTGTACCTGGTGTTTTACAGAACAAAGATAAAGACGTGGTCCCTGCCTACAGTATCCATTTTGGTTCTTCTGTTTTGACTTTTGGATGTGTCAGTTTCATTATTTCAGAATGTTGGTGATTTTGGTACTTTTGTTATATCATATTGACAATATTTACACTATTATACGTGTGCAACCAAAATATCAAAATGACCAAACAAAACCCCCAAAGTAACTGAACCCAAAAATTCAGAAACCCGCCAGAATGAAACAGAATACTCCAAAATTGTATATGTTCATACCCATTTCAGTTGCAGATATTTGAAGGGCTACTAAAAAATGTGACTAATATCTGCAAATAACAATATCACTACCCTTTTCAGATCTTCCATTGTGCATGCATTGCATACATGGAACATATGTGTGGATATATGTGAGCGCTCTGAGTTTCCTGTGGGAAATGCATGCACAATGGAAGAGCTGAAAAGGGTAGTGAGTTTCTTATTTGCAGATATTAGTCACATTTTTGGGTATAAAAATATAGGATCATGCTGAAAGTAAATAGGCAGCTGTTATTTATCCTTTCATAATACTAGAAGTAGGAAACACCTAATGAAATTATGGCATCAGGTTTACAACCTGTTGAGGCGCGCCAAATGTTTGCCCAGAATTGCTCCAGAGTGTGCCACCTGGCCCGGGTTGTGATCCCAGAGACCTCTAGGATCGTAGCCTGGCCTAGCCTAGCCTCTGTCCAATCAAGCCAAAAGGTGTAATTTTTCACACAACATATCATTCACTTTTAGAACTCATTGCCTTAGGCTGCTGTGAATACTAATAATATAACTGGATTAGATAAGTCCATGGAGGCTAGGTCCCACAGTGACTTCTAGCTGACTTAGGGTAAAAACAAATGTGACAGCCGGCCAGCCATCACCTGATCAGACCCGGGTCAGGCAGCTGTGGTGGACATGGTCCAGCCCGGGTCGGGGCACAGAACAAATGTGTGTCCCACTGGGTCACCGCCCACACAGTCCATGGGTGGAGAGAATGGAGAAAGTGTGTCCAGTCAGCCCTGCCCCCACACTGCACCCAGTGGCCTCTCCCCCTCCCCCCCCCCATTACAGGCAGCCATGGAGACCAATGACAGCCAGCCATGACTGCCCATCATCCAGACCAGGCCGACGGAAACAAACGTGCAGCCATGTTGTGGCTTGATCGGGCAGAGGCTAGCCCAGGCTGCAATCCTAGAGGTCTCTGGGATCACAGCCTGGACTAGGTGACACACTCTGGAGCAATTTTGGGCAAACGTTTGGCGGGACCTCAACAGACATGCTGCTAGTTCATGGGCCAAAGCATGAGAACGTGGACCGTAGCGGGCCACTGTCTCATCTGTTTTTACCCTTTGTGTGCAGATGCCAGACATCTTTGGCTGCTGGAAACAAAAAGAGAGTCACATATATGCCTCTGTACAAATCTGTATAATTCCTCTGAAGCATGTGGGTCTGGGCACTGCCAGTGATAGGATACTGGGTTAGATAGATCATTGGTCTGCACTACCATGGCAGTTATATCCCCAGTGGGCATAAGAGTAGTTGAATTGGTCTTTAACCATGTAGTTTTTTGTTTAGTACATCCTTGTTGTTAAACAGCACTTATACATATTCCCAGTTCAAATTTTTCAATAAAAATTAGTATTAATCCACAGCAAAAGCTATTAGATTTCAAAATACCTCACTTTCCGTTATTTAATGGGAAGGTTAGTTATACAAGAATATAAAGCTGTGTTTCAAGATTCTGACTTCTGTTCATTCCTCTTGGGAAAGTTCTCTTTATCAGAGTGCCCTTGAAGGGTACACATGTAAATCATTATGCAAAACAGGGCTCAGTCATTCAAACTGGAAGGCTTTTTTTTTTTTTAGTGGATTAAAGTGAAAATCATGAAAAAAATAAGTATGCTGGAAACAAAGGACATCATTGTTTAAAAGAATATTGCTCATGATGGGTTCCATTGACTCACCATGATATTATTATAATTGCATTTACACTGTACATTGTAGCTCTTCAGCTTTGTTCCCTATTAAATATCAATTTTCTTCAGCCCAACAGTTACCTGGAGACAATAACAACATGACATGGAGAACATAATTCTTTGTTTCATTATTCTGCTTGATAAATACATAGAGTCTGAGACACATCTCTCCCTTCAAATTCAACAGATATTGCTGTATTCTGATACCACATTCAGGAAATAATAGCAACAGTCATTTTTTTACATCCAGAGAGAGAAATAGGGTGCTAAAAAACATGATGCTGGATTGCTTGCTTGGGCCCACCTGGACCAGTGTCATTCTCCAAACCTTTGATCCAGGCCCGCCAGATGTGAGCCCAGTTCAAACGCCAGCAGGGACGGAAACGTGGGCCCAGAAATAAGTGGGCCCACAGTCCGATGCCGCAAGCCGCCCAGTCAGCCTTGAGCTGGATGAACTGGGTGGGTGCATCTGTTTGCATGCCTGACGTGCCCAGTGTCAAGGGTCACCATGGCAGTTATTGGCAGCCATGACTGCTTGTCATGGCGGGGAGCGGGGCACTGGCTGCAGCATAGGGGTGGAGCTGGCTAACCGCATGGTGCTCCTTGCCCCCTCTCCCACCTGGGCAGGCCATGTGGACGTGTGTTCCCGTGGCCAGAGCACACCTGGTGGGGGAAGCTCTCATCACATCAGTTAACAGCACCCATAAAAGCAACCAGACTGTGGTAGAAAGTAGAATCTGGTGTAGGAATGTTCCAGAGTTAATTAAATAGATGGTTGTTGAAGTTCTGGAGGAATTCTAAGAGAGTGCCTAGGTCATCTGTCCAGATAATAAAAATAGCATCAATGTAAGGTTTAAGAAAGGGTCAAAGGGGACAAGGAAGAAATTTACAAGGGTTCGATGCTACTTACTTAGTTTAGAAGAATGCACAGTGGTATTACCTGGCCAGCTCTAGTAGCAATCTGAATTTGAAACAAATGATAGTAATGATAATAATTTATAATGAATAAAAGAATCCTATATAAAAATGTATACACAATGTTCTATCTACAGCCCTCATGAGGAACGAAAGGAAAGGAAAAAGATACCTGAGAATGGGTGTGGTACAAACTGATCCCTTGTACCTGCGCTGCTTGAAACATATCTTTCTAGCATGGAAAAAAGGATTGTCATTGATTCACGAGCCTTATTAACCTCAGGAGATGTGGAATTCTTTCCTTTCCTCTAGCTCAGCCTGAAAAACCTTTGAATTTCTATGCAGAGGATTAGAAATAAGATGGTGAATGACATTTTAAAAATCTTTTTAGAATACAAAGGGAAATCAAAATGACAGCACATGCCACAAGAACACTAGCATCCACAGTACTGGATGTTTCATACGGGTATGTATTGATTTGTTCCCAGTATACAAGTTACAAAAGATATGCTAGGAGTAGAGTACATGTTTCTCTCTCTCTCCTCGTATCTGCCAGTGTACTACTGGGTTAAGGGACACTTCAGAGCTGAGGGATATGGAAATAAGGGGCATCTTTTATCTATCATGGAGCAGTAGTGTTCAGATAAGGGATATTTTGTTATGTAAATAAGGGATGATCACTATGGTCTATAGAGGTGTAGGGCTGTGAAATAAGCGATGCTCCCTTAAAATAAGGGGCACCTAGCAACCATAGCTACTAGTAACTTCTCCCTCTCTTCATGTCCCACCACCATGTTCATCTCACTCTCCAGTGCTGGTCACATAATAGTTCCCAATTTGTGGCCCTGACACTTCCTCAGCAGTACAGGGTTCTCTGAGGAGCGGACAGACCAAACAGTGTTCCATGGTTTGTATCTTGCCAGACACACAAATATCCAGGTCTCGTAAATAGTCCCACTTTCTCATGCTGTCCTTTGACCTGTCATCCCTCCTCCAAAAAGGCCAGCTCAGCTCTGTCCCTGTTGAAACATTTTCAGCAACATCCACATGATTTTATATCCTTTTCAAAAATACATCTAGCTGCATTTGCCACATTTTCAGTTGAGTAGCTTCTAGAGATGTTTCCAGTGGTTTTATTGTGGTGAGGAAGCTTCTGCCTGGTATTAAGAGGCTAGCAGTCTACTACCAGTAACTGAAACAGATTGTAAATCAGTAGTAGTAGTAGCAAAAAGTACTAACATGAAAACTTTGAAGAAAGAAGAGGTCTATCGACAGAACAAGAATGGCAATGCAAACGTCTCCCGGCTATGCCACATGTGCTTCTCCATGGCATGGCAGTCACCACTAGAAGGGAGGAAATAAAAGTCATGTTCTGTTGGCCCCTATGCCAAGGCTTCCAACACAAATGGCAAAGGTTAGTTGTCAAGGTGTGTCACTCAGGTGCACAGTGAGCCCCGTGCACTTTTTTGCCTTCATTCATCCAATCTCACCTCCTTCCGATGAAATCTTGCACTTCTCTTTGGATGGACTTTCCTTTGTCTAGGGGAGGCATGGAAATAGAGCAGCCAGTCCGTGAAATACCCAGCCTACCCTCCAACCCAGAAGATGATGATCTGTGTACATTTGGAATGGATATTTAGATCTGTGGGTGGCAAAGAACAGGACAAGAGATTCGGCTCTGACATCTCCAACTCTGTGAGGGCAAAATGAAGCGATATGCCTGGAGACACTATGCAATAATGTTTGTAGATGTAGTGTCAAAAACTAGTATTTATAAGAAAGTGGTATCTTGCAACTACTTAGCATGCTCAATTCATCTGAGCATGCCCAGTACTAGCATCTACTAATGCGTACTTCGCTAGCCGTGCCCACACTTGCTGTGATCGGTTGGTATAGTCATTGAAAATGAGGACAGGAGGGATCTACTTCAGAAAACTAGGGGCTGGGATTGTGCAAGGCTGCACACTCTAACTAGATCAAGCTAAAATGTGTGTGAGAGACTGAGTATATCCATTATTGAGAAAAATTTACAACAGGAAACAGGAGTTGCAGATCTGGCTAGAGCTGAGCATGCTCAGTAGCAGCTAATGATGCCTACATCCCTAATGTGGCCTACACTTGCTGTGATCAGTTGGTATAGCCATTGGAAATGTGGACAGGAGAGCAGGGATGGACGAACACAGTTCGGAAGTTCGGAGTTCGGCCCGAACTTGGCCTGTTCGGATGACCGAACCCGAACCCAAATCCAAACCCGAACTGACAGAACCGAACTCGATTCTGAATGTCGAAATTACCAAACAGTTCGGTCAGCTCAGATTGCGTTTGGGTGAGTTCGGCTGGCAAAAACGTGTCACTGAAAGGTAAAACGTGACAGGGAGGGGGAGTCAGCTGAGGAGCAGACTTCCAGGCACCAGGGGTGGAGAGGCTTGGAGTAGCAGCCAGCCTGCCCAATCACCATCCCTTTTCACCTCAGACCACTGGCTTTGCAGTCTGTGATTGGCCATGGGCTAGGCTGCATGGAGCCAATGGGGCTTGCGGTGAAGCAGGCGCAGCAAGAAACAAAACTGATTGCCTCCCCCCTTCCCAACACCTTCTGAGCTAGTCACTGTTCCTGAACAGCAGGCGTTTCAGAAGGCTCCCTCTCTCCCAGCAGTTTTTGTTCCTTCCTATTCCTAATCCATTGCCATCCTCCTCCT
>QEPC01012468.1:547362-564770 GCA_003113815.1 Sphenodon punctatus | reverse complement strand
TCTCTCTCTCTCTCTCTCTCTCTCTCTCTGTGTCTCATACTAGACGACCTCAGCTGCCTTATCTGACTGACCTCATGATGCAGAGTGGCATTGGGAAACAAACTGTAAGCCTGCCAGCCAACCGATGGCTAAACGATCTCAGCCTGCCTATGTGACACTGACTGGCTCTAGCTCTCTTGCGCTGCACAGTCTTTGCTAGCCTATCTGAGTCCCCTACTGCCAATGTTCCAGCCTGCCTGCCCTACTGCCTCTCATGCCACGCTGCCTGTCTGCCTGCCCAGCTTGCCACCAAGCTCAAAGTATGCCTCAGTCCGCCTTCCTGCCTCCCATACCAAGGTGCCTGTTTGCCCACCCAGGTGGCCTAGCTCAAAGCCTACCCAAGCCCACCTGCCCTACTGCCTCTCATGCCACGCTGCCTGCCTGCCCACCTGCCCAGGTTGCAAAGCTTGACCCCTGCCTCAGTCTGCCTGACTGCCACTCATGCCATGCCGCCTGACTGCCTGCCTGCCCTGGCAACCAATGTCTGCTGCTGCTAGTGCCAATGGCCCCATGGCCTATATGGTGTCTGTGCCAGGGGTTCTTTAACCCACTGTCTGCTGCTGCTACCAATGGCCCTCAGGCCTATATGTTGTCTGTGCCAAGGGTTCTGTACCCTGGCAACCCACTGTCTTCTGCTGCTAGTGCCAATGGGCCCCGGACTTACATGCTGTCTTCTGTGCCAGCCAAGGGGTCTGTACCCAGGAAACTCGATAGCTGCTGCTGCTCCCTATCATGCCATGTAGTCTGTCTGCCCACCCAGGCTGCCAAGCTCAAAGCCTGCCTGATTTCCGCTCATGCCACGCTGCCTGCCTGCCAGCCCAGGTTGCCATTGCCAGCTCAAAGCTTGCCTCAACCCGCCTGCCTGCCTTCCTCTCATGCCAAGCTGCCATGACTGCCTGCCTGCCTGCCTACTCAGGTTGCCAAGCTCAAATCCTGCCTGAATGCCGCTCATGCCACGCTGCCTGCCTGCCCAGGCAACCCATGTTTGCTGCTGCCAAAGGGCCCCACCCCCAGTCCTATATGCTGTCTGTGCAAAGGCTTCTGTACCCTGGCAACCAACAATCCACTCTCTAACCACCACCACCCACTGCCAAGGAGCCTGTCTCTCTTTCTCTCTGGCAGACCCACACAGACACAAGCCCTGCCCTTCTTGGGGGGCTGTCTGCAAGTTGAGAACCTGCTGCTGAAACATCTTGGGGTCAATGTACCTTACCTACACTACATATGGTGCCAGGTGCTTCTGGTAGGGATCGACAACTCAAGCTGTATGAGATTCTGAGCCTGCCTGTGTGCATTCTTGTACCTGCTGCTACCACCTGTCGCTTGACTGAATGAAGTGTGCCCAACCATGCACTAATTCTAGGGACATATTATCATTAAACTCACATAGGCTGTCATTCCATTGTACCTGAATCAGTCATGCCTGTCCATCCCAGGAACCATCAATGAGATTCTGGGACCATCATTCCAGTCACTGGGGTCTGCACTCCATTCCACTGCATTCAGAAACCCAGTGCCTACCCGCCAGCCCCCCCCCCCAACAGCCTACTCCTCCTCACCCACCTGCGGATGCCCACTGAAGCTGATGGAAATAAAAGCCCCTCCAATCACCAGCTCCCACCACCTGCTGCCCGCTGCCAAGGAGCCTGTCTCTCTTTCTCTCTGGCACACCCACACAGACACAAGCCCTGCCTCTCCTGGTGGGCTGTCTGCAAGTTCAGACCCTGTTGCTGGCACATCTTTGGGTTAATACCTTAACTACGCTACATGTGGTACCAGGTGCTGCTGGTATGGATCAATAAGCTGTATGAGATTCTGCCACCTGCCAGCCTAAACTTCCACACAGAGGGATAAAAGATTGGTAAGTTCAAACAAGCTCATAACAATATCAACAAATATAACTTTTATTAACAAAACAAGAACAACAACAACAACAGCATTATAAAACAAAAACAAAACATTTTAAACTAGAAAGGAAACTTATCTATCTATTTATTCAGTCTTTGGGCCTGCCCCCCAGAAGTTGGGGGAAAAGCAGAAGGGGTGCACTGGAGGTAGGGGCAGGGGGCATGAAACCCGCCAGCATTTCATAGCCGTGCTCAACTGCATAGTCGACAGCCCCTACCATGGCCACCTGTCAGTTGGAGACCGACTGGCGGAAGACTTCCAAGTCGGCCATCTTGGTGGAGACGTACTTTGAGACGTACTGTGCGTATGCCTCCACCTTCTGTTCCTGCACCTTGACCACCTGGAACCGTTCCACCAGTCGGTTCTCCATGGTGGCTGCTTTCACCTTTAGGGCAGCCACAAAGTCCCAGGTGGGCCTCTCCACCTCCGCCCGAAAGGCCTTGTCCTCAGCAGACTCCCAGGGCATGGGAGACTCCACATCGGAGCTGGAGGAGGGGGAAGGACTTACATGCCAGCGCTTCCAGGTTGCCTTCCCCCCTTCTTCTGGCACTGTTGCTCGGGCTCCACAGCCACACCAGAGTCCTCCTGACACTTCACTACCAGGCCGTGGAGCTTTTCAATATGGGCGATTAGCCCCGATGTGGTCCCCTCTCTCTGCCTACTTAATCTTTTGAAGCAGATCTAAAGAACATAAACAGATAGGAACATAAGAAGTGCCATACTGCATCAGACCAATGGTCTGTGTCAAGCCCTGCCTGCATTCTGTCTCCTCCACAAGTGGGTGGGTGACCAATCTCTCTCTGCAGGGGACTTCCATTCCTAACAGGTCATAGGCCATTGGGCAATCCATTCCCTGTTGTTACAGCCCCCGTGCCTTACCTTGCAGATGGCGTATTTTTCATGCTTCTCAAACCACTTCCAGACATTGGACCTTGTCCGCTGACTGTCTGGGGGTGGCACTGGCGAGTCAGACCTCCTCCTCATCCTGTATGGTGTGACACCAGTGCTGGGCTGGCATCCGATTCCTCTCTGAAACAGGAACACATAAACAACACCTAAGTAATATCAAGCATTTATGATGATGCCTCTAGTCCTCCCTCGTTGGGGTGCTAGGGATGGCAACGGGATATGGTGACCCTTGCTGGCATGAGCAAATCCTGCCCTCCTTGGGGTGCTAGGGGATGCTAGGGATTGCAAATGGAGAGACCCTGGCTGGCATGTGCAAATCCTGACCTCCCTTGGGCGCTAGGGATGGCGACTGGAAAGACCCTGGCTGGCACATGCAAATCCTGCCCTTATTTGGGGATGCTAGGTAGGGATGGCAACTGGAGAGTGGAGACCCTTGCTAGGAATGGCTGGCACATGTTTGGGGTGGGGGTGCTGCTCGTGCCTGACTGCTGGAAGGGCCCCCCCTCCACTACAGTACCCTCTCTCTCTGTGGCAGACATGCGCTGCTACCCGCTGATGTCCACTGTTTGTGCCTGACTGATGCCCACCACCCACACACCCACCCACACGCCAATGAGCTCGCTCTAATGGATAGAGCCTTAAGTTTCTTGTCCTCAAAATATAAAAAAGTTTACAAACCTGGCAACAGTGACAGCAGCACCTCCTGTTCCTGCGGGCTCTTGCTTCTCCTCCACCACCGAAGGTCCAGCAGCAGCGGCAGGAGGAACCTCTTCCTCCACCACTGGCTCCACCATCTTGGCCTTCCCCCAGGCCTTGTATTTAATGGTGGTGGCACTTGTCACCTTCTTCTCCATTTTTACATTTTTTTAAAAAAACAGACACAGCAAACACACCCACCAATGCTCACCAACCAGCCAAACCAAAACCAACACACACACCACACAGCCAAAACCATGAATCAAAACCAAACACCCAGCCAGCCACAACACACACGCTCTCACCCACACAAGCTCCGCATGCACTCAAATTTCAAGTTTCCGGTGCGATCATGGGCTCTCGTGATACTTTTTCCAAATGCCCGAACCGAACCTGAACTAACCAAAATACCAAACCTGAACTCGGCGACCGAACCGAACGGCCGGACCGAACTGAGTGACTGAACCCGAACCATGATCTGTTCACCCATACCTACAGGAGAGGTCTACTTCAGAAAACTAGGGGCTGGGGTTGTGCCGAGCTGCACACTCTAACTAGAAATTGACTGCTTCATATCTGGGAATTCAGTTTGGGTATTTGTGTTCCAGTCCTCAACAAATATGCAAATTCAAATAATTCCTTTGTTCATTGGAACATCAGCACACCAGAACTTTTATTGTGCTCCATCATTCAATTAAATAAATATCCCTATCATCACATGACACATGTTAACCAATCAACTCAAAAAAACCACAGCAATAATGCAGTGCACAGATAATGAAGTAATGAAACGCCATGTGCACAAATACCCCATCAAACAGCAAATACCAAATAAACCACCGAAAACCAGGCATCTGCTTCTGTAAACTGCAGAAATGAACGAGACAACTAATTTAGAGAGTATCAAAGTGTTTTAATACAGTGAATCTGATGAATATGAATTTCAATGTAAACAACTGGGTGTAAAAAAACCAGACATGATGGTAGCCAGCTGTGGCTCACTTTGACCCGGAACCTACTGGTATATATGTTAATGCACTGCCAGATGTTGGCCCAAGACTGCATCAGGGCGAGTAGGAAGCTAGCCTGGGCTGCATCTTTGGAAAATCTTTGAGGATGCAGCCTGGGTCAAGGGCCAAGGGCCACCAACACTGGCCAATGATGGCTAGCATGTGTGTTTGGCCCTGCCATCCCTGGTTCGGGGCAGGTGCCGACATGGCCGAGCATCATGACTGGCCGCCATGGCTGTCTGTCATGATGGGGGTGGGGTGCTGGGATCAGGGGGGGGCGGGGCAACCCAGGCCCACCCACCCACACGTTTGTTGAGCTCCCCACCCTACGCACCCTACTCTGTTTCCTGTCCCAGGCCAAGTTGGAGAGCCACTGTGCCACCCACACGTCTATTTTTACCCTGGTACAGTAATTCTGAGACAGTTACTATTGAGAATTTATGTTATGTAAGGGTGTAGAAAATGAGGGAATAGGGCTGTTCAGCTATCCAGAGGCCAGTGGCCTCCATTTTCAAAGTATTTTGCTCTCTGTGGCTCTTGAGAGATACTCTGGTTTAGGTAGAGGAACCTCTGACCTCTTCCATTTGAAGGGTAAATCTCACCTTTGATGGCAACATATGAGAGACATTTTCTGAAATGAAGAATGGACAGGGAGCAATGTGATGATATCTCTTGAAGAGCTATGCTTTTTTGGCTAGTAACTTTGGCTAAAATCTGCAGGGGATGCAGACTCGCATAAGCGCTGCCTCTATATCTCTACAATTGTGAGGAAAAGAAATTTGTGGGGAATGTGTCCCTGGCTATATTTATTTATTTATTTATTTATTTATTTATTATAAAAACGTCTACCCTGCCCTCTCGCTCAAGGCATCTGTGGGCGGCTCACAGATTAAAACATCAATATATAAATACAACAATAACACAAATACAAAAATATAAAACCATAATAATAATAAATAATAATAATAATAATAATAAATTAAGTAATAATAGCAGCATAAAAATCATGGAACTCATACACAAGAAAACCCCTTAGTTCCTCCCACCCTCCTCCCTCTCCTCACCACCAAACGCCTGACAGAAGATCCAGGTCTTACACCTTCGTCAGAAGGCGAGGAGATTCGGGCTGAGGCAAACCTTCACCAGGAGGGCATTCCAAAGCAATGGTGCAGCTGCTGAGAATGCCCTCCTGTCCGTCCAGACCCCCCCAAAACATGGGACCTCTAGGAGGGTGTTCCCGGATGACCACAGTGGCCGTTCAGGGGCCCAGGCCATTTAGGACCTTAAAGGTCAAAACCAGCACCTTGAATTGGGCCTGGAAGACAATAGGCAGCCGGTGTAGTGCTCGGAGCACTGATGTGCTCTCTGCGGCCCATCCCCATAAGGAGACGGGCTGCAGCATTCTGCACTAGCTACAGCTTCCGAACCATCACCAGGGGCAGCCCCATGTAGAACACATTGCAATAGTCTACTCTGGAAAGGAAATGGTGGTATCTGTCGGACACTAAGAGAGAGAGACTAGACACAGCATCTGAGTAAAATTTCTAATCACATGTAGTTCCTTCAGATTTTGTTTTAAGACTCATTCTTAAGAACCCACCAAACACCACAAGCATGACACCCTAAAATTAAAGCCACCTGAATCTTTGGTTTTAGCCACCTACTAGTAGAGGGGCTCCCTTCCAAGAAATATCAGGAAGAAGTTTATTGAGAGTAAATAAGTTGGAATTAATATAGTCTAGAAATTGAATTATAAATTAATAATGTTTTGGCAAATCACCAAGACATCACGTTGTCGTGCCCAGGTTGAGCTCATTAGTACCCTGTGCCACCAACGATCGTGGGTCATATATGAAATCATATTGCAAATCTAGAGGAAATTACTTTTAGAATGACAAATTAGCACTTATCTTCAGTTCCTAATAGTCTGGTACGTGTTTAAGGCTAATGAACTGTACATGAATATGAATATATATATTCATTTACTCATTTGTATCATTTGTATCCATATGCATGATAAGGACCTGAAACTGCACAATAATTACGTGTTTGAAGGGGGTTGGTTCATTTTAGGAATATGGCCTCACATCAAACTGTGCTATTTTTGTACATGAAAATTATTTAGACCTACCTAACCTTGTTATTCCTAACGATTGTACAAATTTCATCCCTGAGAGCTTTTGCTGAGTTTGCTCTCAGACCTTTTAAGAAGACATTTTCTCATTACCCACTACTGACTATAGGAGTTGTGTGTTCAGATTATTAACAGATGAGGTATGCATCCTGAAAACTTGGATCTGAAATCTTACGCAGCATGAAATATACAAGATGTGCCAGGCAAAATGACAGTCTGTGCTGCCTAGTGAGTATTTATATGGCTCCCCATAAATGCAAATGCTTACTTGTGAGTGTGATATCTAGAGGTTTACTCTTTCGGTCTGACTTATTTATTGATATAATTTCTAATTTTAGAATAGCCAGTAATTTTTCTTGCTTGGTAATAAATTCACCTCATTTTTGTTCCTTCTACCCTTTGAACTTCATTCTTACCCTCTGGGACCAAATCCTCCACCCAGTGATGTCAGTGGTAAAATTCCCATTGAGTTTCATGGTGAAGGAATGTCCTACTCACTGATACTTTTGATAAAATACTGTCAATGCTTTTAGGCCTTCTATCAAAGGCCTGTGCTGTAAACGGGAGTATTTCCACCAACTCTTAGGAGCCTTTAGTCAGGCTTCATTCCTCAGCATGGGTGAAATGTTGACTCCATTGAAGTCAACTGGAGGTTTTCTATAGAGCACAATAAATTCTGTATATCTTCTTTATAATAACAGTCCCAAGGCTTCTATTATGACCTGTATGCTGATGACATCCAACTTTGTCTCTCCAGCTCCACTTTTCTCCCACAATAGTGTAGCTAGAATCGGGACAGGAAGTGCAGCTGCACCAAGGCCCACCAAGGACCTACATTCCCTTGGCAGAGATCGTGAGATGATTTGGAGTACAATGTCACCAATATGCTGATGATAGACAGCTGAACCTCTCCTTTTCAACCAACCCAGGTCCTGCCATCTCAGTACTTTCCCAGCATTTGGAGGCCACCCTCATAAATGCCTTCATCACCTCGAGGCTAGACTACTGTAATGCGCTCTACGTGAGGCTCCCTTCATGCTGGTTTGGAGGCTGCAACTAGTGCAGAATGCAGCAGTCCATCTCCTCACGGGCACGGGTCGACGGGAGTACATTACACCATGCTCCATGCTCTGCACTGGCTGCCTATAGCGTACCGAGCCAGATTCAAGGTGTTGGTGTTGGCCTATAAAGCCTTACATGCCCTCATATCTTAGGAACCGCCTCGCCCTCCATGCCCCAGGACGACCCCTTCGGTCTGCCAGGGGCACCTTCCTGGAGGTTCCCCGTGTAAAACAGGGGGCCACAATGGAGAGGACATTCTCGGTGGCCATGCTGTGACTCTGGAACTCCTTTCCGGAGGAAGCCCACCTGGCCCCAGGCCTGTTGGCTTTTTGCCGAGCCTGTAAGACCTGGCTGTTTGCCCAGGCCTTCGTAGGGGATGATAGGAGGATGGGGTAGTGGGGGGGGGATGTGTTTTATAGAATTTTTAAATGATATTACCCAAACAAGAACTTAGAGTACGTCTAAAAAAGTGGGCCCACGGAAAGGACTTTGAACTTCTTGCTCGTAACAAAGTTTCATTGTACTATCCAAGGGTTAAAACGGAGGCCAGGTTGGAATTGTATCTGCAGCAGCTTCAGGACCCTAGGCTTAGGAAAATGGCGATGCTATTCCGCTTTAATCTGTTCGAGACAGCAGAGGTTAGGGGGAGAAGAGAACGAGTCCCTAAAGAGGAAAGAACATGCAGGAGATGCCCAGATGTGATAAGAGACCCTCCCCCATCTCCTATTGCAGTGGCCACAATACGCTGAGCTTAGGAAACTGTGGTTGAGTTCTGTGGTAACCCTGGAAATAGCTTCCCCAGAAGAGACTTATGAACTGCTAATAGCTTCTACGGATATGTCAACAATTAAAACAGTGGCTATGTTTCTCCTAGTGCTAGGTTGAGAGGGCAGAGTTGCTTGAGAAGGGTCAGCTTCCTGCCCTTTTGAACTTTGAATCTTGAATTTGTTGTATCTGGATATTATATATGTATGATTTTAGGTTTTCTCTGTATGATTGTTTTATTGAAAAGCAGAGAGTTTTATTTATTTATTTATTTATTTATTATGTGTATTTTGTGATGTGTTGTGTTGATGTATACTTTATATAGCAAATTTGCTGTAATACATTTTTAAAAAAAACCTAACTATATGATATTGTTTCTATTTTTTAAATTTTTATTGTTGATATTTTGCCTTTGTAAGTCGTCCCAAGATGCCATGGCATGAGGAAGCGACTAAAAAATGTAAATAAATAAATAAATTCCCCAGTGCAACTGCCATTCCATCTTCTGCACTGGACCCTATTCAGAACTAGCTATGTTCCCTACTCTTCCTCTCCATCCATTATCACACCAGACATCACTGTCTCTCTGACACCTCTGCTTGGATGTCTCCACATCATCTCAAGTCCAATGTATCCTAGACTGAACTGCCTGGCTGCCACATGACACACAGCAGTACCTAATTGTAAAATGTAAAGTTAGCTGTAACTTCCACTGTTCTGCCAGCTGCTTTTAAGTTGGCACCATGAGGCCAGGGATCTCTTTCTGTCTGGCTCCAGTTCTCCTTGCCTGGTCTGTTCAAGTTATCAGTGCCACACAATACCAAATCCATGCCAAGAGGTTGCCCCTGGGTGTGTGTATGTGTGTGTGAGAATGTGTTGTCTGCCTGCCTGCCTGGCTTTTGATGGCATTTCTTCTCCACGCAGTTGCACTGTTTTGTGGGGTTATTGTATGCTTCTTGAGCGAATATCCCACTCTTGCCAGCCTGTTTTTCTGTGAACTGCTTGATTGGCATAATGATTTTAAAGTGGGTGCACCATGCACTCACTGCTGATGGTGGGCCATGCTGTGGGCACAGTACACTACTGTTGTTTTTTCTTGGATTTCTGCATGCAGTTGCACTGTTTTGTGGGGTTGTCTGAATCTTGAGTGATTGTCTCACTCTTGCTAGCCAGCTTTTCTGGGTAGTGCTTTGGCTGTGGGTTCAAGACGTTTGCCAAGATGTGACCAGCTGGGGTACTGGGGGAATACTTTCTAGTTTCCAAAGTTTTTTGTGGGGGGAGCCTGAAATTCCAATTCCGAAGTCTGTAATTTTGGAACCAGCACCGAAGTGCCACCGAATACCCAAGCCGATTATTTGGAACTTCGGAATTTGGCTCGTGTACACAGAAGCACTATTCAGTACAGCACTAAAATGCACCCATGGCCACCACCATGATGACCATAGGTTAGTTAAGGCTCTGCTTCCATGTGTCCCAAGGAAGAAAACTGGATGATTATTTGCATAAATTTGAATGTGTTGGTCCAGGTAGTTTTTTCAGATTTAAAATAGTCCCTTGCCTAACACTTAATCTGGGTAACAAAAAAGGTAGAGGCAAGGGGTAGAGGCAGGGGAATGGGGATGTATAGCAGGGGGACAAATCTTGGTGGAGAGTAGATAGGGGAGAGGCTGGGTGTGTGGGTCTCAGGGTGGAAGCTAGGAGAAAGGTAGGTTTGGATGTAGGGAAATGAGGGTGCTAAGACTACAGGAAATTATACCAGTTCAGGATTTTCATTTCCAGGCATTTGACATTTCAATCCCAACACCAAACAATGACCCCTAATTCACAGAACCCCTGGGTGTAAAAACTGGACAAATAGCAACTCTAGGGCACATCCGGGTGTGTGTGGAGAGGTCCCTAAAATTGTAATAGCCCCAAAATGCCATCAAACCTAATTCAGACCTTCATATAATATCCCAAGTCCTCAAGAATTCATAGCAAGAAAAAGTGTTAAATGCTTAACTGAAGCCATTTTGACACAGGACATGTCCACCCTCACCCACCCACCCCCAATCCAGGTGCTCCTCTGAAGATGGCATGGGTGGGTGCATGCTCCCATGGCACATGCGCCACCCACTCATGCCTACACACAGAGCATCAGGGGAAAACCTAGGATGCTCCGTGTGGGGACATGAGTGGGCATGGTCATACATCCAGCACACACCCACCCTGACCTGTCTGAAGCCCCACCCCCCCTACACACACGCATACATACACACATACACACACTCACTGGAAGTGTGTGTGTGCTCCACCAAGCGCACACGGACCCGTCTTCTGGCCATGCCCGTTGAAAAATGGCCTGAGGTGCACTAAACGTAGCTGCAATCTAACTGCCTGCTTCTGTACACCTTATTGCTAATTTAATAGGAATTCTCCTGGGGTAGAAGATCAGGCCCAAGGTGGTAGAGTTTGGGAATAAAGTCAAAGAAAGAAACTAGATCTAAAGTCAGATGGGGAAAGGAAGTTTTCAGGAACTGTGAGAATACACTACATAGCATGGGAGTAATTATAGCGGGGGACACATTCCCTGCAAATTTCCTCCCCAACAATTCTAGAGATACTGGGCTGGAGTTTATATGGGTCAGTCTCCTCAGCAAATCTACTGCCATAGCCCATAGTGATGTTTTTATTAGAGTGAAAGTGGGTGAATAGGATATAGGACTCACCACTCACAGGAGTCCTATATCTCATTCACCAACTTTAACTCTAATAAAAAGATTACTATCGGCTATGGCAGTAAATTTGCTGAGGAGACTGACCCATATCAGCTCCACCCCAGTATCTCTAGAATTGTTGGGGAGGAAATTTGCAGGGAATGTGTCCCCCGCTATAATTACTCCCATGCTATGTAGTGTATATAAAATGTATATAACCACAATATATATATAAAACGGTTGATTGCTTTGATTGTTTTTTATTGTATTTTAAATGGCTAATTGCTGAGTAAATAAAAATAATAATAATAATAAAAACCACCCATCTTCATTCCCGTCCTCTCGCCCAAGGGTGTCCCCACACCTCTCCACAACGTACCCGCCCACAACCCCCAATGCTGACACACCTCTCACAGGAGTCCTATATCCTATTCACCCACTTTCACTCTAATACAAATATTACATATGTTGCTAACATATATAGTTATTTTAGTAACTATATTCTACTATATAGTAGTAGTAGTAATGTTTACTAGTAACATAGTAATGTTTTTATTAGAGTGAAAGTGGGTGAATAGGATATAGGACTCCTGTGAGAGGTGTGTCAGCATATGGGTTGTGGGTATATATGTCAATATATATATATATATTCAATAGTTGATTGCTTTGATTGTTTTTATTGTATCTTAAATACAATCTTATCTTATATAAAATATATAAATAGAACATTTAACCATTTGAAGACCATATAAAACTTAACACAAAATTCATACGCTTTCTTTCTGAACCCCAGCTCAGTTTTACTGTTCTAAATAAGGTTAATGAACAGTAAGCTTGTTTAATCTTGAATGTTTATCTTCCCTTCTTATCAACAAATGGTTTCATCTCTGGCAGTGCTGGGTCATGTCAAATAAATATTTAAATTGGTTTTGACTCTCATAAAATACTCTTGCACTTTTATGGGTGTGATTCTTCCCAACAGGTAGAAAATCCCCCCTTCTTCCACTGCTTGTTATTTAGTAGCACTTTCCAGCTGCTATTTCACACATTTTGGTTTATTTTCATATGCTGAAATAGCCTAGGGTGCAATGAAAATAAAATCCACCCACATGTTACAGAAAGCAATTTGTCACTTTAAAGGATCACAAATTTTCTCTGGAGAGTCAGAGCTGGTTTGCTGAGGTGAACAGGTTAATACTTGCATAACTGATTAAAAACTGGCTGATAATTTGATGGAGTTTTAAATGAGCAAGCAAAGTCAGACAGCTGGAATATGCTTACAGGTTTGGAAATATATTTTTGCTTTACTTGATGATTATTCCAAGAAAAAGGTGTTTCCAACCGAATAAACTTTCCTTCTCATCTCTCATTTCAGAAAACAAAAATGCTGGGTTTATCATCAGAGATTAACAGACCTTGGGAGGGAAGTGATGGTATTTGACAAGAAAACCACTACAAACATTTTCACAGTGACTTATGAACCCCAAGACTCAGGCAGAGTGCTCTAAGAAAGATTAAAAGGAAATGTACGACATCCAGAATGGGTAATTTTAATGCATTAAGGTTCTTCGAACTGAATTTGTGTAATGAGTGCACTAGAAACTGAACGAAGAGATTAAAGTCCTGTTTGTCATGTACTGAGATTTCAGAAATGCTTATCAGCTCTTCACAGCTGAACACAGCTCAGATTAAAAATGATCTGACAGAAAAGGGGCTGACTGTGAAAGTGGGGCCTTCTATCCAAGCTAATTACAAAGTGCATATTAAACAAAACATGAAGACCGTGATGAGAGCAGCTGCAAATGTCTTTATCTATATTAAGACACTGCCCACCTACATAATGAGAGTAATGATTAAGAAAGGAGTCTTAAAAAGGAAATTGCATATAATGGCACGTTATACATTTCACTAATTTGATGGCTCTATTTAACAGCTGGTGTTAAGGTGCAACCTCATTTTATTCCTTGAGGCAGGTGACAGTGCCAATTTACAAAGGGGCATGCTCTTTGCTTGGTAAAAGCCACAGCTCCCTCATTTTTAAAAAGGGGATATAGGGCTCGAGTCGTACATGACTGTCCTGGAGTCTGAAATCTTGTTGCAGGCCATCTGTGAATCAAAGCAAGAGTGTTATTCTACCCACACACCACTCTTTCTATGTTCTTTAGACACAGACAGGAGAAACATACAGACTGTCGGCTCAGGCCGAAAGGAAAGCTTAGTTTCCATTTCAGTTTAGTCCTAGCTTCTTTACTGAGTAGCTTGCCTTTTCCCAAGGTCCCCACTCCCCCTGCCAGGGCAGCCCCTCAGGAAAAGTCCCCCAACCCCCTCTCAGGGGCTTGCACTGGGGGGAGAGAGTGGCTCTCTGCTCACCTTCCTTCCTGTGCAGGGCTGTGGTGCCTCCACTCTCCCGCCCAGGGCAACCCCTCAGGAAGTCGGCTTTGCAAAGGGCTACTCAGCTCTAGCTAGAGTGGCCCTTGAAAAGCTGCAAGCAGCTGCCTGGTCAGTTTCAGCCTGAAACTGACCAGGCAGCCATTTGAGGGCTTTGCAAGGTGTTGTGTCGACCAGGAGAGCTGCCCATCTGATGGGTGGACCTATGCTGCTATGCCACCTTCAGCCATCCATTGCCCTGAGCAATGCCATAAAGTTTCAGGCACCAGCCTAGAGCATCAGGTGGTTGCCTGCAACTCTATGGTGCGTGTGTGTGGGGTGTGTGTGTGTGTGTGCATAGACTGTTGGCTGGGGAACCCTCCGGGTCCATCTGAAGTTGACCCAGGTGGGGCTGGAAGCAGGTAGATGTGGGAGTGCACCCCCGGAGCAGCTCCAAGGGAGCTCCCTCTATGTCCATCAGCTCCAGGGGTGACTGCCTCTACATCCATCTACCCATTGTCTCCACTGGCCACAGCACTCTTCAGAAATGTCCCTGTCTGTAAAGGAGTAACTTATACTACATTCACACCTGACAACGGCGACTCCCGCGAGCCAAAGACATGGTGGGGGAGGAGGCAGATGCCAGAAGTACCGCCAGTGCGAATGGGGTTTTGCCACAACTTTGTGGCAGAACCCCGTTCACACCGGTGGCACTTCCAGCTTCCACCTCCTCCCCTCACCGTATCTTTGCCTTGCGGGAGTCGCCACCATCAGGTGAGAATGAGGTGCTAGTTACTGTAACTATCCTGCCACTCATGTCCGTTGAGGTTCCCAGTCACAGAAATTGTATTAATGTTCACGCAAGTATCTAACCTGGGATATTCCCTCATATGTGTTACATATCAATGTCCCAATGTCTGTATCACACAAGCACACCAATGCTTGGTTAAAACAACTTGTATTTATTTATTTATTTATTTATTTATTTATTTATTTTCATACATTTATGAGTCACCTCATATGCCTACGGCATCCCAGGGTGATGTATAATTAAAAAAATCATAAAAACATTTACTTTCCTTAAAACATCAACAATTAAAACATCCAGGGATAAGAGAAAAATAAAAAAATAAGGGCAGGGAGAGTAAAAACCCTATCCCACCCTCCCACCTTCCCCAAAGGCCTGGGTGAACAGCCAGGTTTTACAAGCCCGCCAAAATGTTAGGAGGCTTGGGGCCAGGCGAGCTTCCCCCGGAAGAGAATTTATAAATTCAGATTAAGTTCAAGACAAACTTGATTCAAGAGTGCAAGGCTAACGAAAGGATTCCAACAACAGTAACCCATGCTAGATTCACTAGAAAATTCCCTGACTAATATCTTACCCTACAGTCCATGTTACCCAAAAGTCCATGTTACACGGTTCAATGGCCCATCTTCCTCTTAATCGCCTTCAGTGCTTCTCAGCCCAAGTCTTGGCTGGCTCTGGTTCAAGTCTTTTGGCTTCTCTTTGTCTTCTTACATACTTTCTAGATGGCTCCCAGATGGTTCTCCCTTGTTCTATTTCTCAGCCATTCACTCAGTGGGTGTTAACAGAAGAGACGGGAACCCCCATTAGCCTCCCTTTGCCCTGGTTTTACCTGCCCATGTGAAGGGCGGTCACCAGATGTCTGCTCTGGTTTGAGCTGGGGAAGCTCCACACAGTGTCATCCCCAAAGAGACAGAGCACATTATGTAGGGTAACTGGGAATGAACTGCGGCAATGTGCTGCCCCGGGGCCACCTCCTGTCGGATAAGGAGCATAAGGTGGGTTGCGTTCACCACCATAGAGTTGCGGTCTCAGCCTAGAGCAGTCACAGGAGCGACTACAACTCTAAGGTGGGGAGGGTGCCTGGGTGGATCCCACCATGAGAAATCACTGTCTTGTCTCTGGAAATTGCTGGTAAACTCAAGAATCTTCTAATAACACTTTATCTATATTACAATTGTCTTTCCTGCTGGTTCCAAAACATGCCCAACTTGTTTTGGGCTCACATTTCATTTTCTACTCTCCAAACTTAACTTTTCTTTGTATTGTCCCCACATACAAATTTTCTCTTCATTCAACTCAATATTTCTAGACAAATCCAACAATACCAAACTCGTCATGGTTTCAAAAGTACAAATGTATTGTTCATTCGTACGAAAACCATGATACATGTGTGCTCCATATGTGTTGTTTTCATATCCCCTGTCACCCTCGACTGAGCTTAATGAAGGAATGGTGATTTCCACCAGCTGAGGGACCTGCTCCAATTTTCAGGGCTTTTAATACTACATGAGCAAAATGCCCATTGACTTTAATGGTGGAGGATTGTCCAGTGAGTGCGCTGTGGTGATAACGTGCAAATGTAAACCATACATCTTAAAAATTACCTTGGGGTTTTAGAGATAAGCTGTCAGATTTGAAAACTCACTGCCAGTTTCTGCTTGGTTGTGTCAAAACAGTCACTCACTCTAGCTAAAGTTGTTCTGATGAGAATTGAAATGATCATTCCCTAATGATGATCTGTCTAGCTTTTAGACCACCAGAAGTAGCAATATAGCTGAGCTCAGATATGGTCCATCCCCTTTATACGTTTGAGAGGTAGGCTGGTTAGTGTGAGTACAAATCCCTTCTGGAAATGTCCTCTTCCCCATGTACTTTTCTATGTGTCCTGCATTTATTTATTATAATTATTGAGGTACCCATGGAATTTTCTGGGCACAAAGGAATTGGCAGTGGCCTGAGATACTGGCCTCAAATCCTCCTGCTGTGAGGGTACAGTTTCTCTATGGCTTCCCCCTGGCTCCTTCCAATGAAGACAGTGGGTGCTTTTAAATGGACAGCAACCCTGATTCTGCACTGGCCTGCTTCACCCCTGGGTTGACCAGACCATTTAAAAGTGCCCCCACCAGATGTGGAAGCAGAGCAGACTGGAGAACATCCTGGAACGCTGCTAGTGGACCGGGCTAGCTAAGCCCAGGGCAATGACTTGAAGTGGTACTGCTGTCTGTCTGCTGGCTGGACCCATGCTTCAGCTCCACACCCAGCTGGTCATTGTCTCTGACAGTAATATAGAGTTGCAGGCACCAGCTTAGAGCACTGAGTGATTGTCCATAGAGCATTGCTCTATGGTGCAGTGTGTGTGTGTGTGTGTGTGCGAAGTGGGCTGGGCAGACGGTGAGCTGGTGAAACCACTATGGGTGTCTTTAAATATAACATCAACGGGTGTCTGATTGTGTGTTTTGACCTTGATATGAACACTGGTTTGGCTCCGTGTTCACTATGTGGTGCTGCTTAGACACACAACCCATCTTGGGGCAAATTGGTGTTTTGCTCACCACCCGATCTCAGTATGAAAGTGTTGCTGCCTCGTTCCCTGTGTTTTACCAGCTAACATGCCACGTGATATCATTAGACACAACATTGGCCCTGCAGAGCCTTGCCTGCAGGGATCCACGACCACCTGGACTCACCTGCTTGCTGCCGGTGCGGGGGGGGCTTGTCTCCTCGCCGCCGCTGCCATCACCACCACCGCCGCCGCTGTTGCCGCCGCCGCTCACCGCTGGGGCCGCCGCCGCCGCCGCTGCTTCGTCCCCGCGGGATACCTGCGGGGACCAAGAAGAAAAAACCTGTGAGTTGGGGGTAGGGGGGGGAACGCAGAGGGCAGCCACATGGGCTGTCCTGTCCCCTCCCCCCCCCACCCGGAAGTAGCGGGGGCTAAAAGCCCGGGGACAGCGGCTGGAGCCGCAGAGCCTTGCCTGCAGGGATCCACGACCACCTGGACTCACCTGCTTGTTGCC
>QEPC01012468.1:529444-540890 GCA_003113815.1 Sphenodon punctatus | reverse complement strand
GGGGACGCCGCGGGCGCTGATGCTGGGGGGTGGGCTCGCCTCTGAGTCTTTTTTTAAACAAAAATCCAGGCTGGGCAGGGTGGGTGGGGGGTGTCCCCCCTTCCACCCATGCAGCCTGGGAGGGGGAGGGGGAAGGAATTAATTTATTTCATTGATTTCAATGGGGACACAGTGCCCCATTGAACTCTATGAAATAAATCCGGTACCGGTATACCAGATTTAATCCGGGAATCCGGTTTTTAGGGAACCAGGAACCGGTAAATCCGGTAGCCGGTAATGGGCCCGGGGTCCTACCTCTAGTTAACAGCACTTTAACAGCACTTTAACATTTCTTATGCATGTTTCAGGGCTGTATTTGTGCCCTATGCACTGCAGTACTGCAACATGCATAAGAAATGTTCACGTGGTGTTAAAGTGGAGTTAAAGCAGAGTTGGTGTTATGTCTGTTTTGATGCATTTCTTAAGACATCTCTAGTCACGATTGCCATGATATTTTTTAAACAACTGAACTAACTTACTCTTTATTAAGGCAGAAGTGGTTTGTTTTTTTCCTGAGGTCTAGGTGGTGGCTTAGAGATTGGGGCTTGGGGGAGAATTCTATACATTGGGAACACTGTAGAAAACCTGGTGGTAATGGATCAGATCCTCTGTTGCCCTTCAGATCCCTCAGAAAAAAAACTTTCTTACATCTGTGTTGTTCTCTATATGAAGTGAATTAAAGGGTAAATGTCAGCTAATCTACACACGCATTATATATTAGTTGATTGGTTTAAACTAAAACCTAATTCGAACGGTTTCTGTGGAATAGGAGTGTGTAATTCATTTTTGTTTTGTTCAGATACTAAAATAAGAAGTCCCATTCATTTTAGTAACTAGCAAACAAAAACAAATGAATTTGGAAATGAATGAACCAGAAAATGAGTGAAATATCATTTATATATGTTTCCCATTCATGTGGAATGGGAAACACAGCTCAAATTGTGAGTAAAAAACAGAGGGGAGTGGGAGCAGGCATGTGAGCAGATCGGACTGATAACTCCACTGGCCAATTGGCATCACAAACACATATTGGTGATTTCAGTCTCCATGGCAACAGTGGCACACACAGAAGAGAGACCGTTGAATAGGTCTTCCTTTGCACATGCTTTCAATGAATCAGTGAGGGCTGGGGGAAGGGTACTGGAATCAATACACCCTTTGGAGACTTCCCCTGCCAGCTAACTCTGGGTATTTTCAGACGTTACGCTGGCCCGATTTGTCCCAGTGAATCCCCAGCGGGGGTGAATGAAATAACCCCCCTGTGGCCAAACATTGGCCTGAATAGACGTGCCGGCTGATCCCGGCGGGGAATCGGGGAGGGGGCGGGGCCGCGTGGTGCAACGTGCGGCCACACGGCCCCGCCCCCCCCCCGCCCCCCATGCTCCCCCACCACCCGCCCTCTGGGGAGACAGGCGAGCACCGCAGCCAATGCACCTGCAGCGCCCAGCCGCTTTGACCATGGCCCGGAATCCCGCCGGGGATTCCGGACCATGATCGCCGGCCAGACGTTACTTTTTATTGCTTCCCGCCGGGATTCACTTTGACCACGCTTTCGGAGCTCAGCCCGTGGGGAGCCCGGGAAGCATGGTTGAAATTGACCCCATGTGGGATTCAGCCGTGGTGAACATCTGGCGACCGCCAAACAGACGTTCAGGGCACTTTGGCCCCACAGCGAAATTGACCGTGGTTCACTATGGTTGACTGTGATCTCGTAACGTCTGAAAATACCCTCTGTTTGCAAATTAGGTCTCTGTGCATTTTGCAGAAAGTTACTTCTGCTTTGGGTGGGGTTTCTGCTTCTGCCTGGGTGATCTCTACAAGGGGACACCCTGAGACATTTGGGGATGCCAATGCTGCTCTGCTGGGATGATTTCTCTGCAAGGGGATACCCTGAGACACTTGTGGGTGCCATTGCTGCCCTGATGAGGTGATTTCTCTGCAATGGGGCACCGTGAGAAACTTGGGGGTGCCAATGTTTCCCTGCAATGGTGATCTCTCTGCAATGGGGCACCCTGAGACACTTGGAGGTGCAAGTGCTGCCCTGCTGTGATTTGGAAGGGCAACTGCCTCTGCCTTGTCACAGGGTGCCTTGTCTGCTCCAGGGCCAAAACCAAGTTCCCTTCCCTTTCTCATTGTAATTATTGATATGCTATTCACTGCAATAGATGCAATAGTATATAATAGTATTATTCTGCTTCCTGGGAGCAGTCTGTGCAACTTGAAGCCATGTCAGATTTGGAGAACGATTGTCTCCTTCTATCCTAGTGCCTGCTTGGCACCAACTGGTTGCTGCCAGGGTTTGCTCTGTCCTCTGCCCAGCTGCTGCATGCCAGTCTGTCTATGGTATTTTCTGCCTGGGGTACTCTCTGCTACTTTATACCCTGGCACACTTTGTGCGTTAGTGCTGACCTGATGGGGTGATGTCTGCAACTACAAATCCCTCCTATCCAGAGGTTCATTCATAACTATATCATAGGCAGAGATTTAAAAGAGAGCAGGTTGTAAGAAAATGCAAACCATATTCCTTCCTGATCTATGGGAAGGAAGATATCATGGATAGGGATTTGTAACAGGGCAGGCTGTGAGAAAATGCCACCTGTAAATCCTACTGGTCCAATCTCTCCCTGGCTTCCTGCATGGTCCAGGGGTAAAATTGCCCCTATTTTGTCTTACCCAGAACCAGAATCAACTCTCCTTCTATGCTGTATAATTAGTTAGCCCTGCCAGACTTGGGGCACCACCGTCTTCTCCTATGCAAGTGCCTGCCTGGTGCCCACTGTTTGCTGCCAGGGTCTGCTCTGTCCTCTGCCCAGCTGTTGTGTGCCAGTCTATCTGCGATATTTCTGACCCCCTGAGGCAGTCAGTGGAAGTTTGGGAGAAGGGAAAGTGTGTTACTTGGAAGCCCTGGGAAGTGTTTTCCCATTGATATCAATGGAAACGAATGTAATACAAAAATGAAAGGGTCAAAAAGAATAACACTAAAATAAATGAGTTTTTCAAAACAAAAATAATGGGGATACGAAAGCGAATGATGTCCCCGCTGGGTTACTTGATAGGGAATCACAGAACTGTAGGATGACCTCAAGGGCTATCTAGTCCAAGCCCTTACTGCAGAATGCGGGGGCGGGGGGGGGCATAGCTCAAGTGGTGAGAGCATGTGCTTTGCATGTATAAGGTCCCAGGTTGCATCTCCACCTCAGGATCCCTGGTAGCACGCGTGGGGGAGGCCTCTGCTGGGGGCTTGAAGGAGTCTCAGGTAGCACACCAGGATTGCCTCTGCCAGAGAGCCACATTTGAAACCCCTGCTGCCGTGTCAGGATGTGACAATACTGAGCTAAGATGGACCATTGGTCTGACTCAGTTAGGCAGCTTAGTTTAATCGTAGCTAGCGATAACGAACTATCGGAAGGAGATTGCCTTCCTCTCGGCAGTAGCCTACACAGTCGTTTCCCAGAGCTGCTGTGGGGGTGCTCCTCATGTCTGCCTACTCCCAACCTCTCCTGGGTCTGCTTTAAACAGACCCAGTAGGTTCCCTTGGCCACAGTCTGGCCACACACACACCATAGAGTTGCAGGTGGATCGCCCGACGCTCTAGGCTGGTGCTGCCCACAAGTCTATAAAATTGCTGGAGCCACTGCGGTCCGGGAGTGGAGCTGCAGTGTGTGTCCACACAGAAGACAGACAGCAGCTCCACTCTGGACCAATATTCAGGTTTGGCCAGCCCGTTCTGCTGGTGGCACTCCAGGATGTTTGAGAATTCCACAAGCAGGGCTGCCCCAGAACAGGCTCAGCCTGCTCCACTTCCACATCTGACGGGCTGCCTTCAGGTGGACTGAGCAGCCCGCGGGTGAAGCTGGCTGGTGCTGCTGCCCCAGAGCTGCAGTCCATCTGTTTACACCCACTTATGTTAAAGGAATCTTGCAAAAATGTGCACGGTTAAGTTCAGCTCCCTCAGTCACAGCAACACAGAAGTGTCATCAACTGCTGCCGCCTTTGCAAATATCACTTTTGCTCATCCTGCTAAGAGCCAGCCTAATCAATGCAGTGCTCATTCCAGCTAACATGATTCCTGACAACATCGTTGTCTCACAGCATTGCTTCTAAAAGTGGAACGGAAACGGTTCTAAGCAACAGTGGAATTGCAAAATTTCCCCGGTGTAGGCAGGTCCTTGAAGTGTTCAAAAATCTTTTCAAGATCCCTGTTTGCATGCTGTCATCTTTAAAGTCTTATTTGGAGAGGAGAGCTAATGCTTTCACAAAGAAGACACGTTCTTTGGAGTACATGGCCATCAGGAGGGTTTGTCATACCGTCGGCTGCTCTGGGGACACTTGTATTCTGACTGCTTTCTCATTTCTGACAGATCTGCATTTTCTATTCCCTCTACAAAATGATCTGTCATTATAACCAATCCTGTTTAAACAAAATGTAACTCTCCCCTGACTGTCAGGAAATGACACATGAGATGTCAATCCTGGGTGTTCTACAAATGTTGTGATCACTGCAAAGAACAGGCTAGGGGTATTGCATTTGATAAACACAATTGTTTACTAAAGGATTAATTAGTAAATGCTTGTATGGCACCTTGAACAGGCAAAGTATTCTGCACATGAAGACAAAAAATTCTAAAAAAAACACCATAAGCCCCCCCGCCCCCCAGCACATTTAATAATACACAAATCGTTTTTTAGCAGATCAGAGAGAAGGAAAAGGAACAAAATGGTCTTGCTACAATGGCATAGATAAGGATATCTCCTCATAGTATTACTATTTAGATTCTATCCCATCACTCCTACGAGGTAACCAAATAGCAGGGGACATGACTATCTTTACCCGAGAGTTCTCCCTGTGGAAAGGGGATAAAATGTGCTCTGTTTTTTGTACCCTTCCTCAGTAGCATCCAGTGCTGGATTCTGCTGGACACAGGATCCTAGACTGGATGGACAATAGCTCTGTCTCAGTGTGCCAAAGTGCCATTTCTCAATGTTTGTTTCCAAGGGTACTTTCAGACATGACGCTAACCATCCTTTAACCACCTATGGTGGTTATTTATGCATGTTGCAGGGCTGTATTGGTGCCCTATGCAGCCCTGCAACATGCATAAATAACCACCAAAGGTGATTAAAGGGTGGTTAGCGTCATGTCTGAAAGTACCACAAGTCTCAGCCCCTCCCAGTTCATTGCTTGGGTTGGTCATCCAGTCCTCACATGGTAACGTCTGCTCCTGCAAAAAGCAGAATACAAAACCTCATTTTACACCTCAAGGTAATCGCACACCATCCCTCAGAAAACCTCTCCTTCAACCCAGTTTTCTATGGCTCTACCTTTAGTTTGACTTTAGAATCTTTAATCAGTAACTTCTCAACTCTGCTTTCTTCTCCTCTTTGGATGGTGCTGGCTATTGGCCTCTTAAAGTCAATCTGAGAACTGCTTCTACTTTCAGAAGTTTTGACTATTTCCTCTTGCCTGTAAGATGCAACTATGGGTACTTTTAAATGACTGGGTCTCCACTCACGCAATATTTCAAAATCCCGCAAGGCAGGATTAGACGAGACAGAAGTCCGGGATCATGCGCATAGAAGGCGGTCATGCATTATTTACAGACCACGAATTAAATACCTCACAGTCAAGGTATTTAATTCGCGGTCTGCAAACAATGCGCGGCCGCCTTCTATGTTCATGATCCCAGACTTCTGTCTCGTCTAATTCCACCTTGCGGGATTTTGAAATATCGCGCAAGCGGGTCGCGCAATGGCGACCTGCTTGTTTAAAAGCAGCCAAAATTTCCTGCTGTCTCCCAGCTGCTGAGGGTGGTAGAGGCTGTAGGATGATCTCTGAGACAATCAGCTGCCCTGAGCTTTCAATGGGTGTTTTCAGACAGATGTGGAGGCAGCCTGTCCTGGAGCTGCTCCAGGTGTGTATCCCTAAACTCTGTACTCAGGAAGGAATGTACCTCTTCCATATTTTTACACCTATGACCGCTCCCACTTTTAAATCAAACAAGGGATATTATTTTTGCACATGTATGGGCCATTGTGACTGAGAGCGCATTCACACATACATTAAAATGCAGTTTTTTTCTAAATGCAGTCAATTTCAAAATGCGCTTAAATAAACCAGTGCGCTATTCACACCATCCTTTTTTGCACATTTAATCTGGGGCACAAGGGGACTTCGCTGCTTGGCTCCTGGGGTGAAGAAGACACAGACTTGGGCGGCGCAGCCCCCCCTCCAGGGTGGAGCAGGGACAGAACTAGCTGAATTGCAAACAGCCGGTTTGCAAATTACAAACTTGGACAGTTTATTCCTCCCCCCTCCCCATCTGCAATGTCCAGGACTCGCCTCCTCCGCCCCCGCTATGGACAATGGAGATCTCTGGCTTCAGGCAGCGCTGGGAGAGAGTGAAAGAGAGCGGCACCGAGGAAGAGCAAGAGAGATTCCCAGCAGCAGCTCCGTCCTGCTGCTGCTGCCCTGCCCGCACCGCCTCTCCAAGCAGCGGGAGTCTGCCAGCCAGCAGCACCCAAAATATGTGCTTGTCTAATGATTCTCACAGCAGGATTGATGTGGCTCTTACAGATGCGCTGCTGTAAAGGTAGGTTTTGGCTGCTCCCCAATGCGCTTGAAAAAAATCCGCAAGCACTGCTGAATAAGCACATGGAGTCTTTCTCATGGCGTTAAAATATGTGGGGGAAAGAAAAATGCGCTGAGATCCTGGATGTGAGAATGTACTCAGACTCACTAAGGTCACTTTTAAACAAGGTGCTTAGAAGTACCTCTTGAGCCCTGCATTCAAGAAGAAAGATGATCGGGGAGTGTTTACACGCTCCCCACACTACTGGAAGTGACGTGCCGCCCATTCTCGGCAGCAGCAGTGGCTGGAGATGTGGGGCTTTGAAGAGGCGTGTTCTGAAAGCCAGCAAAGTGAGGCTTTCAGAACGTGCCTCTTCAAAGCTTCACGTCTCCAGCCACCACCGCTGCCGAGAACGGGTGGCACGTCACTTCCAGTAGCGCAGGGAGCGTGTAAACACTCCCCACCCAGCTTCAAGTGGGGCTTCCCTTGACACTGGTTCGGAGGCTGCAGCTGGTGCAGAACGCGGTGGCTCATCTCCTTACAGAGATGAGTAGACAGGAGCATATTACTCCCATGCTCTGTGCGCTGCACTGGCTGCCTATAGCGTACCGAGCCAGATTCAAGGTGTTGGTCTTGGCCTATAAAGCACACGGTCTTGGCCCTTCATACCTCAGGGACCAGCTCACCCTCCACGCCCCAGAGCGACCCCTTTGGTCCGCCGGGGGTGCCTTCTTGGAGGTCCCCCGTGTAAAACAGGGGGCCACAATGGAGAGGGCATTCTCAGTGGTCATTCTGCGACTATGGAACTCCATCCCGGAGGAAGCCCGTCTGGCCCCAAGTATGTTGGCCTTCTGCCGGGCCTGAAAAACCTGGCTATTCTCCCAGGCCTTCAGAGGAGGGGAGGGTGGGTTAGGATAAAAGAATTGGGGGTGGGGGGGGCTGTTTTTTAGAAGGATTTGTAGGTGTTTTAATTTTTGTGTCCTATTGTTGTTTTAAATTATAGCTATTTTTTATGTTGTAAGCTGCCCCGAGATGCCATGGGCATGATGGGGTGGCTAAGAAATATTAATTAATTAATTAATTAATTAATTAAATTCATTTAAAAGTGGCCAGACAGAGCCCACCAGGTAGAGGCAGCAAGCCAGTGGGTTCTGCCTCAGAGGGATCTTGCCTGAAGACCCAGTGGAATGGGGCTAGGGAGCCAGCCCTGTAGCCATGGGGCTACCCCAGGGAACTGGCTGGCAGGGAATGTCCCAGGCCAGAAGGGCCTACATTTTAGATGCCTAGAAAAACCCTTAGTGGTGAAGGTGAAGCACTGTGTGATTGATACTGTATATATTGATTTATTTAGTTAAATGTATATGCCGCCCTTTCCCAGAGGCTCAAGCTGGCTCACAAATTATAAAAACATTAAAGCCAATGCAGCCCCCCCTAAAAGCCCCACAACCCTCAAACAACCCCCACAACCTCCCCATGCCACCTCCCCATTCCCCACACCCAACCCCCCCATAGTCCAACACCAAAACTACCCCAATCCCCTGTCCCAGCTCACCAAATACCTTTTGAAACAGAAAAGTCTACCACCACCTCTGGAGTTCCATAGCAATGTGGCAGCAACTGAGAATGCCTCCCTGCAAGCTCTTGTTGTATGAACAAGGCGAACAGATGATACCCACAGGGAGGTGCTCCCAGTCGATCGCAGGGGCTGCAACAGGACTGGACCTAGGATAAAGGTATTGCATTGTATAATAAATGACACATTTGTCAAAACGTGCTGTGTGGACTGATCTGGGGTAGCAATCCTGCAGGGTTTAAGAGGGCTTACCCAAAGAGGGTGCTGTCAATTCACTGGGTGGCCATGGACAAGTTACCCATTTCTTAACCTCGGATCCCCATCTGTAAAATGGGAACAATAATGACCTTCTGCCTCACAGAGTTGTTGTGAGGGTAAACTAATTAAGAGTGTAAAGCACTCTGAAGTGCTATCAGGGCTCCAACTCCATCAGTGACTAATAATAATCAATAATCAACAAATGATGAACAATAAAAAAACCATAGGAAACGTGTCGATATGAAACATGAGGAGCGCTTGTGGTGAAGTAGTTACTTTCAATTTTGGTGCACTAGCAAATGATTAAGACAAAATCAATACAAGGAAGGACAGTCTGTTTTACAGCAGAGATATTTTGCCACTAACTATTATAATAAAGGAGTAGTACTGAGAGGTATAGCCTTTGGTCAAAATATTCGCATCTGAGTGTCTGAATTTAAGCAACCTAAATAGCTTGTTTTTCAGAGGTTCTGACCCACCCTTGTTGACTTCAATTACAAATCACTGTGATTTATTGTAGTTTCCTAACAATACACTACCAAATGGCACATAAATTGTTGTTATAGCAAGTAATCTGGTTATATTTCTTGTAGCTAAGCCTAAACTGTAGGCAACTAGTAATATATACAGGCTTCAAGATAGTCCTTGAGTGGCAAATCACTGCAATCCATTCCAATTTGCTAAACACAGGTGGTGTTATTGATCAGACAAGCTGACAATCATTCCCAAAGTGGAGGAGAAGAAGGGTTTCTACTCTCTAGATGTGAAAACTAAGTACTTATTCTAACTTCTGCAGAAATGCCTTTTTAATGTATTCTTGATAGAGTAAAGTCCTACAGGAAGACATCTAACCTGAGTATAAATATACAGTACATGGCCTTAATTCTCCTCTACTTGTACTGATGTAAATCAGGAATGATTCATTTGAAACCCATTGTCAGAACCAAAGTGTAAGAGGTCTTATCTAATGGTTGCAGAAGCATCATGGCCAGAATTTTAGATGCAGCAGGATCAGGGCCAGAGTTGAAATAAGTAGCCAGAGAGCAAGTTCCAAGAAGCAAAAGTCAGTATGTAGTTGAGTGGGCCAAACCTAAGAGTCAGTCTGTGCTAGGGGACAGTCAAAACAAAGGGTCGGTATCCAGGCAATGGGACTGACATAAAAAGGTTAGCCCAGGCAGGAGTGAGAATGAGGACTGGAAGACAGGTTTGCAGGAAAGTTAGAGGAGGGACAACTTGGGGTCAGGTGTGACTGGCAAGGTCCCAGGTGAAGTGTGGGCAAATAACAAGGAAGACCCAGGTCCTGGGGAAGGAGCAAGGTAGAACAGAAGAATCCTGAGTTTGACCACCTTTCAGAGGCAAAGTAAAACTTTTTTATTCAGCCATATGTTTGGCAGGTGGGGATAGGGTTTAGGGTGACTCAGGGTAGGAGATTTTTAAATAGCTTTATGTATGTATATTGATTTTATATATTGTTATTTATTTATTTATTTATTTATTTATTTATTTATATAAAACTTATATCTCGCCCCTCCTGCCCTCAGGGCAGCCCTGGGCGGCGAACAACAATATAAAAATAAAACAATAAAACAATTTAAAACAGTTAAATATATAAATACAGGGGGGGAAAGACCCCGGGTGAGGTTCCCCGGGTGAGGTTGTCCAGAAAAAAGAACCGTATCCAGAGGGCTATATGACATAGGTATATCATGCCTGTATGAATAATGGAAGCATTTCAATGAGGAGTCCATTTTGACCTTTTTCATGCCCCTTATAGTGTTTGTATTCCACTAACATTGGATGCTCAAACAAAGTTTCTTTCTGAAGAATTCTGAGGCTCCATTGATGACATTGTTGACTAGAATCACAATTCCAAGCAACAGTGGAAGGCTGCTATGGCAGGAGGCTAGTGCTAGCCAGAGAGGAGCACAAGAAACGAAAACCTTTCCATATCAGGAAAACGCTTGGGAAGAGCTTTGTGGGTCCAGTCCAGTTCATTTAGTGAACATTTTGGCAAAGGCAAGAAAAATATGTTTTGGCTGCCAAATTGCTAGAGTATCTCTAAGAACTTCCAGTATTTAATTGTGAGACTAAGAGGGGATTCACACGTGCGTTTAAATCGCACAGCTGCCTCGGCGGCATAGTGCGATTTAAAGAACCCCACACTTCCGGGTTAGTGTGAATGCGGTGAGCGCGCACATTTCCACTAAGCCCGAATGTTTGGAGTGCGGTTTGAAAAGTTGCTCCGAGCAGCTTTTCAAACCGCACTCCAAACATTCGGGCTAAGTGGAAATGTGCGCGCTCACCGCATTCACACTAACCCGGAAGTGTGGGGTTCTTTAAATCGCACTATGCCGCCGAGGCAGCTGTGCGATTTAAACGCACGTGTGAATCCCCTCTTAGTCTCACAATTAAATACTGGAAGTTCTTAGAGATACTCTAGCAATTTGGCAGCCAAAACATATTTTTCTTGCCTTTGCCAAAATGTTCACTAAATGAACTGGACTGGACCCACAAAGCTCTTCCCAAGCGTTTTCCTGATATGGAAAGGTTTTCGTTTCTTGTGCTCCTCTCTGGCTAGCACTAGCCTCCTGCCATAGCAGCCTTCCACTGTTGCTTGGAATTGTGATTCTAGTCAACAATGGCATCAATGGAGCCTCAGAATTCTTCAGAAAGAAACTTTGTTTGAGCATCCAATGTTAGTGGAATACAAACACTATAAGGGGCATGAAAAAGGTCAAAATGGACTCCTCATTGAAATGCTTCCATTATTCATACAGGCATGATATACCTATGTCATATAGCCCTCTGGATACGGTTCTTTTTTCTGGACAACCTCACCCGGGGAACCTCACCCGGGGTCTTTCCCCCCCTGTATTTATATATTTAACTGTTTTAAATTGTTTTATTGTTTTATTTTTATATTGTTGTTCGCCGCCCAGGGCTGCCCTGAGGGCAGGAGGGGCGAGATATAAGTTTTATATAAATAAATAAATAAATAAATAAATAA
>QEPC01012468.1:468662-491312 GCA_003113815.1 Sphenodon punctatus | reverse complement strand
ATTCCTGTTCCCAGGAATATACAAGGCCATATGTAGGTGTGTTTTCATAGCCACTGAATAGAGTCCTTATTTCCAGTAAATAACTCCTGTTTGGGTTTTGCTTCCCTCTGACTGAGAAGCCTCTGATCTGACATGAGTTCACCTGAGCCAGAGTCTGGTTCACTGAAGTGACCCATACCATAACCTTACAAATATTTCTGGCTTTATAAGTGATACTTTCCGATAGATATTCTTTGTGGGTTTCAGAGATCTGTCAAATGTGTCTTCAGTATGGAGTTGTGTGTGTGTTTATAAACTTAAACTGAAACAAAAAAGTGCTCTTTGGTATCTTCTGGACACAAAAAGACAAATTCAGACTAGAGCTGATCAAAACAAGCAGGACATGGTTGACTTGTACAGTTTTGCCTATTTACACGAGATGTGAATATATCCTATAATTTTCTGAATGAAAGCTCAGTTGGATTCTTAACTTATACAAATGTCTGTCATAAAAGCAACTCATTTCCTGTCCTTTGTCCAGTCTTCATAGCTGAATGACAGGTGAGCTGCACATTAGGGTGATGTGTTCAAACTCTGGTGAAGAGTTTGCTGAGAAGTCTCTGGAACCTGGTTTTTCTGTTGGTGTTACCAATGAGAAAGTAATTAAAAATAGGAACGTTTTACATTTAAATCTCAAAGTTGGGTTGCATTCAATGATAATGGCAGACACTCCTATTTGATGCTACTATCATTAAACAAAAACTTGTATTAGTTTGCAAAAGCTTTGAGGAAAGAAACTGGAATAAAATTGCAATATTTGTTCAGTCTTTTCATATATCCTCTGTTGAAACCAGACCAAGTCCAATGGGATTTTCTTGGCAGAAACTTGTATTACAAATGGCAGATTTATTGACACTGAGTGAAGTTGTCTAAAACTATCCGTGCCTGCACAATATCTCCTGCACAAACTGGAAACAAAGATTTGATTGTGCCTGCTTATCTGAACTGATTTAGAAAACAGTGCTTTGCTTAGAGCTAGTGGAAGAAAAATATTTGTGTTCTTTAGCTCAAATCTTCTCTCCCTTTTTGAAGTTAAAGATCAGAAAAGTTGCATAGCTGAATCAAATGCCAGAGAACGCTCAGTTTCTTTTCCCATACCTGTACCGTAGGTGTAACTTCTGAGGGGCATGGTGAATGAATGGACTGTATAAACACTACAGTAGCCTAACAAGGCTTTGATGGACCCACAGGCAAGCGGCAGGGTCTTCCTAAGCAGAGGCCTTCCCAAGGTTCCTGACAAGACTCATCTTTCTTCCAGAAAGGTGGTGGTGCCACCCTAGCTCCCTAGGGAGCCCACCCACCACCCCAATTTTATTTATTTATTTATTTATTTACAAAATTTATATCCTGCTCTTCCCATCACAGGTAAACCAGAGTGACTAACAACAATAAAAATATATAAATATAATAGAAAACAATTTAAAACACTTTAAAGCATAACAATCATAAAACAGGGGGGGGAACCCACTCCACCCTCCCCCATCCCCACCCACCCTTATCCCTCTCCCTCGCCAAATGCATGATGGAACTGCCAGATTTTACAGTTCCTACGGAAGGCCAGGAGGTCCAAGACCAGATAGGCCCCCATTGGGAGGGAGTTCCAAAGGTTCAGAGAAGCCACGAGAATGCCCTATTCTGTTTGGCCCCCCTGGGAAACCTGGGGGACCTCCAACACAGTGTCCCTGGACAACCGCAGAGGCCGATCTAGAACCCGGGGAGTGAGGTGGTCTCGCAAATAAGCAGAGCCCAGACTGTGTAAGGCTTTATATGTTAAAACCAACACTTTGAATCAGGTCCAGAAGACTATTGGCAGCCAGTGCAGAGATCGGAGCACTGGTATAATGTGCTCCTAGCGGTCTGGCCCACCAAGAGCTGGGACGCCGAACTCTGCACCAGCTGAATCTTCCGAGCCATCACCATAGGTAACCCTGCGTAGAGTGCATTACAGTAGTCTAACCAAGAGGTAATAAAAGCATGGATGATCGTGGCCAAGTCAGGAACAGAAACCAGCGGCCGAAGCCGCCGCACCAGATGTAACTGGCAGAAGGCACTCCTTGCCACAGCCTCCACCTGGAGATCCAGGCAGAGCTGCGCATTGAGGAGCACCCCCAGGTTCCGTACCTGGGAAGTCAGCAGAGGCCAGACTCCATCAATCGATGGGGCTGTCAACTCCACCGACTTAACCCACTAACATCACCTCCATCTTGTCCGGATTCAGTCGCAGTCAGTTAGCCCTCATCCAGTCCCCCACAGCTGCCAAACACCAGGTAAGAGACAGCCGGGTCTGGATCGGTCAAAAATGAGAGATACAGTTAGATGTCATCCACATACTGATGACACCTCACCCCAAACTCTCTGATCACCTCGCCGAGTGGTTGCATATACACGTTGAACAGGAGAGGGGACAAAACCGAACCCTGCGGAACCCCACACGGGAGGTCTCAGTAAGATGAAAAACAATCACCAAGTACCACCCTCTCAGTTCTCCAGGTCAGGAATGAGTGGAACCATTCAAGAATGTTCCTGCCCAACCCCCCCAACTGTCCCGCAGGCGCATCACCAACATCTCATGGTCAACAGTATCAAATGCAGCCGACAGATCTAATAGGACCAATAGGGTCGATTGACCCTGATCCTTTTCATGGTGGAGATCATCCACCAAGGCCACAAGTGCTGTCTCAGTGCCATGACCTGGACAGAAGCCAGACTGCGAAGGATCAAGATAACCGACACAGTCAAGATGCTCCTGGAGCTGCTGAGCCACCACCTGTTCAATAACCTTCCCTAAAAAGGGAAGGTTAGAAACAGGCCAATAGCTGGCAGGGGAGTCAGTGTCAAGTGATGGCATCTTGAGCAGAGGCCGCACCACCGCCTCCTTGAGACAGATCAGCACTCTTCCCTCCCATAGGGAGGTGTTGGCCACCCCAGCCAGCAGCAGCCCTATTGTCTCCCAGCAACTCTTAACCAGCCAGGACGGGCATGGATCTAATTCACAAGAAGTGGCTCGAACAGCCCCAAGCACCCTCACCACATCAGCGGGTGTCACCGACTGAAAGTGATCCCACAAAATTGGACAAGCCAGGGCTTCTACAACCTCTACCTCCTCTACTGCATTAAGTGCAGCATCGTGATCTTGGTGAATACGAGTGATTTTCTCAGCAAAATAATCTGCAAAAAGGTCACAGCGGGTGGAAGATGACTCAACACCCGGGTTGAGGAAGGCCGAACTGACCAGCCCCCATACAACCCAGAACAGCTCTGCTGGATGGGATTTCATGGATGCTATGAGGGCAGCAAAGAACTCCCTCTTTGCTGTCCGCATAGCCACAGCATAGGCTCGTAAACTAGCTCTGTTGCAGTCTGTCAGCTTCAGCATGAGATTGACACCACCGTCACTCCAACCGTCGCCCTTCTTATTTCAGGACCCGCAGTTCCTGTGGGGCCCCCGCCTGGGCAATGGATGCCTGGGAGCCGTTTGATCGATGGACTCCATCAGCAAGATATTCCATAGCTTGATGAGGTCATCGATGAGACGGTCGTTGAGGTCAGAGGGTAACTCCCCCAGAGCACCTAGAAACTGCACTGGGTTCATCAGCCTCCGGGGGCGGACCATCCTATTAGGTTCTGCACCCTGCCGGGAGCAGACATATGCTAGAAGGGAAGTCTGCAGGAGGTAATGATCTGTCCATGACAAGGGCACAGTTGATATCTCCCCCATTAATGGAGCACTCACCTCAAGGACAGTGCAAAACATGAGGTCCAAGGTATGTCCTCCAAGATGTGTCGGGCCATTGACCCTCTGGGACAGGCCCATGGTTGCCATGGCGGCCATGGACTCATCTGAGGTCCACGTCGGCATGAATGTTGAATGGTTGAATGTGTGAATGTTGAGGTCCCCCAAGACTATTGTCCTGGAGGACCGCAACACCACCTCCGACACAGCCTCTGCCAGAGCATGCAGGGTGGTCGCTGTACTGGTAGGTGCAAGGTATACAAGTAGCACTCCCCAACTATCCCCTGTCAAATCAAATACAAGGTGGAGACCTTCAATGCCTACCATGGCCTGCACTGGATACCTCCTCACAGACCACTCCTCTTTAAAAATCATAGCTAATGCCCCCATCCCTGGCAGCAACCCTACCAAGAAGGAAATTTTAACAGTGGGTGTGGGCAGTACTCCACCCCTGCCCACTCTGAAAACTTCCTTCTTGGTGGGGCCCTTTGCACTGAGCACTGCTAGAAAATTTTCAGAGTGGTTGGGAGTCGGGTGTGGGCCCCACTCTCTCCCTTTCCCACTCTGAAAATTTCCTCGCAGTGCTCAGCTCCAGGACAAGCCCCAGGGTTTGCAGGGCCATGTGTGATGTCTTAGTGTGAAGTCTAATTTGCATAATTTACATAATTTGCCCTCATGCCTGCGCACACACCTTCTCAGCACCCTACTTACCCCTTAGCTTCCCACACACAGCACCCATTGCCAAGTCCATTACACAGATTCACCCCCCACCCCAATATCCCCCCCCCAGAGGGCAGAAAATGGCATGGCCCCGTCTTGGCCTCCCCAACTTTCCTTCCACAGTGCCCCCCACCCCAGAAACACAAGGAAGGAATGGCAGGAGGGGAAGGGCAGCACGGCATATAAAGAATATTTCGGGGGATAGTGCTGTCTGGGTGCTCAGATTGGTGGAGGAGGGGAAAAGGTATTTTCTTGGCAAGGTGACCCCTACTTCAGATGCTCCTGGGCCTAGGTCTTCCAGGAGAGCTGGTGGTGGTGGCTCCCTCCTCCCCTCCAGGAGCCATGAGGAGCAGGGGAGAGGGGTAGGATATGGGGAGAGGGGACAGCCGTGGAATAGAGGATACAAGGGGAGTGAGCAACCCCCTTTCACATACAGACTCAAACACTCCCCACTCTCTCTCTCACACACACACTTCTCTCTCTCCACACATGCGTGCACTCTCTCTCTCTCACACACACACACACACTCTTTCTCTCTCATTTCTCAGGCTGTGTTCTCACTTGTGGTGGCGGTCAAAATCCTGCCCTGACATGCGCGAGAGAAGCCATGGCAGATCCCCACTCATACCAGCTCTTTTCCAGTCAGCTGGGTATTCCGTGCTGCCACATCTTCCCTCATCCCTCCCGCTGCCACCGCCACCACTGCAGGTGAGAACGCAGCCACACACACACTCACTCATCACACAGACACCCCACCCCACCCCTCTCTCTCTTTCTCTCTCTCTCTCACTCACTCACTCACTCAGTCTTCACACAGACACTCTACTCATCACACACACAAACACTATCACACACACACTCTTCTTTCTCTCTGCTCACATCACACACACACAATCTCTCACTCACCCATCCATACACATACAAACACTCCGGAGGTGGGGAGGAGAAGGAACTGTGCTGTGCTGTGCTGTGCTTCCTGCCACTGGGGCAGGTCCCTTGTCTCTCACCTGCTCACCTCCCTCGCAATGCTTCTGCCGCCGCACCGAGTACGCTGCTGCATGGGATGAGGCCATGCCATTTTCCTATTCTTGCATGCTGGGAAATGTAGTCCCATGCATGCTGGATTAGGAAACAAACTAGAAAACCAGTTTCCTATTCCAGCATTCTGGGACTACATTTCCCAGCATACAAGAATAGGAAAATGGTGGCCAGCTCCCATACCCACTGTGCACACGGGCACGGGGGGAGTTATGTAAACTGAAGCAGCTGCATCTGTAGCAGCTAAGCCAGCAACAACATCGGGCTTCTGTCCTCACACGGGACAAAGGGAGAGAGCAACAAGAGGGCTTGGGCTGTCACCCAGCCCCAGGCGCAGGGCCCCGACTAGTGCGGGGCCATGTGCAACTGCGCAGGTCGTGCATGCTTAGGGCCAGCCCTGATCAGGTCTCTTGCAGATGCTGGTACAGAGAGGGAAGAATCTCCTGAGCTGAAACTAATATTCACAAAGAATATCCTATTCAATAATTTCACCTGCTTTGAATTGGGTCTGACAATGTGGATACAAAACCGTTATTTGTCCTTGCTTTAAATATTCATTTTGGTTTCCCCAGCTGATTTTTCCACTTTTTTGGGGTCATTTTGGTTTGAGAGTTTAATCAAATAACTGAGTATCCATATGCAAATGTCCAAAAACTTCAGGAAAAAATGTAATATCCAAAATGAAATATCTGAATATATGGACAAATGAAAATCATTTTGGGTGCAGGTATGTATTGAGGTATTGGATAGCTATCCAAAAATGGGAATAATAGACAAAATAAATATTTGTTTATCACAATTCTACTAAAATTCATTTCTGACAATACCTGATATGAGAGTGTGCAAGTTACTATTGTTACGTACCATTGTTAGTTTATAGTTATTCTTGTATTGCAGCAGCACTTAGCTGTCCCAATTGAAACATGGTCCCATGGTGATATATATACCATACAGAAATAAGGTAAGAGACAGCCTCTGTCCCCAAAAGCTTACACTTTAAATCTACTTAACAGTCAAAGAGTTGTTCACAATTCTCTCTCATGAGAGTTCATTAACTAAGTGGTGTTTTCACACCCATTTAAAATCTTAGTATTGCTTAGTAATACTATTTACTAGTAATATTAAGTGATTGCTTAATATTGTGGACTGTTGCAAACAAGACTGGTACAGTCACTTCTGACCTATGCCTCAATTTCCCTCACTTTCCCAGAAGGCCCAATCATCATTCCCCCCACCATCATCTGCACTGAGCTCCTGGCCCAGCTTCATCTTAGACCCTGACCATCTACTGTTGATCTGGTGAAGGCAAGGAAATGTGGAGCAATTCTTGGCTCTTTAAGGTGCTACAGAAGTGCTTAAAGTTAAATGCCTAAATTTGTACTTAGACATCTATAGCAACATGTCTAGATTCAAGCATTGGCAGTTCCCAGGTTTCAAACCCCTGGCCCCAAAGATTTGGAGTGCTGCCCCAACTGCTGGCGCCAGTACTCAGGCCTGATTTCAGGTGAGTTCCCTACTCCCCATGTCTTCTCCTGTGTTCGGCCAGTCTTTGCCATTCTACACCCATTCCCAGCTGTGTCCCATTGCTCCAGTCCTGCCTCCCAACTGCCTGATTGGCTACCAGCCAATACTTAAGGCCTGCTGGTTGCCATAGGAAGTAGGGTGGACTGGTTGCTTTTCTCCACAGCTTATGTTTGGTCTGTGTTGTATCTCTGTTCCTAGCCTGTACTCTCCCCTTCTCTTGCTCTAGTTGTGTTCCCTAACCTTGATCCTTGATCCCCTCTTCCTAGCTTTCAGGCTCCATGTTTCCCACTCTGGTTTCCAGGCCCCTTATTCCCTTCCAGTTTCCAGGTCCTTTAACTCCTCTAGTTTCTAGCCTCCTTGCTTCCTGACCCATAGTTCCCTGTATGTTTTGGTTTCCTTACGTACTTAGTTCCTGTTCTATCCTGGACTTCCTTGATGAGCTGTATGTTTGCTGAGGCTTGTTCCCTGTGGTGAGCTTCACTCTCCTGCAGATTGGAGGATGGCTGAGAAGTCTTCCCTTACCTCGGTGCTAATTCTCTCTAGGTCCTTGGATTGTTCTCTCCCAGCTCTAACCCTTCCCTTCACCCTCCCTGACCCTGATGCCTCTGACAAGCATTTAAAATTGCCATTGAAATCCTGTGACTACTGCTGCTCTGAACTAGAGCCAGTTGAAATTCTAGAAGGTAATTTTGAGGAAGATAATGACTATACATTTGAGGATTTCATGATGGAATTATTTTCATTAAAAGGGACAAATTTGGTAAACAAAAATTGTGAACAAACTTTTTGTAAGCAGAAAATTATTTTTTAATTACTATTGTTGCTGAGTAAATTTCACTTGTAGGAAAAAAATGTAGTTTCAATGCTTTGTGGAAACATGCTGAGAAGGAAGAATTTTATATTTCCACAACATAAAATAGTCTAAAAACCTAGAGAGAACTGCCTTTCTGGCTCCCAGAATGTTTTGGTAGCTAAACAACTAAACTTTAGAGAGTAACTGTAATTTCATACTAAAAAATGTTCTGAGTATTTCTACCAGCCTTCAGCCAAAGAGAGACACCCAGAATTCTGGATATTTGGGAATATTACCTAATGTGTCTGGAATTAGGGGTCTCTCCCAGAAATGCACTGCACCTATCTCGCTGCCTTGGACGGCCATGTTCTGATTCTCTATGCCAATTGTCTAGTCCTGTCCACCTGTTCAGAGTAGTTTCAAATTCCCATTCTGCCACTGAATGTGCTTGCATTCACTGGCATAATTGATTAATGATTACAAAGGTGAATAGGATTTCAGAGCTTTTATCTCACTGTTTCCCTTTGTTAACCTGAGGAAATGTTCTGGTCTTTAGATTGATGCTGTTATAAATTGATAATGGAGCAGAAGAAGGCCATATGTTTTGTTTTTTGAATGGCTGATCCTCTTTGAACTAAAATTAAGGGATGTTTCTAGACAATATATTTTATTGACACAAGCTTACTCTTGTGACAGAGTCCTAGCATTATCTTCTCTGGCATTCAGATCTACTTTTCTGGATTATATTGTACATTATGATCTAAATTACTGACTTCCCAGATGTTTGGGCATGCAAAGTAAATTGCATATCATCCAGATGAAATAAAAACAAAACATTTTGAGTTGAAAGGAGGAAGAATAAAGGAAGTGATGGGATCTCTTAAAAATCCATCTTAAATAACTGAATAGAACAAACATCCTGGAGTCTTTGGCCACGATCCACAAACCACTTAGTACAGAATAGCCCCACAAAGTCCTCTATGGGGAGTATTTCTTTTTAAACTGGTTTTAATGGTATTTGTTTTATTTTGTTGTAAGCCATCCTTAGCCGTTCGTGTGTGATAGGGTGGGATAGAAAAGAAATCCAAAGGATGGGTGCATGGACACTATTAGTGCACTGGCTATCTTCTAAAATATTTACAGGTCAATATTACCATAGTGTCAGACCATCCCATTGCCTGGTCCCTTGCTAGTCTAAAGCCAAAGCCATTTTGTTCTTTGATTCTGCTCTGCTGCAAACCTTATTTTAGTATTATCTGCAGTTTAGGATGACAATTGGATTTACATCCATTACCACGAGAGCTTGTTTTGTTAACACCGTGTATACTTCTAAAGGAGGTAAACAGAAATGAATGGACAGATTCCTCCTCTGGATGTGCTGAAAGGTACGCAGGCAATACACTGGAAAGCTTAGCATTTGCACTCCGGTCTGCCAAGATGGAAAATGTGGGGGTACAATTGAACTGGACCCCCCAGCTCAGCCTCTGAAAAAATTCAATATTTTTCTTTCTTAATATACATTAAATATTATGTGCAAAATAATATGTATGTGTAAATAAAGTACCAAAACGCTTTCCAGAAATTGATTTCAAAATGTATGAACGGGACATGGCAGGTAGGGAGCGTCTGGCTGCCAGGATTCATGAGGAATGAACCCCGAATTTCTCTCCACAGGCCTGTTTGTGTTTATGCTAAAAAGACAGATTACAGCTGAGCAAGACAGCAGGATCAGAGAGTTTGCTCTCTGCCTAAGCCTGATAGAGAGATGGCGATATAAGGAAATCTGCTGAAAGTTATAAGATTCCAGTGGAATATTGAGGCTTTTAAAGCAACCATGCACAGGATGCGATTAAAGATCAGTTTTCTTCTGTAAGTCTATTCTTTGACATGGGTGCGATACCTATACAATATCTGAGAAGCGCAGAGCCCACAACACATAAATGCATTGCCTTGTCTTGTTTATGAATGCAATTGCCTCAGCCTTCAGTTAGATTATCTGTTCCTGGCTTCATTGTTTGAAGATGCTGCCTGCCTGGCATTATTCCCATTTCTACTCTCTGTTGAGTTGATGCTCTGCCTTCGCCTTCTGGGATTCAATACCAGGACAGGGTGTTGGGGATGGTGACTCTCCTCTTCTACAGAGCGGTCTCTGGAGTCATAACTTGAGTTTCTGTGAAACAGGTTGCATCTTTTCCTTTCATCATGGCCCTGGCTGGGACACATTGCAATTTCCCCTTCTACTTATCAAAAACATTTCCATTCAACCTTAACCTCTAAGGTTTAAGAGGTTTCCATCTTAACCTCTACAACAGATTAACCAGCTCTGGAAACATTTCCTGCTGTTTCCTCCTCCCATGTAGTTAATAGTCTGATTCCTTAGCTGACGCTGCTGGGCAGTTTGATGACAAAAGAAAGAAAAAATACTGACTCTTAGCAGTGCACTCATTTTAGGTTATAGTCTACCCCTTGCAAAACTTACTGTGTGTTCCTTAAACAGTGTTTGTATGATCCTATAGCAATGCAGTTACGCAACTGCTGATTCCTTATCATTTCATGACCCCTTCTCTCTTTCTCCCTATTTCCCACAATACAAAGGCCATGGAAGAATGCCCTGGTGATGTGATATACCGGAATAAAATGACAAGAGAATAGAATGGGGCATGCAGTGGGAGAGAGGAAGCAGGTCCCTGCTCCAGTACTCCCTGGCCACTGTTCTATGGTCACTCTGTGGGCAGGGTACAAACTACAAAAGGTTGTGAGTAAATGGTAGTGTTGTTGCAAGGAAACCCTCTCCTTACAATTTCTCCCACACCCACCCATAGGGGATGAGACGTGCACATAGGGAAAGTCTCCTCTTCTGTGGAAGGGGGCAGGAGAGGTTTCCATGAATGAACCCCATTACCCAAATTAGGGTAAGGGTGCCCAAATCGGGTTACCATCTCACGTAGGTGTATCCATAATGGAGGAGTGATCCATTTCCAGCTGTTCACTCTCAGCCCATGAAAGTCAGAGGGAAACTCACCCCTGACCAACTTGGCTAATAGTCATTTGTGGACCTATCCTTAACTGGCTTAACTGACCCAACCATGAAACCTAAACGAAAAACCCCAGACTTTCCCTAGATACAAATGGAAAATTTAGCAGCTTAAATTTGAATTTACAATTTAGAAAAGCAAAGGAACACTTCATTTTTTAATGAACATTCTTGCACCACAACATATTTAATTCTTGAAACAACAATTAAATCATGCACTTTTGAGACAATGTTTGCAGATCATCCCAGCAGTGCCTTATCCTTGATGACAAGAAGGTACAATTCACAGTGGGTGGTCTGAATATTTTTGGAGAATCATCAGCTCTGGTTTTACAGTGTTCTTATGAGACTTGATTGAATACATCAGACCAGATTAGTGTCATGGGGGGGAAGTGTCTGTGACTGGAGAAAGTTACAGGAACGTATAAAAGAGCTGAACAACTACAGCAATTCAGGAGAATGCCCCTTTCTCTTTGAGAAGAAATCAAGTAATTCAGTGTTGGAAGGGAAATACTGTTCTGTTATGAAAATGACACAGTCAAGCATACAAGGTGGCATACACATTGAGTGATGATTATATTCTCAGTATATATTAGTATAGAGTAGTACTGGTATTGTATATTCATACCTGATAGGTAATGGTATTCAACACAGTATATGCTATGAGTTTGAGAGTACTTTGAAAGTCAGGCTAAGAAGGGCCTTTTGCCCCTTGAATAGGGGTGGAGGGAGGTTGCTGCACCCCCTTTTCCCTGGGAATGAGCACGGAGGTTTGCAGGGGTAGGGAATCCGAGTGTTGGCTTGGGCGCCAATGACTGGTGGCCTAGGCATCAGGTACCCGTGCCTGGGGCTCCTGATTGGTCGGCGTGGGGGCAGTACCTCCCATTTGCTAGGAGGGGGAGGAGACATGTTGCTGCCCGTGTGCGCGGTAGAACAAGCATAATTCGTACTTTAACTCCTGGAGTAGTCAGCAGCAGGACAACGCCACTGGCTGGGCACGAAGCGCTGCAATGGGGCAACAGAAGAAGAAAAATGGGGCCCTTGCACCAAAGGAAGAACGTGGGAAGAAATGCCTGGCAGCGGCTGAGGCTGCGCTCCCCACTCCGGCATCAAGCGAGGGGCAGGAGAGTGAGGCACACACCCTTCCCTCCAGGCAGGAAATGCGGAGCCGCCTACAGGCCTGTGAGGTCCTGGCAGCGGCGTTCCGCAAGCAGGGAGAAGGGGAATGGACAGAAGAAACTCCCCCTCCCCCCGGGACCAGGTTCAGGTCAAGGCCCTGCAGTGCGCCCCAGAGGTGGTCTGGGTTTGGGGTGAAAGGGATCCGGGCAGGCCGGTGACACGTGGGGGAAGAGTCATTACCCCCCCCGGTCCGGTTCAGAGAAGGAGCCCAAGCCGAGGACTACCCTCCCTCTTGGGCCTATCAGGAAGCTGGCCTAGCGCGTTCAGGCCTAACCCACCAGGAGGATACTCCAAGAGTACAGGGGGCATGCGCCCCGTGGAAAGCAGGGGGTACCCAGCAGTCCAAACGGTGGGCAAAGGACTCCCTATGAGCACAAGGGACCAAAGTCAGTTGGCCTGGACCTGGTCAGGGCAGCAAAGCCGGGTGGGTTTGAGCGGGACAAGGCCCCCTCCTTCGGTGGTGCTCAGGGCTCCCCCTGAGGGGTGCCCTCAGTGGGCCAGGGATAGTTTGTATGCACCAGCAGGTGGTGAGGTGGGAGTAACTGAAGATTTGCAAGGCCAGTGGAGAGGAAGGTGATGGTGGTGATTGTGCAGGGGATACAGGCATTGGAACGAGAGCTGGAACAGATGGCAGAACAAAGATCAGGCACTACGGAAGGGACAAGGGAGGAGACCTGGTGACCGCAGGAAGGTGAGGTAGGAAAAGCCTCCCAGGGTGGTTACAGCAAAGGGGATGCACAAGCAGGGGGGACACATTGGCTGGCCAGCACTGACCACCAGCTGCAGCAGCAGCTGATGAAGGCACAGTGGCTAGGTGACAGCGGGGCAGGCGCAGGATCACTTTATCCACCCAGTGAACAGCAAGGATTACAGGACCAGGCTAATCAAACCCAGACGCCAGGCCAGCATCCTCCACCACAGAAGTTGTGGTGGAATGGAGCGTGGGTCAAGGTCACACTGATTCCTACCTTCGGGGTACCAACCTGCACGTAGCAGTTTCTTGCCAGTTATGGCGGGACAAAAAAGGGACAGCCATGACACAGGAGGCGCGCAAGAACCCCCAGCACAAAACCCCTATCTAGGTAACTGCCCCCTACCACCTCTCAGGGGTGTGTGTTATTCTGACCTATCTGCCCCCATAGGGGAGCACCTCTCCTATGCCACCAGGGAAAGGATATGGAGGGGCAAATACATTGACATCTTCGCCCTCCTATTCAGTGATCCAGTCGTGGATCCAGCCGTGAAGGATGATAGTAAGGAAAAGGAGAGGTTTAGGAGGCTCAAGGCAGACAGGAACTAGGCTAACTGGTCCTCTGCTTTTTCGGTCTACTTGGGGGTGGTTTTGGAAGTTTTCCCAGAACGTACCATAGAGTTATTGAAGTACACTGACATAGTGAAGAGGGCGTATGGGGTGGGGCCCCCAGGAGTGTGGCTTCGGTATGATGAGGCCTTCCAGGATAGGGCGTCCTTTACTCCCGGGCTGCGGTGGGATCGCCACACCCAGGATCTCTGGCTTGATTGCATGGTCGATACGACAGATGCACCTAAGACAGACAGTGGCCACATCCTGATAAAGCGGGAGGGGGTAGCCCCAGCAAATAATCGCAATAGGGCTGACAACAGGCGGGTTGGAGGCGCCACCTGTTGGGAATATAACTGGAATGGGAGGTGCTCCTGAGGTACCTGTAATTCTGACATTCCCATTCGGTTTGTGGAGGTCCCCACTCTGTTTCAACATGTTACAGGGGAAAGGCAGCAGGCAGTAGAAGGAATCAGCCAGGAACAGGAACAGGTCCAAACAGCCAAGGTGGCCAACAAGGGGCCTCGGAGGAAAAAGGACCCAACCCCAATTGATGTAACGAGACTGGAGAAGGCCTTGACCCACCATCCAGACAGGGCTGAGGTTCAATATGTTGTGCAGGGTTTTGAGTTTGGTTTTGTTATCCCGGCAGAGGATGTCAGCCAGGGGCACGAACCGCCCAATCTGAAGTTGGTCAAAGGGATGGACGACGTGGTTAGGGATAAGATCATGAAAGAAGTGAGGGATGGGTGAATAGCAGGCCCATTTGCCGAGCCCCCCTTTGGGAATTTTGTGGTATCCCCTTTGGGGATAGTGCTGGAAAAAAGCACCTGGTGAGTTCCAGCTCATCCACCACCTGTCTTACCCAAGGGGGCAATCAGTAAATGATGCCATCCCCAAAGACCTGTCAACGATGCGGTATATGTCATTCGACCAGGCCATAGACCGAGTGAGGGCATATGGACAAGGGGCCCATTTAGCTAAATGTGACGTGAAGTCAGCATTTCAGCTTTTGCCGGTACATCCCAGTAGCTTCCAACTTTTAGGAATGAAATTTGAGGGTTCCGATTACTCTGACAGAGCTATACCTATGAGTTGTGCGGTTTCCTGCTCGGCATTTGAGTGCTTTAGCTCAATGGTGGAGTGGGTGTTTAGGCAACGCATGCAATGTGGGGATGTCTCAAAATATCTAGACGATTTTTTGATAATCGCACCTCCAGTACCAGATGTATGCGAACAGTTGCTGGGGGATTTCCAGCGTTTGACAGAACATCTGGGTCTCCCACTAGCCCCTGAAAAAACAGAGGGACCAGCCACTAGGTTCACTTACTTGGGCATAGAGATAGACACAGAGCACATGTTATCACACTTACTGGAGGATAAACTGGAGGCATTGAAAGCAAAGATATAGGCTTGCATGACGGCCAAAAAAAGTCACAATACAGACTTTACAGTCACTTGTGAATAGCCTACATTTTTCTTGCTGGGTGGTTGCACCAGGGTGGGCATTTTTGTCTAGATTGTACACTCCGTTGGCAGGAAGCCGCGCAGAGTACCACCATGTCAGAGTCACTCAGGAGACAAAAGAGGATTTGAGAGGCTTTTATTACAAAATTTAATGTTTTTTTTGGTGAGACAAACTACAGGAAGGGGCCCAACTCCAGGTGCATTCCAACTCAGCAGGTGGCACTGGCTTTGGAGTGTACTTCAAAGGGCACTGGAGTGCTGCCCCTTGGCCCCCCTCTTGGACTCAATCTGGAGTGACGCGAGACCTGCCATTACTGGAGCTGTTCCTTATAGTCCTTGCGGTGCAGTTATGGTATGCCGAACTTGCCAATAGAGCAGTACTCTTTTGGTGCAACAATTTGGCAGTAGTACATGTCATCAACTCCATGTCTTCTAGGTCTCAAAGGGTGATGGATTTGGTAAGGGCAATGGTTCTTAAGTGCCTCGAACACAACATACCTTTTACAGCAAGGCACATTCCCGGGGTAGATAACAGCATAGCCCATGTGCTCTCTTGGTTACAGATGGAGTGATTCCGGGAGTTAGCACTGAATGCGGTGCCCCACCCAGAACTGCTCCCCCAGGGGCTATGGAGCCTTGGAAAATAGAGATCCAGAGGATTGTCCAAGGATCTTTGGCCCCCCATACCCAGGTAGCCTAGAATCGAGCATTCAGGGAGTTTCAGGAGTTCCAGGAGGGATGGGGATGGGGTCTGGGTTTCCCCATCCCAAAGGCTCAGATGCTGCAGTTCTTGGTGCATTTACGTAGGAAGGGTTAAGCAAGTAGAACGATGGCAGGCAAGGTGGCTTCCCTAGCTTTCATGAGTCATCTGAATGATTACCCACCTCCGGACAAAGGGTTCTTTGAAAGGCGTATGTTGGAGAGTTGGGCACGGGAGGCAGAGCATAGGGTTGATAAGAAGGTGCCTATATCCATCCCAGTGTTACAAGCTTTGTGTTGTGCCCTGCCGGGAATTTGTTTTGGCCAATACGAAGCGTTATTGTTCACCACAGTTTTTAAAGTTATGTTCTTTGGGGCTTTTAGAATAAGTGAGGTGGGGGCTGAGGGAAAATATGACCGGTCGGGGAGGACTTTGTTAATGCGCGATGTCTGGGTCCACCCAGGGTTACTAAAAATTTCCATCCAGCGTTCTAAGACAGATCAGAGAGGGTGAGGGCAGTCTGTCACTCTGAACCAAATTGGTTCACAGGACATTTGCCCAGTTCAAGCAGTAGGAAGATATTTGGCAGTCCACCCCCAGGGCACGAGGAACCTGTTTATTCACGTAAACAGTGTCCCACTGACCCGACACCAATTCACCTGGGTCTTTAAGGCAGCAGTAAGGGCAATAGGTTTGCCTACAGACAGGTACAGAACACACTCTTTCCAAATAGGGACCGCAACCACGGCTGCTGCTGCAGGGTTGTCAGAAGGTGACATCAGGTCCATTGGAAGGTGGCGTTCTCGGGCATACCAGGGATACATCCAGCCCCAACTGACAATCTAAGAACTCTGTCTTTGCATTTCTCCAGGCTGTGGGCACCGGCTACGACACAAGGCGGTGGTGTGGATTGTCGGCAACAACTTGGTCCGCTGGGCGGGACAGACTGTGGAGCTTTCCAATAAGGGGACTCAACTAGGTCTTTCAATGGGGACGATTGTAAGATGGATAGGAAAAGGGGACATGATGTGGGAGCAGTTAGTTCCGTTAATGTCCCATTGGCGAAACCAGGTACACCCTGACATCATCATCATTCATTTGGGGGGAAATGACCTGAGGGTCAGAACCAGTGTTAGCCTAATAGTAAAGATTAAGTCACAGCTACCGATAATTAGGGGATTTTTTTCCAGGGGTTAGGATTTTGTGGATGCATCTGATACTGTGCCTCACATGGGGAGTAGACACCCACCCCAAAAAATTAGATAAGACAAGGAAGAATGTTAATTGTGAGATTAATAAGTGGTGGGTGGGTTTAGGTGGTCGTTGCGTGAAGCATGGACAAATCACGTACACCCGACCAGAGCTCTTTTTGAGGGATGGGGTACATTTGTCCCCAGAACTTCAGAAGGTAACACCTTGTATTTATCTAATATAGCAGGGATATTGTCTCAGATGGTGTTGGTGGGGTACGGGACTTACCAGAACCTGGTTGGTCCTGTGTGGTGGCGGGGGTCCAGTATGGTTAATAGGTCTTTTAGCTTAGGTAGTGTAGGATAGATGAAAGAGTCATCTTCATAAGAGATGAGGAGACGATACCTGGTGATAAGCAGGGCATGGCTAGTGCCAGGATCGTGCCCCTGGGAGGGGTGTCAAGCGGGGGTAAGGGCAAACATGGCCCTCGACCTTAATGACGTCATTTTCCTTACTCATGTCCAAAATGGGTGTTTCCCCTTCGGCCTTGGCCAGGGAGCTGTTCGAAGGGGATGTTAGAGTTTGTGTTTGATACTGGCATTGGAGGGCATATCCAGGACAGACACCTGTTAATGATGTTGATCGTTTCCATACAAAATACTGGACCCATGATTGCTTGAGGCAATCCCACCAATATCCTTGCTTTGTTTATTAAAGAGAGTGGCCAATTTAATCCAGCTCATGTCTCCGTGTCTTATTTCTGGGACGGAGTGCGCCGGCAAGCTGACATGAGTAAAGAGAATCATCGGATGGTTTGGAAAAGAGCAAAAGAACTAAAGTTTATTATTGGCCAATCAGGCAAACTTGGCAGGAGGAGTAACACATCAGATGGTGTGTCTCACTTGGCCTGATGAGGAAGGAGAATATATCCAAAAAGGCAGCAATAGATGAGTGATTCTGCTCAAACTCCCTAGACAGAGAGGTGCCGAGAAAGAACCTAGAATTTAAGAGACAGACATAAAACTCTGAATAAACTATGGATGAACTTTAGGGCTAAAAATGAATATGTAACAGGGGTCTCATTTGGATTGGATCATGTCATTATAAAAGGGTGTCAGCCTGGGTGGGAATATTTATAATCAATGTTGTATTTAACTTTGAAAGTGTATAAAAACTATGATCAGATGTAACTGCTTTGTCAGCTGATGGAGCACCAATGCTGGGCATGGTCCTCCAAGGTCCTGTATAGGTCTAATAAACTTTACATTGCTAAACGTCTGTCTGCCTGTGTGCTGAACTGCGGCATAGGGCATACGTTCACCTAAGAGGGAGCCTGGTGCAACATTTGGGGGCTCATGTCTGGGATAGGTAAGTATATTCCCTACTTTCATGTGTGATTTGGCTGTGAGCTCAGGCCATGGGGTCTGCTCCCTAGAGTCCAACCTGGGGCAATGTCTTCTGCTGTAAGGTTTTGGGGGAATGCGAGTGTTCCACTTGCTCCCTGACCAGCCAGGTTTAGCTCATACATGGACCCACCCCTTGTCCACGGTGGGGAGTCATCCTCAGGATTTAAAGTGGAAGCAGAGATGGTGGGGGCTGTCTCTGAGCCCCCCCGTGTCTTTTAATGAGATAGTGGCTAAGTGGATTTTGAGAAAAGGGGGCCCATATGATGTGGGTGCATTGGAAAACTGGGATGCCCTGTGCTCCCAGAGGGAGAGGTTCAGAGAAATCCGAGAGAATAAGAAGAGAAAGGGTGTTATGTTGCGGTTGCTATGTGCAGGGATCCAATTCCTAAGGATGGAACTGACACAGCTGAAAAATACTTTGGGAGAGAAGGAAAAGGTGAGGGATAAGCAAGCAGGGGCGGCTGGTGGGTTTTGATGTTGGAGGGACACTGGGGCAATAAGGCTGGGCCGGCGGGCCTAGGGGCAGAGCCAGGGGGATGGTAGGTGGAGCCAGGGGGATGGTAGGCCAGTGGCATGGCATAACCCAGCAGCAAGGAGTTCCCAGGGTTAACATTGGATGGAAGAAAACAGTCTACATGCACATCAAGCTTAAAATAAATAATTTATAAACCCAAAACACAGGGACCCATCCTTGTAAAGCACCCCAGTCACAGCCTGAGTCCAATTTTACCACGCACATCCCATTTCCAGCATTTTGAACACAACTGAAATCGCATGACTTGCAGTGACATCTCAGGATTTCCAAACCTCAATTTTACCACACACATCCCATTTCCAGGATTTTGAACACAGCTGAAATCGCATGACTTGCAGTGATACCTCAGGATTTCCAAACCTCAATTTTACCACACACAGTCCCCCCTGCACTAACCCACTAGCCCCCACTCCCCTCCCAGAGTACCCAGGAGCCCTGGCTCCCAACACCCCTCTGCTCTAACTCACTAGCCCCCCTCCCCTCCCTGAGAACCCAGGAGCCCTGCCTCCCAGCCTCCCTCTGCTCTAACCCACTAGCCCCCACTTCCCTCCCCAAGAACCCAGGAGCCCTTGGTCCCAGTCCCCCTGCTCTAACCCACTAGTCCCCACTCCCCTCCCCGAGAACCCAGGAGCCCTGGCTCCCAGCCTCCCTCTGCTCTAACCCACTAGCTCCCCACTCCCCACCCAGAGAACCCCTGAAGCCCTAGGGGTCGCACCGCCCCTGTAAGCAAGGAGAATTGGAAGGGGTGGTGGCTAAATTGCAGGAGCAGGCTAGGAAGTCTTCTCAGCTTAAAGTGGAAGGCAGAAATCAGGGCTCTGGCCCTTTTCAGTCTGATAATAAAGATCAGTGGATACGAATCAGAACTTTAACCTCGTGCGTTGCTGAAACCTTTGCATTTTTAGAGAGTATGGGGGAACTCCAATGGCACCACACTCAGGCCAGAACGCACGTTCTCAAGTGTGGATGTGTGCCACGTGCGCAGCACAGCTACCCGGAGCCGTGCTGCTTGCATGTTCTGACCTGAGCGCAGCACCCTGTGGGCTGCATACACAGGCCATTGGATTGCCCCCACACTTTCTAGAAATGCCGAGCTTTCTCTGAGTGTGAGGGGTTTTGTGCATTGGGTGTTTCTTAATATGCAACGTTTTCCTGGGTACTGAGTGACTTGATTTCGTCTCAAAGAGAAAGGGGCAGTTTCCTGAATTGCTGAAGTTAGTCAACTCTGTTATACGTTCCTGTAACTTTTTCCAGTCACAAACACTTTCCCCCATGACACTAATCTGGTCAGTTAGTTTATTTCTTGTGAGGGACATTGCATGGACAAACAACAAATAATAACAACAACAAAAGTCCAAAGAGGTAACATTCATACAAGAAATACAAATTTGATAAAGATACATATAAAAAACAAAAGAAAACAAGTATACACAAGCAGTTCCAATAATACTATTCATTTCCACTATAGATCCACACCACCTCCATACAAGGGTAGTTTCTGCAGGCAGAAACCTAAGAAATCTATTTCTTAGTGAAAATGCCTGAACTAAAAAGGCAGATACAGCATCCAGATGTTTCTGTTTAGAGACAGATAACAGAATACACAAAAGTTCGTAATGGGACCTACCAGGAAATTTTTCAATATATGGGCACAAAAGTTGCGCATGAGGCAAATCGTAAAGATGGCATGTAAACAGAATATGGTCCACAGTTTCCGTCTCCAAATGATCATATGGGCATAACCTTTCCCAAAAGGGATTCCCGCATAATGGACCTTTAAGAGGCAGGTAGGGAGCACAAAAAAGTTAAAAAAGACGCCTAGCCGAATAGGAAGCGGCTAAGTAGGGGGCCATAACACCAGGATTGGGGAGAACATGTTTGAAGTGGGCCAAAGAGGCAAAGGTATCAATTTCTGCCCTATCCTCCTGAAACCCAATGTCTTCGATCCTAGCAAAGGCCTCCCTCCTAGCTCTGGCTTGATGAACATTTTGCAAATGCTCAATTGAAAGACCCCAACCCACTAGTTGTCTAGTAACCTTCTTAACCCAGGTAGAGACAAAATAGCCCAAGGGAATAAGGGCCAAAAGACCAGACTGAGGGTCCTGGTAAAGGCGAAGCCACAGCCATGTCGCCTGCTTCCAATTTACCCTATCCCAGGCAAGTTGTCCACATTCAGTTCTGATGGCTGCAGAAGGGGTCCCATTTGGGATGTGCATCAATGATCTAAGGATCTTAACCTGAAAGGCATTAAGTGCTGTAGAGAAATCAATGGCCCATAAAGCCCCCCCATATAACAATTGCGCATGAACTTTGGCATCAGTAACCCTGGTGGCACAAATGAAGCTGCCTTGCCCTTTCCCGGAGAACAAACGTGAAATGGCCGCCACAGTACCTGTAACTCTGCTAAAGGCCAAATCCCGATGACAAGTCCACCCAAGCGACGCATGAAAGAAAAGGCCCAGGTATTTGTAAGACTTGACCTGGTCTATAGAATGCGTGGCAATACACCAATGGTAAACCTTCTTGTCCCTCCCAAATACGAGAACTTTAGTTTTCTTATAATTAATTGTAAGTCTATTATTCATGCAGTAATCAGAAAGTGCTCGTAGCTGTCGGTCAAGCCCCACCTTGGTCTGGGACAAAATGGTGGCATCATCTGCATAAAGCAGGCAGCCCAGATAATGAGAGGCCAATTTTGGAGGGGGGGAACTCAGGGCATGACATCCTGGGAATGAGATCATTAAGGAAAAGGTTGAAAAGGGAGGGAGCCAAGATACAACCCTGTCTGACCCCCCAAAAAAATTGGGAGCCAGGGTGGCCCTGCTCGGAAAACCTAATGGCCAGACTAGAATTGGCATGCAACAGACAGATGAGAATAAGCAGCCTTCGATCCATGGACAAGTCTGCCAATTTACCCCATAGCAGTTCTCTGTCCACAGAATCGAAGGTGGCCTTCAGGTCGACGAAGGCACAAAACAACTTTGCATTGGCATGGATATATTTTTCAGCCAGATGGAGCAACACCAAGCAATGATCCAGAGTTGACCTGTTTACCTGGAATCCTGCCTGCTCCCTATGAAAAACATGGGTTTCGGCTAGCCAGTTGTTATGAATAAACAACAAATGCTTGGCATACAGCTTTGCCATAATACTGAGCAAACTTATGGGTCTAAAATTACCCGGGTCCAACCTCGAGACCCCGTTATAAATGGGTACAATCACAGCCCTGCCCCAGTCCAGGGGGAAAGCACCAGTCTGGTCCAAATGGGTAAAAAAGGAAGCCAAAACAGGGACCCACCAGTCGGCATGGTTCTTGAGAAGCTCGGCTGTTATGTAGTCAAACCTAGGCTCCTTCCCAGACTTAAGTGATTTTATATGCATGGTCACCTCAATTTCTGTGACCAGGGGCCAAACAGGGAGGTCTATCAGCATAGTGGTCGTAACCACTGCAGTTTCCTGGGCTGGAAAGAGAGTACGAAAATGGGACACCCAAACCTCACTAGGGATTGGCATAGACCAAGGGCTACAAGCCTTGCCCAACGACCCATTAATAACCTGCCAAAACCCTCTAAAATCCTTATCATGGGCTGCTTTAAGCAAAGAATCCCATAAGGTCAGTATATGGGCAGCCTTCTTGCACTTGAACATCAAGCAATACTGTCTTTTGAGGAGTAAAAATTCAGATGGCACCCTTTCCATCAACCCCCTCCTGTAAGACAGGTATGGGGATCTGACCTGGGTTTTCAGGGATCTGCACTCCTGGTCATACCAAGGCACACATCCGGCCTTGCCCCTCCGCCTCCCACTCCATTTCTTTGGATGACAGGCCAGGCTGGTTTTCAAAAGGGAAGTGAGCTCAACAATAAGACGGAGGTGATGTTGGTGGGGAGAGCGAGGAAGGTAGTGGCCTCCCTGATTGTGGGGGTTCTCCCTCCTATAGCTCAGCAGGTCCGGAGTCTGGGGGTGATATTGGACGCGGATCTGTGCCTGGAGC
>QEPC01012468.1:448514-460115 GCA_003113815.1 Sphenodon punctatus | reverse complement strand
TTTCGTCGTTCGGTGTTCGGTTCCGTTCGGTGTGTTTGCCATTTCGGTGTTTGGTGTTCGGTGTTCGGTCCGTTCGGTGTGTTCGTGTTCAAGTTCGTGTTCGGTTGTCCGAACAGGCCGAGTTCAGGCCGAACACCGAACTACCGAACCGCGTTCGCCCATCCCTAATTCCCAAATAGAATTAAATACAATCAGTTTACAACCAGTACAAACACATAAACTCAGTCCATGTTCTTGCAGAATCAGAAAATCCTCAATCGCTTTTGTTATATTTCATTCACAGCCAAGCCTTATCGGCGAGTGACCTACAGAAGGCCTCGCCCTTCCATGGGGCATGGAATAGGTCACTTCTGTCCCCTGGTAGTCTTAAGACAAAAGATCCCAGATGATGACTACAAAGTTCCAGCTTCTTACAGTGTCAGGAGATCCCAATCCCTGTTCCTGCCAAAGTTTTTGCCCACAGCCAAGCCCCACAAACTGATCTTCTCAAAGCATGCTCATGAAAGGCCTCACCCTTCCCCCGGGTACAAAAGAGGCCACTTCTGTCCCTTGGTAGTCCCACCAGGAAAAGGGTCCAAAACAATGATTAAGGCAAAGCAGTCACAACAGGGACTATAAAAGTTCTTGCCCTTCTGCAGAGCATAGGGCCGGACAAGTCTGGCCCCTGAAATGCTGCACATTTTTCACACTTCTCCCCTTCACAACTGCTCTCAGCACTGGAGTTCTTTTAGTTATTTCACAGCCTGAAAATGTCCTTGCTCTTCCAAGAGGCTCGAGACCAAACAATCCAGGACCCTGAAGCGCCACAGGATCACTTCAGCCCTCCAGGGCCGTTTAATGCTACTCACGGTACCGGTGCTATTTGAATGTTCCTCGGCCACCATAGATCTTCTTGCATGGATCTTCCAACATCAGCTTGATCATGGGTGGGTCCCAGTCTTTCTCCCAGTGGGATCTCTCAGTATCACTGGCCAAGAGGTGAAACCAGCTGCCTCAATCCAGGATACATATGAAAAGTCCCTTGCCACCACCACCACAACTGCCCACAAATGGCCTGCCAAAAGTACTTTGCCCTTTGACGGTAGTTACTTGAGGGGAGACACAAACAGCCAGCTACAAAGGCTTGAGGCAGCATTGCAGACTCCTTCCCCACTGATGCAAGCCAAGCTAATGAAAAGCTAATTCATACAATCCGAGATCTCACAAGTGGATGAGTAAAATCCAAGGGCAAATCAGAAATTTGGGCTTGCCATCCATGTCCCCTTAGCTAAATGAAAAATCATGTTACAGACAGGCACACTCAAGGAGCATATGTTTCCCTTTAAGGATGATTGTAGTGTGGAAGTGTTTTGACACTATCTCAGATAGCCCTCCTCCATGTGCTAAAATTATTATTCTCTAAGTCCATGCTGGAGCCAGTTCATAGAACATGTAGGCTTGAGCCATTTTTCATATATAGAGACATGATGTGGAGCATAGAAGACAGTGGACGGAGGCCTAACTCTGTGTTTTTCACTCATCTGAGAGTTCTGCCAATGCTTGAATTCTGTTATGAGGGCAAAGCGTGAAGAAATTAAGTTTCTGAATCACACTTGAGACTCCATAGAAATCACACATAAGGAGGTTTAATGGCCAAACAGCATAGCTTGACATTTTGCAGAATAAATCTCTGGGATCATGAAAAGCAAATGAAAAAAAGAAATATGTATGTGCTGTTGAACACGAACAAGACTAACTGAACGAGAAGTTTAATGCTGCAAGGTGGTGAATGCCTTTCCTGTACACTGAGCAACAGATGAAGCTCCTATCGTTCCTAAAAGAGCCTGGTGTTGGTGCAAAGCAGATGCAATAAAGAGTAAATTCATGTGAGCCACATATTGTGACTAATTGGTAATTTGCTGGAAAAAGCAGAAGTTTTAATTTTCATCTCGCATTCTAAGCGTGTGCCATAGATTTATTTTTTTTAAACTCAGTGGTTTGGAACTGACATGGTTTTAGCAGAATCTCTGGCTGTGTGCAAAGCAGGTGACAATATGAACTCATTCATTTCCTTCCTCTATCTAATAATCTCTTGTCAAAGGAAAAGAGAGTTATTTCCAGCTAAGGGGGTGAAATAAAGGTTATTACCTTTTTAGCCTATTCAGACTGCTCTGAGCAGTGCCTGATAATCACAAACTTGACACTGGTGATGGGGTTTTTTGTTATAAAAGTTTTATTGTTTGACCAAAGGTCGTAACAAAAGATAAAATTATGTCACAACATATTCCATAAAACAACTCAAAACAATACTATTTAAAAATAATCTCCAACTTCACTCCTTGACTTCATATACAAACAAAGTGTGTTAAAAAAAATATGCTTATATATATTATCAACCTATATATTTTTCTTTTTCCTTCCCATACAATGCCACACTTAGCCCCCAGGAGTCAACCCCCAGTTGGCTAACTACTACCCAAAAACCTGCTAGAATTATTTTTGACCTTTATAAAGATCTAGACTCATTCTGGAACCAAGAGCCTTTTCTTTCTGCTGACCTCCACCAGCCAGGCAAATTTTGCCATAGTCCTTATTATATTCTCATTAGAGTTAGACAACAGATAAGATAATTTCCATTTAGCATTCCAATGCTCTTTTCCTTTCAATAATGGAACGATGTTAGACTGTCTCAAAGGTTCATTGTACGAGCAATCAAACAGGTAGTGTTCAAGATCCTCCACCTTTTTTGAGGAGCATCTGCAGAGCCTGAGATTGTAGGGGGTCCCATTGTATCTTCCCTCCAGAACTGTGGAGGGAAACTGCTGAAACCGCAGATGTACAAACACCACTCTTGTCTGAGGATTCCCTATCTGCGTCAAGTAGCCCTCAAACTTGAAATTAGTTTTAATCTCCGCATATGCTTGGGCTGTTGATGAAGTTTTCACATGCGCCATCCCTATCTGGGTAAATACTTCCTTAAGTCTAGATCCCAACTGGGCACTTAAATTCTGTAAGGGGTTATTTGTTGACACAGAAGTTGGAATTCCATAGGCTGATACTAAACTTCCTGTTCTATAACTCCATGAGATTTTCAATTGGAAAAAAATTTCTTCTAAAAGGTACAGCCTAGGCAACCTGGTCTCCTCCATCTGTAGCAGGTGAATTCAGTATCTAAACAGTGCCTGTTTAACCTTATACTCAATGGGAAACACCCCAAGCTCAGCTCTTACCATAGCAGATGGAGTAGAAGAAGGAACCCCCAGCACCCTTTTATAAATTCTCAATTGGGCCAACTCCAACGCTTGTGTATAAGCGTGACCCCATATCTCCCCACCGTATAACAGCTGTGGTAATAAGTTCTGCGTTAATAATTTCATGGCCGGCTTAACGGTTTCCCGTTAATGGCTTAACGTTTTTTTGTTGATATTATTGTTTTGTTTTTTACTTCATATGCACTTTAAAAATGTTATAGGGCTGAAACTCGATCTCACATATCCCAAAAATCTTGAATATCCTGGGCTCTTGACAAGATTTTTGAGGCAGAATGAGCTGAGAACTGGCCATTCTTGACAACATTCTAGCAAAATTCTTTTAAAAACAAAACAAAACAACCTTCTGTGCAAACATGAAATAGCTGCCATGGATGTTTTTCACATACATGCTCCTTTTCCAATACGGTGCAGGCCATGTCGATGCCATTTTTGAAAAGGGCAGTCAGTTCTGTGCAGACCAACTGTTCTTTTCCAAAGTGTCAATGATGTGGCCCAAGCCATCTTGAAAAAGGGCTGCACTCACACAGAATGTCTGACACAGCCATTTTCACATACACGGTGTTTTAAAAAATATTTCTGAGAATCTCATGAGATCTCGAACCATTAGTGAGATCTTCACAAGCTCTCACTGCCAGTTCTCGATTCTTGTGAGATTCTCATGAGAATCATTTCAGTCTCGTTTTTAGCCCTTTAATTTTATAACAAACCATGTAGTCCCAGATCACCCAATATAAGAGACAAAATCACAAACTTTTGTCATGGAGGTGGAAAAGTTCTTTGAGGAGTCTCCTTGTAAAGTTTGCCACCAAGAATCTCCAGAAAAGACATGGGATTTATATTGCTGTTTTTATTTATATCACTGGGATTTACGTATACAGGGTGCAAGTTCACCAGACCCCACACATCTTCAGGATTCATAAAGAAAGGAGAATCCTGACTGGCGTAGTGTCATGTATTTCCAGTTATAAGCCTATATATTTTGGCTATCTGTGTTTTAAATGTATTAACTTTGAGTTTCTATATGTTCACTTTCTGTTTTAATGTAAGCTAATTGTGCTTTACAGCATTGAATTTTAATATCAGCTTCTGTGATTATAATGGTTCAAGCTAGGGCCCCATTAGCCACATTCCAATAGAAGTTTTTCTAAAGCTTTCCAAAGGAACTTTTGACTGTTGCCAAGGAGACCACCAAATGGATGAGCCATAAAACAGGCAAATCTCTAACTCTCCCTCTGGTCTAAGCTAAGTCATAAACAGGCCCCTTTTTTGCTATCTCTAACTCCCTTTGATTTACTTAAGTTTTCACAGACTAGAAGTCTAGAATCCTGTGTGTGACCTGTCCAAATGAAGGATGATACCAGCTTCAGATCATCTCAAACAAAGGAATGATTTAAGTTAGTTTTTTCTAACTAGCAGATCTGGTTATTGTCTTTTTTTTATCTGACAATTATCTCTGATAAAAAATATAAGGTTTCTATTCATTTTAAAGCTTGATAAACTTTGAGAGAAAGTCAAAACCTGATTGGCTTCTTTAAGAGAGCCAATTAGAATCCAGTGTATCTCCTTACTGACTGACATCAGCGTGACAGTCTAAGAAACTGACCCTCCCATTTTAAGCTAGCCTTAAAAGGGGACACACAGAGAAATGATCGTTAGATTGGGATCCTAAATACCATTGGATCTCCTTCTCATTTAACATCTTTATTGCAGAGGGATGGATCTGGATTGTATGTATAACTTCTTGATATCTTTGAGACAATGAATTGTGCATATGTTAAGCTTTAACAAGATTTTTCTTAAGATAGAAATGTTTTAAGATCATGTAACTTTGATTGGCAATCATACCACTCAATGTAAGCTACTGATATTTTCTATTTATATTTAAGTAAACTTTGCATATATTTTTATATACCAAAAGTCTCATGTTCCCTTATTTATAAATATATTGTCTTTTACAATACTTTCTTTGCTAGCCGGACCTCAAAGTAAGTGTAAAACTCAATTTATATATTTAGGAGAAAAAAGTCCAATCCAGTTAGACCAGTTCAGCTGGGAAACCTAGCCTTTTTCCCTATTTATAAAAAGAGTGACAGAAATGTGACAGTAGTTTTGAATACTATATGGCTATTTAGTTTCCATAAGAGCAGCTCTTGGCTTTAGGGATGGGTGAACAGAATGCAGTTTGGAATGTTCGGTCGTTCGGTTCGAAACCCGAGTTCGGGTTTGGTTGTTCAGTTCAGCCGAGTTCAGTTCAGCCGAACTTGATGGAACATTTGAAAATAGAGCTATCGATACCGATACCAAATTCGATTTTTTTTTTGTATTGGTATCATTTGACCCTGAAATGACCCCTGGTCTTCACCCCTGGTGCCAGGAAGTCTGCCCCTCAGCTGCCTCCCCCTTCCAGTCACAGTTTTCCTGCCTGAAGTCATGTTTTTCCAGCTTCCGAACTCATCCAAACTCAGAACATGACCAAACTGTTCGGCCATGTTCAAGTTCAGTTTGGACGTTCGGTTCGGACGTCCGAACAGGCCGAGTTCGGTCCAAACTCCGAACACCCGAACTGCGTTCACCCATCCCTACTTGGCTTTTCTGTCCCAGATAAACGGGTAACTTCCAAAATGGGTATACTCATCAAAACTGCAGTACCTGAATTGCTTTGGTTGAATTCGATACAAAATGGTATCTGTTTAGTGACAAGTTACCCAAGTTGGTAACTCAGTATTACCATTGCCAAGTTACCATTATCTGGTTTTGCACCATTTTACTGATTACCAACTTAAATGTTTTTCTATCCATTTTCATTCATCTATTGGTTATTCCATGTTGTAGAGATACTAAGAGCCTGATCCAGCTAAACATTCCGCCAATGTTTTGGCAGCTGTCTGACCCAAGCACTTCCCCCACCCTCAATGCACCAGTGGAGCTGCCTGGTCCGCACTGGCAGTCAGGGCCCTGAGACAAAGGGAACTCCACCAGCCCTGCGCAGTCACCGACCATATTCCCTGCACCAGGGAGCAAAGGGTTGCACAGCAAAACAAGTGCCCATCCAGACCCCCCCATAAGGATGACAAGGCAACACAGGGCATCACCATGCTTTCCCAATGGGGCTGACACCCCCCTGGGTTATGATCTCCAGTGCCCTTTGGGGATGCCTGAGCTGCCCCTGTGCCTGGTTCTGAGTAGTTGCAGGGGCTACGTCTGTGAAACAGGTGGCTGGTGCCCAAAGATCCTGGTGAGGTTGGAGACATCTGAGGGGAAGGACACCATTCATCCCTCTCCATCACCCTCACAGAGACTCTTGTCCCCCATCTGGGCAGAAGGTGTTTCTACATCTATGTACCCAGAAACTAGTGTGGGCTGGACTGGTTTAACGTACCTATGTGTGGCTCTCTTCAGACTGCGGGAACAGAGCTCCCAAGCCCCAGGCTACTGCTCTGCCAAATGCCAAGAAGAGCAACTAGATGATCAGCGCTTTCCTTCTCCATGACATGACAGAGAGAAGGGGGAGAAGGCTAGTGAATTTGAAGAGCTGACCAATTAGTTGCCGTCCTCAGAGTTAGGCAAAGCAGCAGCCGAAGCCCTGCACCTAGAGTCTGGAGAGATCCTTGCACAGGAACACAACAGCAGTCAGCAGCTCAGGAGCAGAACAAGGAGCACCTACCCTGCACAGGGGCTGTGGGACCAGCACATCCATGGGACAGGATCGCCCAGTGGAACATGGCCCCACTCTATGAACTGTCACTGAGCTCAATGCTTTGAGCCAGCTGACTGGCAAGGGCTCAAGGTGCATGCATGTCCCAGACCTGACAGCCCCCAACCATTCCAGCAGTAGGTGGTGGCACAGGGCAGGGGGATCAGGCAACATGAGCACTTGCTAAGAGGGTGGATGGGGTTGGGGTCATCCCCCTCCTGGGAGTGAACAGGTTGTGTAGTGCATTCCTCACACACATGGAAGTGATGCAGCACCACTTCTGAAGGCTGCAGGAGTCACCACGTGGCCAGTCAACACCATGACCCCAGCCCTGCTCAAATCATTCTTCAACTTGCCCCATGCTGCAACCACTGGCCTTCCCCAGCCCTGCCCTCCCCCCCTTCCCATTCTATTGCATCGGTCCCTCATCCATTTACGGTCATGCTCCATTCCAGGCCTTGCCCCTATCCTGGACCAGCCCTCCTTGCAGGGGGATGTGGTGCAGTGGACTCTAGCATATCGGCACCAGCTGGCTCATCTCCCTTGCATAGCAGCGCAGAGCTGGATCAAGGTCTAAAATGGTAGCACAGTAAGTAGGAATGGTCGGCAAAATTGAAAGTTGGTAAGGGTAATACTCTATATTTCAGGTAATTGGGTAATCACTTTTGTATTTGGATACCGACTGGGGTACATGAGAGGCTAGCCAAAATGTCAGCTATTACTGGCAATTTGCTACCTATTTCAGCTCTAGTTCCAGACCAGACCATCTAACATCTCCAGCAATATAGGTTTTGTAGAGCTAATAATATAGATGCATAGAATTTTCCTGAGTGGATCAACCCCCTCCAGAGGTGAACAGTGCTTAATGCTGCTAAGAAACCCAAGTCTTGAGGTATGAATTTTAGAAATACATCAGTGAATTAAGGCTCTTCAAAGCCCTTCATGGCCTCGCCCCCTTCCTATCTCTCTGTGCTTGTTTCCTACTACACTCCTGATCTGGAGCTCCACTCCTCCTCCACCACCCTTGTCTGCTCATGACTCCCTTGCTCTTCAAAACGTATCTTCTCCTTCTTCGTACAGCTCCCCATGCCTGGAACTCACTTCTTCAAATCCCACCATCCGGCCTTCCCTAGCTCCTGATCCCCTTAGTCTCTTCCCTGATTTACACATGGTCCTTTTCTCCCTGGTAACTAAGCTAAGCACGTGCACCTTCAGCTTCTCAACTTCACGAATGTATTTCTGTACCCTTCCCTAAAACTCCCCTCCCAATCTCTCCTAAATTGTAAACCCGCTGTAGCAGGGACCTGTCTGTAATTGATGGTTGTAAAGCACCAGGTACAATGCTGGTGCTATACAAATATGTCTTCTTCTTCTTCTTCTTTATTATTATCATTATTATTATTATTATTATTATTATTATTATTATTTATTAAATTAAGAGCACAGGATTTCTGCTTTTAAGTCATTGAGGCACTTTCAAAATCCCATCTATAATCAGATGTACTGAATTGCAAATGGAGCTAACAACTAGAGGAATTCCTTCCTGATCCTTACCAACTATCTTGATGCATGAAATGAAACCACCTGCATTTTGTCATCCGTGTGAAACCATTATTCACCACTATTAAATGCCCCACTCTTTTAAAATGCCCAACCACAATATTTGACTCGGTAGACACCCACGTCACCTCCTTCCACTAGGTATATTATGCTATGTACTGCATAAAGAAGAATTTCCTAGAATTCATTCTATTTTTTTTTTTCCTCCTTGTAATTGATGCAATTTTAAATGCTGTAAATTGTGAAAAGAGTGACAAGGAATTTAACATCTTCTAAATTCCTGCTAAAGTAATGTGTCTTAGATCCCAATATACTTCCTATGATTTTGTATGCCTGTTTAGGTAACATTTTATTTCCTGGTGGTTTAAAGGATGAGCTGAAATGTTTTCTGTACCAGCAAAACCATCTGTGAGATGTGTTGCAGCAGAGATACATTTATTTATTTTAGAAAGATATCAAGTTCTGGTCTAGCATTAATTTTTCCTAATGTGTTGCTCCTACTGGTGAAACATAACAGATGTTTCTATCATTGGCCAGAAATTCCATTAAAAGACTAGATGTATGTGCAGCTTTGACATATGTGTATAGCTCTGACACATATGTATATACAAACTGGATATTCCTCATTAACCCAATTTCTTCCTTCCACTCTTGTCTCCATGACAATAGAATGCCTTCTGCAGCCTGTTTTGAACACCTGCTTCTGTCTCCTCATTTCAGTAGCCTCTAAAAATCACTTGTCCTGTGTTGCCAACAAAGAATGAGACAACAATTTAAAAATTAAAATAAAACAAAGGTGCTGGACCTCAGGAAGGTAGGGGGCTACGTAGGGTCAGAACTTAATTTTTAGGGGGGTTTGCCAGGGCTCAGCCTCAGTAATTAAATTCAAGGGAGAGTTAAGTCCTGTGAAATGTTCCCAGTAGGAGTGTGCACCCCAAAATGTGAAAGACCGGGAAAAGGCTGATTATGAACATGTCAGGGTTGGAAACAAATGCCAGAAAAAACTGGATATCTTTCATTCCCTACCCTCATATACTTATTAATTATTAATTATTAATTATTCTGAGCACTTGTATTGCGCCAGCTGTGTACCTGGCGCTTTACAGAACAATGAGATGGACGTGGTCCCTGCCTATGGCTTACAATCTAAAAGACTCAGAGTGGGGGACAAGGAGAGGGGACATAGGGAGAGACAAGGGATAAAACATTCAATCAGATGCGAAGTCTCAGGTGCATGTGCTTGGCTTGGTTGCAGTTAGGCAGGAGTCTGCGCAGAGGGCAGACAGTAAACGTTGAAAGGAAAGTTCTAGCAAACATCGGGAAAGGCGGCGAGGAAGAGGTGGGTTTTGAGGAGGGATTTGAAGGAGCGGAGGGAGGGGGCAAGGCGGATGTGGGCAGGGAGGGAGTTCCAGGCATGGGGGGCAGTGAGAGAGAAGGGATGAAGGCAGTTAGGGGAGCAGGGGAGACGAGGGAGGGGGCAGAGGAGGAGCGGAGAGTGCGTGCAGGAGTGTGTAAGGAGATAAGGACTGAGAGGTAAGGGGGAGCCAGGCTGTGAAGGGCTTTGTAAGTAAATACCAGGAGTTTGTGAAGGATGCATTGGGGGAGGGGGAGCCAGTGAAATGAGGAGAGGAGAGGCTGCACGTGGTCAAAACAACGGGCTGAGTGAATGACCCTAGCAGCGGAGTTTTGGATGGAGATAATGGGGGACAGATGAGAGCGGGGGAGGCCACTCAGGGTGAGCTTGGGAATGGAGCAGAGATGAGATCATAAACTGAAGGATAATGGATGGATCTATGGCATAAATCCATAATCTGGACCTTCTCCCTTCACGAGCATGCCCCTTAAGCACAACTCCTCTCTGTGGAGCTTGTACTAATTTTCAAAGTAGCCTATGGGAAGGATAAGTTTCCCCACCTCTGTCTTACTGAATAACTATGAAACAAAAGTCCCTTTCCCCACTTATTTTGACACCCTTCTGTGAAGCCCAGTGTTAAGTGTTCAAAGTAACACCATATATCAAGAGTGCAGAATTTCAGAGGAAACTCCATGTGATTGTTGATTCACAGGCCATCTTGGCTCTTGGGGCTAAGAATTCCAGTGAAGTATACCATAATGAAGACACAGTCTTTCCTCTCCTCATCTTGTTGTTTTCCTTTGTAGAGTTCTGAGGCCACATAGAGTGGAAACTACAGTGGCATTAGTAAATCCCAGCTTTGTCTTCTCTTTGATCTTGACGCTGTTAGACAGCACATTGGAGCTGCTGCATATGATGCTTCTGCTGTATCCTTGCAGGGTCACTATCAAAGATCACTGTGCTCTCTGATGTACCCAATTATAAGTCTGTGGCTCAGCAAGTCTGGCCATCTGGGGCAATTATTCAATTCACTTCTAGATTGTGAACAAGCTAAAAAATTGTTTGCATCCTATCCACAGCCAAAGTTCTCTTCTTTGCTGCTCGGAAGGTACACTATCTTATACCCCAGTTATTACATCCAGTACGACCATCCTTTTAATTAAAATTAGACTTGTGCTCAATCTCTAGATAAAGATCTGAACTCTCCCAACCCTTCGTTGGTGATTTTTCCTTCAGCCCATGAGAGACAGAGAATAAAGAAATTCAGGCCTGACCATTGTGTTAGGGACAAGAAGGCTTCTGAGCAACTTAAAGAAAGATAAACACTTCGCACAAATATCTTGAGTATCACCATATTGATAGGGATGGGCGAATGCGGTTTGGAAGTATGGAGTTTGGCCTGAACTCAGCCTGTTCGGATGACCGAACACGAACACAAACACGAATGCGAACATACCAAACAAACCGAACACCGAACGGCGAAATGGCCAAACAGTTCGGTCAGTTCGGATCGCGTTCGGGTGAGTTCTGGTGGCAAAAAAAGGTTCACGGGAAGGTCAAACATGACAGGGAGGTGTAGTCAGTCACTGAGGAGCAGACTTCCAGGCACCAGGGGTGGAGAGGCTTGCAAGAAACAAAACTAATTATCTGCCTCCCCCCTTCCCAACACCTTCTGAGCTAGTCACTGTTCCTGAACAGCAGGTGTTGAGTAGGATTTTTAGATTGCTTTAAGTTTCATTTCA
>QEPC01012468.1:365443-439468 GCA_003113815.1 Sphenodon punctatus | reverse complement strand
AGATGAAAAATGGCAGCTTGATTTGGCCATTTTAGCTAATTGGCTGCCAGAATCCTGATTAGCTGTTGGAATTACTGGTTGGTGAAACATCAAAAGCTGACTTGCAGCTCACTGCCTATCGGAGCTGCTTGGAGAGATGTAATAGTCTGTAGATTTATTGTGGGCCATTGAACCTTGCAACACCCACTTACAGGCACCTACAAAGAGCACTGGTTAACTTTAGAGAGAGTGATTTCTAAATTTTATAGTGTGTGTGTGGGTGAAGTGTCATTTATTTATTTTTTAGGGGAAGGAGTGCTTGGGGATTCATGGTTATCTTGGGAATCGCTGGGGCTAAGTTATTCATAGCTGATATGTGTAAAGAAAAAAAATGTTTTATTTATAAAGTTGATGTTCCAAGTCTGCCCAAGCTCTCTTAGTGCTTATGAAAGGCAGTTCCCTGTAATAGTTCAAGAAACCGATGTTATTCTTGAAGTAGGAAAAGCTATAGATTTATCTGATTTACCATTTCAGAATGGATCTAAAACTAATGAAAATTAATTGGGTCCCCATTCCCAAAGTAACACATTTCTATGTGTTGTAGAACCCAATCCCAGTCCTGTTCCTGCCTATATACCATCACCTAGCATGGAGGATTACACAATTTATCATACCCCACTATGGTGTCTTCAGTTTTTCTTCTTAATTTCTGGCTTAATATTCATCATAGGGTGCTAATAAACATGCAGCCGGCACGCTGGCTATATGTTCTGTGGAGAGGGGGACTGGAAGAGATGTGAGGCCAGCTGGCCCCACCCCCACACCGCAGCCGACACCCCTCCCCATTCCATGATGGGCAGCCATGGCGACCCTTGCACCAGGGCCAAGATGGCACGCGAACACACACACACTCGCTTGGTATGGCCCGTCTGGCAGCTTTTGGGCCTGGACTATAGTCCTGGTGCCTTCCAGGTCCATGATTCCTAGGCAACCGCCTACCCAGTCAGGGGCTGTAGCGGGCCCACATCTGACGGCCCACTAACAGACATGCAGGTAAGACTCTGGCCCGAGAGGGCCATAGCAGGTCATACCGTGGAGTGACACGTTTATTAACACCCAGTGTTTAACAGTTTGAGAAGCAGATTCTTTTAAATAGATTACTAAGGAAAATAAAGGAATAATTAATTTTTTAAAATATTAGATTTTGTAGACCAATAACTGTAGATTAAAAACCTTAATTTATAATTTAACTTTGTTCTAATTGAAAAATGGGTGGATTGGTTTGAACTAATTCTCCACCCCTGCCCTTGCTCATCACCGCCAGGGTATTCTACACAGAGAAAATGGACTTTCATCCAGAAAGATCCCAAAGCGCTATTCAAATAGGGAGAGGAAGAGACAGCGGTGAGAGTGTTGCAGGGGGCTACATGAGGAGTCCGCCGATGGATGTTGTGGGGTGCTCTGTGTTGCTAGGAGACAATGGCAGGGAAACTGGGGAAGTCACAATAAGGTGTTTTAGACTAAAGCTGAAATGAGTAGAGTACCCACAAAATTGAGCAAACCCATTGAATCCAACCCAAAAAGAATGAACTGAATAACAAACACTACCTATCTGATGTTCAGTTGATTATCTATTTTTGTATTTTCAGTTTGTTTGGTCATTTTGTTTTTCATTTCTGCCATTTCCAGTTTTTAACAACTCATTTTTATTTATTTATTTCATTTATTTATTTAAATTCATATCCTGCCATTTGCCAAAGGCTCAGGGCAGGCTTTTCAGCACTCATTTTCATTGTTCCTGGCAAAAACAAACAGAAAGCCAGAAATGGACAAAATAAATAAACCAAACAAACGGAAATTGCAAAAATCGGTTGTTCAAACGTTTTGACGATGTTGTTCAAGTCGACTACAACCTGCTCATAATCAGAAGAAAAAACCTGCAAGCAGTAATTCTGCTGCTTATTTCAACTCTGTTTTAGACAGTGGAGGGAACTGGAGTGGGATTGGTAGGAGCAGAAGGAAGCTAGCAGAGGTGAGAGCAGAATCTGTGCAAGTGTGTGATGGCAAGGAAGGTGCTAGAAAGGTGACGAAGTGAGAGAATGGTTTGGAAAAATATGGTGAGGGTTTCTTAGTTGAACAATGGGGTAAGAATAAGTATTTGATATAAACTGCATGAGAACATGAGGATGGATGGGTGTCAGAATGAGAAGTGAAGAGATGTGGTTGTGGGTGTTTGATTGGTGGACAAGTGAGTGTTGTTAGTTATGTGTGACAGTTGAAGGATGTGGTGAGTAATTGGGAAAAGGTGGATGATAGTGAGGAGCAAGATGGAAGGGTGAGTACCTTCTTAGCTCCCTCCTACAGTAACCTCCCTCATCCTGTGACACCTTTCTTCCACATGTATAACATGTTCCCTCTTTTTAGTTTGAAAAATTAGATTATTAAACTGTGGGCATGGGTAAACCCAGCCACTACCATTGTTTTAGAGACTGGTCCAACATCCACTCAAGCTAATAAAACAACTTCAGTCAACTTTGGAACGGGCCTCTTACAAAATAGAACTAAATTATTGTTATAATGAATTATCGCCTAACACTTCTGCAAAACTGCTTGGGCTGATAATCAGCAGAGGTAGAAAGCTACATTATACAGAGTTGCTCTTAACCCTGACATCTGTCTAATTGAATCTGAAATGCCAGTGCGTGGATTGTATAAATGATGTCACCCTAGCCTTGGATTGTGCTTAAGTTTATTTTAATATAGTGATGACTCAGAAACAGGTTTGTAGTCTAAGAGGGGAAAGCTGTGTAATAGCTTCACTTTTCGTGTGGTTTGCTTTGGTGCTGAAAGCAAACTGAAAATGGCCCCACTTAGAAGAGTCTCCTTTCATGCCTGATTGTCCCCTTAAGGCACATGAGGGCCACAGTGCCACAACAACGGAGGGAAATCTAGGGAGTGGAATTATATCTGATGAGATCCAGTCCCTCATCTAGTTTGCTGGTGTGCTACCATGGAAGTGCACTAGAGAGTATAGATATCTGTGGCACATACTACAGTCAACGAATTGGCCACTTCTATTCAACTCCAAGGAAATGACTATTCTGCCTCTGGACCTTGGATATTTCAATTCAGTTAGTTCAATTACTATTACTACATTTTGACACTATTGTGCATGTGCAGTAGCCAAAACAAAATAACCAAAATAATAAAAGTAAAAATGCAAATGAAGTATCCAAACAGAACTGTCCTAGGTGAATATGTGAATGTCCATTTTGATTGTGGATATTAATTGGATATTCAGAGGGCTATCCAAAAATGTAAATAACATCCACAAATACAAAATCTATGTTTCAGTTCTAGAGTGAGGAGGAGGAAGACTGTTGACCTTCACTTCTTCCCAACCATTTCAAGACTGACATGCATTTTTATAACTGAATAATGTAACTATGGATACATGGTAATATTTGTGTGACTCACCCCATTGTGTATAGTATTTTATTTAGACCATGTTATTTTAGGTATACCACAACACTAAATTAACTTTTGGTGGTGGCAGTTTTTCCGTATGTTTATATATTAATCAAGATAGTCAGAATGCTACTCTGAGTGAAGGAAGAATTAATTACTTCATCTGTTGGAAGAATCAACTATGTCCTTCCAATAAAAGATATCACCAGAACAGTTTTGTCTTTATTTCTTCCATTTGGGACAAGTTCAACAACTTGTTTAAATTGTAGACTTCCTTTAATATTGTACAGTTCAGACTACTGTTGGAGACAGAGATGACCATTGACTTGACCCGGTACGACAGCTCTTTTGGTGTTAAGTTTTCAGTTTACAACGTCTTTTTAAAAAGTTACTTTACATCATCTTCCTTTTGGAACCACAGAAGGAGGAATAAGAAAAAGGGGGAGAGATTTGCTCTTTGGCAAAATTATAATTTTAATGTTTATATGTTTATCATTTATATAGCACGTTCAGTGTTCAAAATATTTTACAGTCCTTATCTAGTTCATTCTCACAACAACTTTTTAATTAGGTAGGTCATAATTATTGCCATCATGCCATGTTTCAAGTGAAGAACTGGAAGGATCCTGTGAGGTCCGAAAGCTTGCACATTTCCACCAACAATAGTTGGTCCAATAAAAGATATCATTATTCGAACTAATTTGTCTCCACCATGGAGAACTGGGGCAAAAAGATAATGACTTACTCAAGGCCACCAAGTGAGTTCATGGCTAAGACAGGATTTGAAAGCTGCTCAAGTCCCAAGTCCAACACCTTATCCACTAGACTGCATGACAAAACAATAGCTGAAGAGCCTTAGGACCAAATAAATCCATAACAGGGAGTTCAAGGGCCCCCTCTAAAATGCCCTCTTCCCCAACCTCCTTCACTCCAATATTTATATACAGGATCCTCAGTTTTACCATAGTTGAGACAATCTTCCATAGATTTCCCCAATTTTGTAACAAAACCCAGCATTTCACAACAGCAGAGTCTAGTATGAAAACAAACCTGTTTCCTATAATTACTGTTTTCATCATTTACTGCATTCCTTTGTATCCAGTTACCATAGATTCTTGCTGTGTGTTTTCTTCCACTTCAAAGGAGGATTATCTCTGCCTCAGTGTTTGTCTCTATAAATGACCTTTGGGAGATTGGAGTAGTTCAGAAGAGGAAGGCAACCAACAGCCTACCTGCTTTGAGAAGGCTGGAAAGGTAAATTATTTTAAATATAAATTAAAAAACAATGTCATTTAAAGTAATCATGCACAGCATCTAACAGGTGAAAGGCACTTGACATCTTAAAATACTTTACAAAAGAGTGATTAATTAATCTTAACAACATGTCTGCCACAGCTGTATTAGATGTCTGCCATATTTGCTCAGACTATAGTTCTGGTGTGTTACATGCCTGAGGAAGGGCTCTGTCTGGCCCAAACATTTGGATAATCTCACCAACTATGGTTCTTCCAATAAAAAATATCACAGGAACTATTTTGTCTTCATTTCTTCCATTTGAGACAAATACAACTAGCCCCACCCCCACCCCCCTCTCCTATTGTAAGAGCGGGTCACACCGCTCGGCTCCGTAGCGTGCGGGCCGTTGCTAGGCAACGGCCCGATACCCGGAAGTAGACGACTTGCGGGGATGAAGCGTGGTGTGCGCTCCTGGCCCCGCCTCCCCGTATGCATGTAATTAGCGGGACACTCAGCGCAGGCTGGGGCCCCGCCTTAGGCACACCAGGAGGCACTTAGGGTTTACTATAAAGCAGACCGGTGGGGCTTGAGTTCCCCGCCGGTAATCATTATTGAGAGACTGGCCCCCTTGTCCTTGGTAACCCTATTGTACTTCTGCAGCGTGGAAAGCAAGAGAGTGAGTGTGGAGAGTGGATGAACCCCTGTGTTTCCCCTTCCCTGAGAGTGAGAGCGGTGAGTGAGCGGACGTACCATTGTATTGTTGTATGACCTTCCTGGGAGCCTGACTAAGAGTGGTAGAGGAGCCTTTCCCCTAAGCCTTGTATCCATTGTCCAGCCCTCCATTCTCCTTGCACGTTCTGGTACGAGTGTCCTGTCCCCCACCATCCTTCCCCATGCCTCCCAGTCCCCAGTCACAGCAGAACAGAAGTGGTGTGTGTGTGCGTGCATGTGCACTTGTATAATCCTACCAGTTCTGACTCTAGGAGCGCTTTAATATGAGACAAAACTCCTGCATGCAGGTAGTTAAAACTGCAAGTAAAACTTGCCATTTTCCACATATAAACAACTCTTGCACGTGATATGTTGACACTTGTACGCATTAGTCCAGTTTCTGGCACCCCCAACATTGAGGGTTCCAGAATGCACATTCACAAACTCATGCACTAAGGATGAAGATTGTCTAAACTAAATTTGCATAAGATCGCAGTCACTCCAATTGCCATTTTGAATGCATACAGAGGTGACTGAAGAAATACTCTGCTCTGTACACAACATTTAGTGTCCGTCTAATTTCACTATTTCTCTCCGGGACCCTCAGCAGCAAGGACAGGGAAAATGTGGCTTTACAGGTACCACATGACTGTTTTTTCACACACGAGGGAGAGGACATCTAAATAGCACTCACGCATATGCTGAGGGGTCCTTGTGAATGCGGGAAATTGCTCCAATCCGCAAATTTCATGCACATCTAAAAGTGCTCTAGGCATCTTGTGTGCACCTGACACAGAGAAACCTGATGCTCACTCCTCTTACGATCTGCTTGAGATTCCCAGAGTCAGAACTGACAGGATTTCATACTCGGAGCTCTGCCTGACTCCCAGTGGAGAGCTGTACGTGACGAGAACTGATATTTCCTAATGCTCATCTCCAGCCTGCCCGACATGAAGACCCATCCTGACAGGTTATATACTACATTATATTTTTAACCACATACTGTCAAAAATCATTAATACACTCAAAGGTTTTGATAATTTTACCAAGGGAGGGGGCTACTAAAACCTTAAAAATATGGGGGTTTAGGGTTAAGAATTCTACTTTTCCAGTTCAACAAGTGATACATCCCTGTAAACTAGGGCTGAAATAAGATTTCACAAAAAAGGAAATTCCCATAAAAATCCTGGTTACTGATACTGTCTCGGTCAAATCAAGAACTTCTTGGTACTCAACAATGTCTTGATCAACATTTTGTTTCTCAATTTACCAATAGTTTCCTTACCGAGATCCCATGTGATGCTTTCCTGTTTACCTCTTTGTCATCAAAGAGGTAATCCCGATGCAATGCCACATTTCTTCTATCTTCTCTGCACTCCATTTTCCCTTGTACTTACTTGACACTCATTGGCTGGTACACTACACACATTCTTTCAAAAATCTGCCATCCGGTTGCTGATTGGTCAAAGCCAAGAGAACAAAACAGAACAGCAATTTTGACTGGAGGCACTGGAATGGAAGTTCAGTGGCACAGAGGGGGGGAGGATAAGGGGAGGGCTACTCACGCAGTGATTGGCTCTGAAGTGCAGAAACAAGAAACCCAGAAGTAAAACGGTATCCTTGGCAATACGTTAACCGGTAAATGAAAGGTATGTGATAAACACTAAATGAAAAGACAGTAAATTGGGATAGTATCTCACAGTACTGAAAGAACTGAGAAATCATATTGGTATCTGGAAATTGATCCTGGTTCCTGATATGGTGAAATTTCTCACGAGCAGCAATTTAGCAGTTCGTTTTAGCCCTACTAACCTGGAAGCTGAAGGGAAACAAGTTTACTCAACTTATCAAGAAATTCAAATTATGCAAGCTCTACCCAAGTGGATTCCACTGTAATGGACTTTGTATGTGAAGATATTATTCACATCTTTGGGTAGCCAACTGAAACAAAGTATTTGCATTGCTGCTTGTTCAGTTATTTCATCATTTTGGATACTTCCTTTTAGCTACTGCACTTGCACAATAGCATGAATAGTACCAAAAGAACCAAATAAATAACTGAACTGAAAACCAAAAGTGTGAAATATCCAAAATGGATATCAGATAACAACAGAACAACATAGTTGTGGTTATTCACTTTGGTAGATACGGTTCTAAGAGGGTGAATTTGACAAATAAGATATTTGCTGTGGATATTCTTTTCAGCTCTTTCTCCAATAAAAGATAAGATGTAACCCTTCCCTTCTGACGTGGCTGAGCCTCTTCCCTTCATCCTAGTGAGAAGTCAGTGTCTTTGGAGTCTTTGTCTGAAGAGGGTCGAAGGTCCTAGGTTCAAATTTTCTTCACTTACCAGTGTCTCCCCACTCTGTTTTTTGCCGAAAAGGTGGTACCCATTTGAGAAACCTATACTAGCTTGGAAGGAATGCAAGTCCACTCAGTGTGAGAAACCTAAAGGCATAACAACCAAAATGTACAGAATTATAAAGGGAGAACTCTTATTAGACATATTATGGAAAAGACATTAAGCTAGTTAATATGTAATAGCTTACAACCAAGGAAGCATCCTCCCTTTGTTTGTAGCGCCCCCCCCCCCCTGCTGTTTTAGGGGGTTAGAGAGAAATTAACGATTGAACTACAGAACTGTTTTCGTAAAGTTAATTGGCCAGCCTGAGGCCCCAGGTTCAAAGAAATGTTGTGTTCTCTCCACCTGGCCTGGGTTTTGAGTCCAGCACTTGGAAGCAAGGCCTTCCTGAGTGCTGAATGATAAGACCAGCTTTCTCTACCTATCTAACAAGAAATGGCAGGGACAGGTCCTTGGTTGACTCATGGTTAGTTTGGTTTTGGTTTTTTTCTCAAAAGAATTTTACCACCACATTCCAAGGTTTCCACTCTCCTTCAACTGGAAACCGGTTTCAAGCACCAGGGTCTTGAACTGGTAAGCTGTCAGAGTGTGAGGGAATGTGGGTAGACAAGAGCAGTGGGGCCAGGACAGGGCAATGAGTCCGTATTGGGGCTACGATGACAGGGAGAATCACAGTTTAGAGCCAAGTGCAGTCAGAGCTATGAAGGCTGTCAGGAAATAATGGACAGGCGGCATGGAAATCCTATAAAGCTGGGAGCAAGATCAAACAGGAACAGGAAGTGGCAATGTTGTTCTACCCTGTTTCTTGTGGCTGTTGGGCTGACTTATAATTGTACAGGCAGCCAATCAGGAAGCTGCAGTGAGTGAGGATGGCAAAGGAGTGGACTGAATCTAGGCAAGGCCTCAGTCAGAGGCAAGGTGTGATGGTGACATTGCACAGCGGGCTGCGATGGCCAGAGCCGTAGAAAACCAGCTGAAGACTTCAGTTCCTGACAAAAATTACACAGGTCAGATGATATGAACTTACTGATTCTTTCTGACCTTTCTGTCTATTTTATTCTTTGTAAAGCACCAGGTACAAGAAGAAGAAGAAGAAGAAGAAGAAGAAGAAGAATGAATAGTCTGTAAATCTGTGGAGAAAATGTGACAAATATAATTGCACCAGCTACAGTGCCTGTGCATGCAAGCAATGTGTCAGATTTGCCAGCCATACACCATTACTGCAATCCACAAACATTTACTCCAGAATAGTCCCATTGAATACTCTCTATGGCTTCAATGGAACTACTCTGGGATACTGCTGAAGTACAGGACTCACCTCTAAAATGTGGGATGTGTGTGGCATGAGGTACCAAAACCATATTTCTTTGAAAGGTTGGGTAAGCTGTCAAATTCCAAAATGCTTCCCATATGCTCAGGATCGGCAGAACCATAATTTTCATTTCATCTTCATTGTTTGGTATAACTTTATTAGCTATCCCACCTAATTACTCCTCAGTGAAAAGAGTTTTCCAAGCCCTCCTGAGGAAAGCAAAGTATCCAGTAATAGCTAGCAGGTCTTTCCAGCTGTGCACTTTACTGATTCCAGATGTGGAAATAAAAGAAGCACTGACAACAGTACGCCATCCAAGCTGAAAGGAAATGAAATGTACAGACTGTTTTCTACGCTTTGTAAAGACCCTTAAATCATCCAGCTTGAAAATCAATATTTGCATTTTAATCTTTGGTTAATCGTAAAGATTATGGGACTAAACAAAAGATGGGAAATATTTTGTAGTCCTTTGAAGTTATGTTTGTTTACTTTTCTCCAGTTTAGAGGAAACAAGTATTTATTTAAGAATCCAGTTTTCTTTGTGGTTGCTCTACCACCCTGAATACACTGGCTGGGAGGGCAGAAGGGTCGGTTTCTGTTTCTATTTCTATTTCAATATGGACAGTTTTCTAGAACCCTCTGGCAAAAACTCTAACAGTTTGGAAATTACAATTGTAAACCCTGAAAGAAAATCTAAAATCTAAAATCTAAATCTAAAATGTTTCCCTTCTGAAAGTGTGTCTCTGGGTGTTTTCAGACGTGATGGGGCCGATTGGCCCCGTCACAAAATCAAGGAAATGATCCCCCGCCGGGATGACCCGGAACGCCCTAATAGACGTTCCAGGGGATCCCGGCGGGGAATCGGGGAGGGGGCAGGGCCGCGCGGCGCAACGTGCGGCCACACAGCTCCGCCCCTCCACGCTCCCCGCTGCCTGCCCTCTGGGGAGACGGGCGGCCGCCACGGCTAATGCTGCCGCAGCACCCGGCTGCCATGGCCATGGGCCGGAATCCCTGTGGGGATTCCGGCCCGTGTCCACCATCCAGACGTGATGGCGGGGGTCACCACGGCCTGGAATCGGATTCAACATGCGACGGCCTCCGGCCCCGCCGCTTCGGCCGCTCGCGTGGTGAATCTGATCCCACGCCATGGTAACATCTGGGGGGGAACATCCGTTCCCCCCAACAGATGTTACGTGGTCCAAGCCACCACAGGGAATTGACTGTGGTGGACATTGACCACGTAACGTCTGAAAATACCCCCTCTCTCTCGCTCGCTTTCTCTCTCTCTCGCTGCATACAGGTCTCAGATCCTGAACTTCACTGCAGTCTGATAATAATAATATGAAAACAAGTGACTCTCTGGCAGCTGTAGAATTCCTTGCCTCAATCCAGAATGCAATTACTTCTTCATTAAAGTGTTCTCCTTTCATGCAGTAAATAATGTGAGTTTTTACACGCAACAGCTTTCTCCCAAACTTCAAAGTCTGGGTTCGGTAAACTCGCACAGGCAGGGGAGGGGGTGTTGGATGCTCACCCTCCTCTTGTAAGTCACCCAGGTGCAATAGTGGTGCCAGGTGACTCCCACGTGTTTTGAGACCCAGACTTGTAAGTCCTCTGATATCAGAGGGTCATTTTAGATGTTACGAGACCACGGTCAACCACAGTGAATCCCCTATGGTGACCGTTTGTCCCGTAACACTATTTGATTTCCGCCAGAAGTTCACCATGGTGAACCTCCGGTGGGAATCAAATTGACCATGATTCTGGACCTCCAGTCACCCAGAAGTCAGGAATAGTGGTGAGATCAGGCCCCAACCATGGTTGGACTGACTACGATCTAGAAAGAGTCGGAGGTAATGTCTGTTACCTTTGGCCCTGCTGGATCGTGGTCCTGATTGGGTGCAGCAGCCAGATTGGCCACTGTGCCCACCCATCTCCTGGAAGGCATGTGGCTTGGGGAGAGCGGGGGGCGGGGCTGTGCGACTGCACGTTGCGCCATGCAGCCCCGCCCCCTCCCTGATCCCCTGTAGGAATCAGGCTGGCACATCTGAAGGATGGCCAGACTGATTCCTGACTGGGATTCGAAACAGATCCCAGTCCATGATTGAGCGTGGCGGGCCTCTGGGCCCATCATATCTAAAATTACCCAGAGACTTACAAGTCTGGGTCTCAAAACACGTGGGAGTCACCCGACACTGCTCTTTACAATGGTTCCCAGGCAACTTATGGGGTGGGTGGGGGTGAGCATCTAACCTCCTCCCCCAGCACGAGATTACCAAACCCATACTTCGAAGTCTGGGAGAAAGCTGGTGCATGTACAAACGCTCAATGAGACATTGAAACAACTTGGTATTCATTTCCACAGAATAATTTTGTACTGAAATGAATACAGGATTTTGTATTCATGGATATTATTTGCATTTTAGAGTAGCCATCCAAAGAGCCAAATCGTATTCCCAGACAAAATGGATATTCACATACCTGCTTTGGGTTTTTTTATTCATTGTAAGACTTGGATGTTCCAACAGGCATTTGGAGGAGGTGTTGGGTGAGGGGAGAGGGGGCATTAATTTGGTGTTATGGTGTTTTAATATTCTATGGTCCTATTTAAATTGTGTGTTTTATATATTTCTGTATTTTTATATCTTTTTATTGTAAGCCTCCTTGAATTTTTCAGTGGCAAGAGAGGGCAGGGTATTAAGTTTCTAAATTATTATCTATCATTGGCAATGTGCCTGGTGCTGTTCAGTCATGATTTTTGAGACAGGTCCCTGACCGTAGGGGCTTACAATCTAGACTAGAGAAGGGAGGGGGCAAACAAGAGAGGGGAACATAGGGAGTAAGGCTGAAACTCGATTCTTGAATTCTTACTTTTCTTGGTGAGAATAAGGGTTTATGGCTCTTTCTTGTAAACAAGAACAAGCTGAGAAACTGCCTTGCCAAGAAGAGCGAGAATCTCCAGACAGCCCTCCTCTCCCTGCACTTAAAAATCAAAAAAGGGCCTTTTACAACTCTTTCTCTCCTCCCCCTCCTCTATCATATACTCACCTGGCTGCTCCAGCTGCTGGCTTTTTCACCACTCCACTTTTCTGCCTGGGAATGGGCGATGTGAGGATGAGACAAAAATAAAATTAAAAATCACTGTGCGTGTGAAAAATGATTGCCGGGGCCATTCTCTGCCTCTCTCCCTATTAAGGGCTGAAACAAGAAGTCCTTGTATTCTCACGAGATATCTTGTGATATTTTGGGCCAGGGCCCGAGAACTCACCGAGATCTCAGCCCCGGTACAAGGTCTCATGAAATATCTCTAATTAATTAATTAATTAATTAATTAATTAATTAATTACATATTTCACTGTGCATGCACAAAATAGCTGCCAGGGCCGTTCTGCACATGTGCAACCCTTTTCCAAAATGGTGCTGGCAGCCATCAGCGCCATTTTGGAAAAGGGCAGGGAGCTGGGTGAATGCTGCCCTTTTCCAAAATGGCACTGATGCTGCCGGTGATATTTTGGAAAGGGTTGCAGAGGCAGAGAGAGAGAGAGAGACTTGTCAAAAATCACCCAGTCAATTAAGCTAAGACAAGATTTGAACCCTGTTCTCCTCGATCTAACATAAGCACCTTATCCACTAGGCTACACTGGCTCATTAAATTGTTTGGTTATTTGGTTATTTGGTTGTTCAGCTATTCATTTTAGCTGCTGCACATGAACAGTAGCCAAAATGAAGTAACCAAATGACTGAATACTGAATAACCAAATAACCGACCTGAAAAAACAAAATGGATATCCAACAAAGATGGACCCAAATAGTGGTTATTATCTGTTTCAGTCGATACAGTTTGAATCAGGGAAAAACATCAGATATGGAATTTGCCATGGATGTTTAGTTCAGCCCAAGAACAATTCTATCTCTATTTCCCATAGAGTGACAGCGAGCTGTGAATTACTAAGCTCTGCCAGTCAGGTGGATTATGTCAGACACATGGAGTTGTCCCAGTCATGTCAGATTATGCTACTAGGAAAATGCAAAAGAAATTTAAAAATAGGAGGGTATTTAATATTTGAGTATCTGTGACTCTGTAAATGCAGAGCCTTCTTGACTCCTTGCTGAACCACTGCCAAGGACAGATAAAGAGCAGGGAGCTGTGCTGAATTACATAAGGGGAACTCATCTTTCAAAAATCAAGCAGGGAGGAGGGCTGATGGATGATGAGACGGGGAGCTGTTTTAATTCACTGAAAGTTGTTAGGCTTCATCCACCTGGGGCTTTTCCTGCATTATTCTTTAGCTAATGTGTTTGGGATGAGTTCCACGATTACAAATATTTAATAGTAAGTAAGTAGAGGAGATTGGAGGCAAAATACACATGTTCTAGACAGCTGCTTCTTTCTCCCCCTCACTTTATCCTTTCTTGACCTCGCCTCACTAATCTCCCTGGACATAATTATCCTGCTAGTATCCTATTATCCTAATACTATGAATTCTAACTTCCCCAAGCAATGAATCCTTTTGTTTGCAGATTAAGGCTGAAATCCTAAAACCATTTACTCTGCACTCATCCCATTTTGGAATAAGGGGTTTCAAAATTTCAACATCAACTCATGAATTTAACAGTGTAGCTTCCAGAGGATCTCTTACTCCTGTGTCGTCCATCTCTGAAGGTCCCCCCACCTCCTGCTTCCGGGCATTCACTTTATTGGGAATTTCCCCTATGGGCTTCAGGACTGGATTTATGACAGAGGTTAATTATTACAGTTTCTTTTGGCTATATTAGTCGAAGGACTCTGAAGGAGTTTGAATGGTATGTTAGCATACCATTGCATCTGCTTTAAATAGGCGATTATTCTCTCTTCTCTTCAAATCCCCCTATTTATTTGAAGTGGATATGATATTCTGGGGAAATATTTCTGGTCAATCCCCCTTCCAAAGAGAAAAGATTTTACTCCACTGAGAGAGATAATCCCAGTGTCCAGAACCAGGCCTTGAACCAGCATCTCCAGGACTTTGAGGTCATAGACAGCTCGCAATTGCAATGGCCGACCACAATACTTTGATCTGGCATCTGTCCCACAGCTGCCTGACACATTGATTCCCCAGGTTCCTGATTGTCTGGCTGCCTACGTTCCCAAATAAAGTCTGCCCAGCAACCACAGGAAGCTGGGTGGACCAATGCACCCCACTTCTGCTTCCTGTGTTTGTTCTGCCCTGATCAACTCTGACCCTGTGCCTGAATCTACATGTTCTTGCCTGTTGGCCTGAGCCCTGTGCCCACTTCTGTTTCTGTCCTAACCTTGCCTGGCCTGCCTGATCAGATCCTCTCCTGCCTAAACCTGCTCTTGGCAGCCCCACCTGGACTCTGAAGTTGCCATGACCTGGCACCCAGGTTTTAATTGTAGGCTTTTTTGGTACAAAAATCTTTAAGAGACTATTTACTTGGCATTCTTGTTGTTGCTCATTCATCTGCCATGCTGTGCTAATCTCAGTTTGTCATCTGGGTGTTTTCAGACGTTACGTGGAACCGATTCACCACAGCAGATTCCCAGTGGTGGTGAGCCGAACAACCACCCCCCGTGGTCAAGGAAAGCCCCGAACAGACGTGACGAGATCGGGATCATGGCAGGGAATCAGGCCGCCAGACCATGAACTGGGGCAGCGCAACAGACGTGACTCCGATTCCTGGCCGTGGTCAAAACACCCAGAAGGCACTGGGGAGGGGCGGGACACAGACATGGCCAGCTGAGGGCAAACGAAGCCAGAAGGGACAAAAGGGAATGCTCACACAAGGGAAATGGGAAGAGAGGGGGAAGAGGGAGAAAAGCACAACAGACACAGGGAAAACGAGGGCACAGTGGAACACACAGCACAAACACACACCTGGACGTGCACACACCCAGATGAGAAAGAAAGGGAAGGGAGGTCACAGCGGGACAGACAACACACACGGCACAATGGGCACCGGGGGGGAGGGGGCGCGGGACAGGGAAGAGGGAGGCGGAACAGCCTGGGGGCAGGGCTGGACACAGGCAACGACAGCCAGAACCCCCACAACAGCACAGTAAGCACGGGCACCCCCACAGCAACACAGGCAGTTCCGGAAAGGGGAGGCCCAGAAGGTCGGGGCACAGGCACTAGGAGAGGCCACATGGAATAGGGAGCAGCCTGGGAATTGTCCAGTAGGCACACACGGACCCCAACCGCAGGCGAAGGTGCAATGGAGGGGAACCAGGAGAGCCGGGGCCATGCAGCAGGTCCAAAGTCACATACCCCCCACCCGGGAGGAAGGCGAGAGGTGCAGTCCGGGGGCCCCAGAACTCTGAGGTCACACAGGCACCCATTGGGGGGCAGGGCCACAGGAGGGAGTGCAGGCAGATGAGGATGGTCAGCTGCACCCAGGGGAGCCAGAGGGCTGGGCACAGAGCCGGACTCAGACATTGGAGAAGGCAGTCATGGAGGGGAACACCAGATGCAGAGGCAGATGGGGGGGCCCGGAGGGGGCCCATAGCCACAGGCAGGGGCAGCGGCACTCTGGGAAGCAGCCAGCACAGCAGCACGGCCGGGACATCAAGGAGGGAGCAGGCAGCGGTCCACGGCAAATGGGCAGAGGTGGGAACCCACAGGGGGGCCAGCATCTGGGGCCCAGAAGGCACTGGGGGACTCACAGCCAGCTGTTGGAGGGGCCAGGGGCCCCTCCAAGTGAACTATGTGGGGCCAATGAAGCATGCCCCGGTGGTACCCCAGCACGGACATGTGGTGGGTGACCAGGTAGTATGCCTCAAACAGATTCTGCATGGAGAGCCCCAACTGCACATCAGAATGGGACCACACACTAGACAGCGCCGCCAGCTCCACCATGTTAGGCTCAGACATGCAGGAGTCTGCAGCAGGGGGCCACGGAACATGACCCAGCTCCAACAGATGGTGGTACACCGCCTCACGAGAGAGCTGGTACCCACAGGCCCCGTGAATGCAGCCAAAGTAGGACATGGCCACAGCAGGGGCCCCCTCCACCAGACAGACCACGTAGGTGGCCAGGCTGCACATGGAAAGGGGAGACACGGTCTCTGCCGCAGACCAACTGACATGCGAGCACCTCATCTCCAGGATGCGCCTACCGGGAAAGGGACGCAGCCCCAGCATCTCAGCATGCAGCCGGCAATCCCAGGCACTTGCCTCATAGCTGAAGTAACAAAGGCCAGAGCGCAGGCTCGCATAGACACCCGACAGGATGTCTGGGCAGCTCAGGAGCAATTGCATGGCCGGGGTATGCCACAGGTCACAGGACCGTGGTTGCGTGAAAGGTCCACGTATGGGGGGCCTCATGGGGGCTGGGAGCCCAGAGCCTGGTGGAAGTGCAGCCAGCCATGGCCCAGCCAGCCAGGGAGAATAATAGCACAGACAGGGAGGCCCACATTCCCTGGAGGGGCGGGAGGGGACTCGGGGGGGGGGGCAAGTCCAAGCGATAAGGCCACAGGGCGAAAAAGGCATGGCAACAGAGCGAGGCATGGGGTGCGCACCCAGCACAGGTGCAGGTATGAAGCGCACAGACAGGACAGCTAACACACTAATCAGGCTGGCAAGGACACAATGTTGCCAACAGAGAAAGGTGGGAGGTGATGACAGAAGGACTGCAGCTGCCACTGGCATGCCCGACCACACGCCTGTCCATGCGCAAGGCCCCATGCAGGGACAGCAGATGTGCTCTGTAGCCCGCCCCCACCGCCCTGGGCCAACCACCCTGCAGGAGGTGGCCTGGACAGTCAGGAGGGGGGCACCCCGGGCTGACATGGGTGCCCCCACCCGGTTGCTGGGTCCCAACCTGGGGGCAGGGCAACACGTGTCCCAGTCTATACCAGGGCCAGCTTCAACCCACCCGGGGCAGACCTCACCATGGACCGAGACAGGTTGGGTGCCTGCAGGATGCACCTAGCGCTCTGTGCCAAGTGGTATCGTGGCCACACCAATCAGCTGTGCATCCTGACCGCGGAGGTGCACCTGGGCACCCGCCTGCGGGTTAGCTTGGCCTGGAGTGCCGCTAGGGCCTGGCAAGCCCACCACACCAGCAGGCACTCCCTGGCCCGGCTCAGGGCTCAGCAGGTGACCGGGGCAGACCAGCAGGCCATGAGCCACGGCTGAATCAGAACCGCTGTGCTCCGCGAGACGTCCGGGCACCTCCAATGGTGGAGGGAGACCATGCAGTGGACCGCCCTGCTCGCTATGCCCATTGCCCAGTGGGTATGGGTCACAGAGCGGGCACAGGGGTGGTGGTCCCGGGCACTGGCTCAGTGGGATGAGGCTGCCTGGCAGGTGCACTTTTGGATGAACAAGCTCATCCTACTGCACCTTGCAGAGCTGCTCATGCCCTGGCTGGAGCAGCAGCACACCCCCATGAGGACCCCCATCCCCATGGTCCAGTGGGTGGCCATCGGGGTCTGGGTCTTTGCAACGCCCGATTCCTGCCAGTCCATCTCGCAGCACTTTGGTGTCGGGGTGAGCACCATTGCCTGTATCCTCACGGATGTCTGTGAGGCTGTGGAGGGCGTGCTCCTGGACCGAGTGATCCAGTTGGTGGACCAGGAGGCCATGATGGTCGGCTTCTGGGCTGGAGGGTTCCCCAACTGCATGGGTGCCGTGGTCGGCACCCACACAGAGATCCTCCGCTCTTCAGCTGGGGAGGCCACGGAGTATGTCAACAGGCATGGGTATCACTCCCTGCAGCTGCAGGCTGTCGTGGACCACTGGAGGTGGTTCATCGACATCTTCACGGGCAACTCCTGGCCCAGTGCCTCTGTACATGAACGTGGACAACCCGAGGGAGTACCGGTACACCAAGCGTATCCGTGCCACCCTAGCCAGGTGTATCAGCTTGGAGACATGAGGGCACCAAACCCACCACCATGGGGCCCCCAGGGCAAGCCCCTCTATGGGCGCCTGTCCCCACCCCACCCCTGGGTCCACGAGCAGACCAAAGGCAGCGCTACTGTTGTCCCTACATTTATTTGTACACCAAATTACAAGTGCCTCCAACACCACAACAACCCCCATCCCCCACTGCGCGGGTGTGGCCCCCACCCTCAGACCGTCCTTCCCCTTCCCCCCTTCCTGCCCATCCCTGCATCTCCAGGGCCACCCCCTCGACCACCCTGTGGGCGCCGCAGAGCTCTGGGAGCTCCCTTCCCCCCCCTGCTGTCTGTGTCCCCAACGGTGTCCTAGGAGGTCTCGGTGTCTGGAGGGGCAGGCGGTGGTTGGAAGGAGGCCAGAACCGGGACCCGAGGGGTCCCCCTGGTGGCTTCTCCCTCTGGAGACCTATGGGGCCCGGGAGGCAAATGCGCAGCCCCTGCTGGTGTGGAGGCAGCTTGGGCAGTTGGAGGGGAGGTGGGGGCGCCAAGGGGCCTGGCATTGGGACCTGGGAAGGCAGGGTGCCCGGCGGGGCGGCTGACATCACATAAGCACTCATAGTGCCAGCGTGCAGGAACAGGGAGGTCCCGATGTCATGGAACCTGTCCATTTTGGCTGAATGCTCCCGCACCATCCCCACGATGGCCTGTTCCAGCCACCCAAATGCCTCTATCTGCCTGCTGTGCTCCCAGCACTCCCACCTCCATTCCAGGCGTATTTCTGCTTGGAGCCTCTGGTCCCATGCCTCCGCCTATAACAGGGAGCACTCTATGGCTGCCTCCATGCAGTCCACGGTCGCTATCATCCACTCCCCTTGTTCCGTTGTTGTCCGGACAATGTCCTCCACCTGGTCCTCCCTCCAGTGCCATACCCGTGCCCAGTGTTCCCTCATCCGCTGTGCTGGGGGCACGAGCACGGGTTGCTGGGGCCCCTCTGGCTGCCCCGTAGGGTACACAGAAGTAAGTCATTTGCCACCCCAGCAGTCCATCCCTGGGCCTGGAAGAGGCCTGGGGGTCTCTGCCCCCCCAAGTTTGGTGCCCGGTAACCTCCCCCCCGGTCCCCGGTGCCCTGGACCCCACCCGGGCCCTGTGTCCCAGGTCCACCTCCCGGCCTCCCCAGGCCACACACCCCCTCCACCCTGCCGGTGTGCCTCACCTGGATCCTCCAGCTGCTGCCCAGGCTGCTCTGCATTGGCCTCTTCACCCACCTGCCTCTGGTGCCGGGGCGTTCCGTGCCCTGTGGGGGTATGGGGCGGTGGTTGGTGGAGGGTGGTCGGATTGCCCTGGTGGCCCCCCAGGCTCCCGTCCCATCATGTCTGGGGTACGTGGGGCCTGCCCCCTGGCCGGGGCTCCCCCCACCCCTGCTCCACCTCCCCTCCCACCTGCTAGCTTAGCCTCGATGTCCATCTCTGATCCCTCTGAGGCCGGCCCCTCTGTGTTGCTGTGCTCCCCCTGTGACCACTGGCTGAGGGTGATGAGTGTGCCAGCCTCAGACTCTGCCTGTCTGGCCAGGGGTTTGGGGCTTTCTGGGCTGGTGTCCAGGGGGGGCCTGATGGTCTCTGAGGTCCCAGGGCATTCCTCCTGGGGGTCTGGGGCCCTGGAGCCGGTGCCTTCTTGGGGGGCGGCAATGGGAGGGGGTACCTTGGCCCGTTCCCTGCCCTGGACCACAGCACTCCCCACGAGGCGTAGGGCGACTATCAAGCCCTTCATATGGCGGATGCGGTCCAGGGCATCGTAGAAGGGGGTGGTCCGGGCTCTGTGTCCGGACCGCCAGTTGTTGTCCCTAATGGCCTTGTACCCCCTCTTTAGCTCATTGGCCTTTGAGCAGCACTGTGCCACAGTCCAGTGATGGCCCACCACCTCCATTTCCCACACTATGTCCCAGAACATGTGCTCAGTCATTTCTCTGATTGAGCACGAGCTCCAGTTAATGCTCCAGGGTCCCCAAGATCTGAATAAAGTCCTGGGTCTCCTGGAGGCCCCATTGCCCCCCTCTGTGGTAGGGCTGTCTTTCCCTTCTCCCCTCTGGTTCCTCCTCCTCCTCCGCCTGGGCAGCGCCCTGCTCATCTGGGGGTTCGGGCTCCCGGGCCCATTTCCGTGTCTGTGGGAGGAAGGGGGCAGGGGGTTGGTTGCTGTTATGCCTCTGCCCCTGTCCCGCGGCCCGCCCCCTCCTGCCAGTCAGCTGGGCACCCGCCCCCCTGGGTGCCCCTGTGCCGCCGGATCCCCTCCCCTTCGATCCCCTTACCCATTTCTGGGGTGCCTCCTCCTCTGTGATGGCAGCAGGCACCGGGGTGACCTGTCCCAGCTGCTGCTGCAGCTACTGCTGTCCCTCCACCTCCTCCATGTACAGCACAACCACCTCCTCCTCCACCTGCACTTCCACCATCTCCTCCTCCTCCTCCTGCCTTGCTCTTTCACCCTCCGCTCTCCTCTCCCTTCTGCCTCGCTCCATCCCGCCATGCCCCCCTGCTGCTGTGTGCCCTTTAAATCTCCCTCCGCGGTCTGTGTTGTTGCTGGTTGCCTGGCGGTGATGTTGCATGCTTTGTCCCCGGCTGGGAATAATTTTTTTAAATTCTGGCCGGTGGTTGCCATTCAGATGTTGCTTTTTTTTGTTTTCCATTGGGAATCGCTTTGACCACGCTTTCGGAGATGGTCCGGGCCAGAGCTCCAGAATTGATTTTGGCCCCTGGTGGGTATTGACTATGGTGAACATCTGGTGGCCGCCGAACAGACGTTCAGAGTGGTTTGGCCCCACTGCAGGATTGACCGTGGTTCACTGTGGTTGACTGTGATCTCATAACGTCTGAAAATACCCATAGTATCTCTTCCTGTTTCTACAGAATCAGATACATGAGACTTGAGCAGATTATATGGTTAATAAGTGTTCATTTCTTGCAAGCATACCCAGTGGGTGCACTACGGTAGCGCTAAAAGTTCTAAACAACCTCACTTGAGTGAAGTTTCATTATCATACAAATAGAGAGAGTCCTTTTACCCGTAGCGTGCTTGAGACATGGAAGTTTAACAAACATGCATACAGAACCCAAATTATCCAAATGATAAATATTTATGAAGCAGGTGGCGTGCACTTTAGATCAGCAGGACTCTCACTACTATATACTCACTAATGACAAAGCCAGTAGTGCATGATAACATTAAAAAAAAAAATGTTCACATGATAGAAAAAGTAAAAGATTTTTTATCTCTTAAGTATAAACCACGAAGCACAGAAAAAAATGACTATATATTTCTCCTGAATCCAAATCACATGGTCATAAACAGAGCTGAAAAAGAGACTTTGGGCAGGGTAGGTGAGAATGGGCCCTGGAGGAGAAGGTGGGAGCGGGCCCCCTTCTGGGGCACTCCACTCCAGCGTGCAGGTGCACTCTACATGTGTGGGGGCCAGGCTCTGGGTGAATTCTGTCTCCAATGGATTCATCCAGTCCAATCCCCAGGTCTAAGTGAAAGGAGACCAGCCATGATCTGGTCCCTACCCTGTGTCAGCTCTGTTTTGGCTGCTCCCAACATCCAGCCCCTGTGTTGCACCTTCTTGTGCATGCAAAATATTTTTTTTACATATGCTCAACAACAAAATAATGCATTTTTGCACATATGCAAATAGCCAAAATACATGTGTCCATTTTGCGCATAAAGCCAAAATGTATTTTTAGCTATTGTGGAAGTGCAAAAAAGGATTGTACTTATTGCACATCTGCAAGGTCATGCAGTGTTGTGCTGTCAACCTTGTGCATGGAGAGCCACTGTAGATATAAAACCACATCGGATCTCTGCACACTGTTCCAAAATCACAGATAATATCCACAGATAAAGAAGGGATGATCCATATCAGCCCTACTCATGAGCATTAATCTCTTAAACCGCATAGACTGTATATTGACCCTGAGTTCCCCACTCACCAGTACTTGCTCTGAGAAGAATTTCCACCACTTTATGACCATTGCCACGTGCTTTTAACAGTTATTATGTGTTACTTGGCTGTCCCCATTTCAGCACTGTTAGTAATGATTTGTAACTGTCCTCACTCTGCAGAGCTAGGTCTGAAATGGGTAATTAATTTAGTACACATGAGTAATGCCTGTATTTTGGGGTACCACACCAGGTACCTAATGGGTTACCTGGGTACCAATCGGGTACCACGATACCTGAAAAATTGGTAAAATTTTACTGATTACTGTTACCCATTTTCTAATTAATGATAAGTGTATCAGGTTTGAAAACTGAAAAATTGGGATGGGAAAAAATAAATAAATTAGGACTGGAAGTTGAATTTCTGGGACCAGAAGTTGATTTTCTAGGAGAGAAAACGATAAATAGGTGTAAAAATTGGTATCAAAAGTTCCAGAATCTTACCTATAACGTCCTATATGACCTGGACCCCACTTGCCTATGGGACTGCCTCACACCTGGGTTCCGGATCGGCCCTTGTGGTCCACTGGGAATGCCTTCCTTGAAATCCCCCAAGTCTGTTGGGTGGCAACGTTGGAGAGGGTATTCTCAGTGGCTGTGCCTAAGCTGTGGAACTCTTTCCCGGTGAAGGTCCACTTGTCTCTGGATCTTCTTTCTTTCCAAAACCAATGCAAGACCTGGTTGTTTCACCAGGCCTTTGGTGGGAGAGATGGGTAGGGGGTGGGTGGGGCTTTTTTTTATTCCTGAGGCTCTATATTTTATTGGATTGTGGTTGGATTTTATATTTTTCTATACTGTATGGTTTTATTATTTTTAATTTGCAAGCTTCCTCGAGCTGCCATTGTCAGGATGGAGCAGGATAATCAATATTGGAGAAAGAAAGAAAGAAAGAAAGAAAGAAAGAAAGAAAGAAAGAAAGAAAGAAAGAAAGCTGGACACTGACAGAGAGGGTGTTTTTTAAAAAATGAGATGCTTGCACACATGACTTCCCACCATCCATGTGTTCAACTACTCGTGGTGCATGGGGAGGTGCACACTAGCCATGACCCATGCACCAGCCATCCAGGACCCAAATGGAGAACCGCCAAAAAATCTGGAGTGACTCATGCAGGCCAGGGTGGCCACCTCTGTGGATGGGGCAGCCATGCCGGGAGGCAGGAGCTGCCTGTGTGAAGTCTTCCCCATGCACTTCCCATGCATGGACGCTCTGTACCCAACCCACTCAATGATCATGAACACACACTCAATGCCACTCTCATTTTAAAACATTCAGACATATTTCTGAGGCAGCTGAAAAAGATTCATCCATCAATTTAAGACCAAATCAACCCATCTGTTCAGTGGCTTATTCTGTAGGCTAGATGTGATGTTCTTATTATCCCATCCTCTCCATTCATTGCACTTCACCTTATTGTTCCACAAGTAAGTTATAACCATATCACATTTAACAGTCCAACCAATATCTCATAATTGCTGTCAGGCCTAATGAGAGAGGGGTTGGGGTATCAATTTTACTGGGCCTCCAAGCTCAACCCCCTCCCACAAACTACAATGTACACATACTAGGGATGGGCGAACACGGTTCGGAGTTCGGACTGAACTCAACCAGTTCGGTCGACCGAACTGAACTTCCGATCCGAACTCGATTTTCGAACCGAACCGAACCAAACCGAATCTCTGAACTCGGTTCTGTTCGCTCATCCCTATAAGATAATATTCCATTTAGTTCAATGGGGTTTGAATTTCCGAACTCTGTTCGGAAGTTCGGAGTTCGNATAAGATAATATTCCATTTAGTTCAATGGGGTTTGAATTTCCGAACTCTGTTCGGAAGTTCGGAGTTCGGACCGAACTCGAATAGTTCGGTCGACTGCACCGAACTTCTGAACCGAACTCGATTTTTGAACCGAACCGAACCAAATTTCCTAACTCAGTTCTGTTCGCCCATCCCAAACATAAACATTTTCTTAATATACATTAAAATATGATGAGTAAAATAAAAATTGCAAATACCATATGTGTAAATAAAGTACCATTATGGTCTCCAGAAACTGATTTCAAAACTTATGATGGAGATATAGGGGGTAAAAGGTCCCAAACTACCAGAATGTACCAGGCCACTAGGTTTCTCACAGTGGGGCCTGATTGTTTTCTCACAGACTCACAAAGCTCATTTACCCTAGTGCACAGCTGAGTCCAGACTCCACACTTACCATCTAGAGTGAGTTTGGTTGCATGAAGGCAAAGTAATTCAGCTGATATATTTTACTGGGCCAACTTCTGTTGATGAGAATATGATTTCATTTATCATTTGCATATTAGTTTCCCCTCATTGCATTTAAACGTTTGAAATTGTAATAATTTTTTTCCTAACACCTCTCCCCCAAAGGGATTGCTTTCACCTGTACTGCATTTGCTTAGTCTGTATTTCTGACTTTTACATGCCTGAGGAAGGGCCCAGTTTGGCCTAAAAGCTTGTATACTCTCAGTGGGGCTGATCTAATGGCCCGCGGATCTTCTGCATGTGAACACATGTGTGCAGTTTCCACGCAGCACAGTGTACCAGCAAAGCAGGTGCGCGAAGTCCCCATGCAGGTGTCTGCAGGCACGGGTGGGATCCCAGTGACAGAAGTTGGTCCAGTAAAAGTTACCACTCTGTCCATTGTTCAGGTTATAATAATGCCAATTAGACCCCAATAGTGCTAGCAGCTAATATTTATACAGTATGCCCTCTCTATGATAGACCTCTTGGGAACAAAGCTCATTGTAGTGAAAGGTTTTATAATAGTTAACTGCTGATGACGGAGGGGTCAGGTTCCTTGTAGCTACAGGTCTGCAATAATGAAGGGTGCTGTGGGGAGAGTGCTCCAAATTTAAAACACCTTCTACCAAGAATAGCAAAAGAAAATAAGATAAAAACATACATTTTAAAATTATTATTCAATAAAAGTATAGAATTATTATCACTATAAACTATAAAAAATATTCTCACTGGTAAAATATTCTCACTAGCCTATTACAGGCTAGAGAGAATATGGCATTAAAAAAGATGACTGAGAGGCACAACAATAAAAAAGTCATCATCCTTGGTCTGACTATAAAATAACTTTAAGGGAAAAAACCTAGTTCTGGTGTGTCACTTAAAAGTGGAATAGGGTGAATTGGGGATGAGATCCAGGTGAATTTCAATCTGAAGTCCCACCAAAGGAAAAAAAAACATTGCGTTAACTTTTGACTCTGGGTGTTCACAAATGTCCCAGAGGGATGTCTGTCCCACTCTGTGGAAGGAAGGCCTTCCCCTGGCTGGCTACACCCCGACTGCTCCCGCAGCCTCTCCCAGCCGAGGAGGGAAGGCAGAGGGCAAGGAACAACGAGTGGCTGCTTAGCCATATTCTTGAAGTCACTCTGCCCCGCTGCTATGACGGACAGCCATGGTTGCCTATTACATTGCTCACCACCACGGCAACCCCAGAATGCCAGTAGGAGTAGGGCCAGGAACACACGTTCCCACCCGGCTTGCCCACTCTGCTCTGGCTCGGCCCACAGCCGAGGACTGTGGGAAAGGACTGTGGACCTGGCTTGTACCAGGCCCACATTTCCCGCCCAGCTTCTGCCTGGCCAGGGTAGGAACCAGGCCCATATCTGGTGGGCCACAGACAGATGACCTGCCATGATGCTGGTCCAGCTGGGCCATACCAGACCTAGCTGGGCCACTGTCACACATGTTTTTACCCTATATTATCATTTCCCTTCCTAAATATGGCTATATATTAGAGTTAAAAAGAATATTCAAAGTGAATATGTTACTTGTCAAATTTTGTCTCTTCAAAATGAATTTGACAGAGCGGATATTTGTCCCATTTCATTTGGATATCCACTTCAGATATTTCCGTTTCTAGCAGTTTCTTTTATGACTATTCAGTTTATTTGCTTTAAGATGCATGTAACAGTACTAAATAGTTGCAAAACAAAGTAGCCAAATAACCAAATCAAATAATCACATAAAACAAACAAATGGAATAACTGAATAAAATGAATAAGCAAATACAAATCTCCATTTTGCATGTGGATATTATTCAGATATGCCTATTAATGTCTGCATATGGGTATGGCTCAAGCCTCACAGTGAAATCTATTGTCTGACTCATGTCTTGTATGAAATTTAAAAGTGGCTTATGCCCAAGAAAAGCCTAGATGCTCCAATCTACACCATTAAAGGCTTTGGAAAAAACCCAAGTACATTGTGTAGGCTCCTTTTTTCTATGTTTATGTAATATTGTCATTTAATTGCATTTGAATGCTGCACCTGGAATTAATTTGAGTAATTTGGATCACCCGCCGTTTAGCAGGTGTGGCACGGAATAACCAGATAAACACCGGGTGCTGCTTATCTGGACAAATTGGCAGTCTTTGAAAGGCTTGCAGTGGTAACATTTGCTAGATAATACAAATTCTTGGTGATACTATGGCAAACCTTTTGTTCTATTTGAGCAAAATAAGGTTGTGATGCTGCTGATAATGCGTTAAATCCTGCATGGATTTGTAAAGACGTTGCTCTACTTTCCTAGGCTAACTCAAAGGCTTTGTTTCCAGAGAAAGCAGTAGTGATGGGAATGACAAGCTGCACTGAATCTCAACAACCTGCTGAGATTATCTCTTGACAACAAGCATTGCTGCTGGACTAGTTCAGCCTTCCCACTCCGTGCAGGAAGCTGTGACTAAGGACATGGGTTTTGAATATCCCAGAGCATGGGCTTTGACTATCCCACACTCTGGCCAGAATTCTCCATTTAAAAGCATCTAAAATTCCCAACAGTTAGTCCTAAAACACATGAACATTTAGGTCACAGGTCCAAAAACAGGACTAGAATCATATCCTGTGTTCTTATCCTAATTTCTCTGGGATGTTTGGAAAAATCACTTAACCTCTCTTCCTCAGTTTTCTTGTTTGTAAAATATGTGCATAACACATATCAGCATTGTGTGAGGAAAGATCACTTCCACTTCTTAGCAGCACACACTGGGATAGTCTGACTTTCTCTGCTCCCTCCTTCTAAAGTGCTTCAAAATCCCTCTTCTCTGTGATTGTGGCTTAAAAACCACAATGGAGCCCTTGACATAAATATACCTCCTGCCCAACCGCTGAGGGAAACCACACTTACAGACTAATCCCACCCTTGTGTTCTGTTCCTGGTTAATGTTTGTACTGCATTTTATACATGAAAAGAGGTCTCCAGATTATGTTATTCTTAGCCTCACCACTGACAGAAAGGAATCTCAGTTCATGGAGGCTGATTCTTTGTTGTTCTAAAGTGTCTTTACCCCACTCTGAAACCTTAAAGGGAGGTTCAAAAGCACCCAGAGAATAATAACCACTGTGCAAAATGCTTCTTGGCTGACACGTCATAGAACTGACTTGAAAATTCAATGGGAGCTTAGCTCTCAGTGTAGGGACTGGGAGTATGTTAGAATAAAGGGGTGGACCACAGATGAGTTTGGGAAAAGACTGAAACAGGTACTAAATTTAGTACCCGTGGGTATACCCACTTTTTGAGTACTGCCTCAGGTACTCGATGGGTTACCCAGGTACTGACTGGGTACCCAGAATCAGAAACCCAAATAACTGAGTACTTCTGGCACCAAATTTTCAATTTTCTGATTCCCAATCAGTATTTCAGTATACCAGCTGGTATATCAAGTCAGAAAACCAAACAATCAGCACAAAAATAAAAATAAATAAATGATGGAACGTAGTTTTCCGGAACCAGAAATTGACTTTCTGGGACCGGAAAATTGATTTTCCGGGACCAAAGAGTCATAAATAAATGTTTTAAGAAGCAAAATTGGGGGGGGGGGGTGGACGTTTAAAAAGTTGCAACTGAAAGCCATTTTCTGAGACTGGAAGTTGCCTAAAAATTGTCAGAACTTACAGAAACCTGATAAATGAATGTATATCAACAAAAATAACAATTAAATCAATACCGAACTTAACATTTTGGGACATTGGGTAATTGATCGGATCATGGCACAATTAGGTACCACCAGATCAATTTGAGTACCAGAAATTTAATGGGTTTCCCATTTTTGCACTTACCCTCTTTCAACTCTAGTTGTGAATAGGGGACATGGCCAGATTGCACTGTGGTATGACTCTTCTCTGTTTCCCATGGTTTGATAAAATGCTATGTACAGCAAAGATATATTTTTATTTATATTATTTATTTAATGTGCTTATTCTGCCTCCAGCACCAGCTCAGGGCAGCAAACAGCCATTTACAATAAAACATCAATAAAACATCATAAAATACAATCAATAAAAAATGCATCCAATAAAACAATCTGGCACACAGAAACGTACAAATAACCCACCCGCACATAAACCTCCCCACACCCTTCCCCTTCACCAAAAGCCTGGTGATCAGATTACACCCAGGAGGGATACTATAAACCAGCCCTTCAGAATATATGGAATGCAATGGTGGTTTGAAGCCACCCTTGACCTACTAGTCCCGTGATAGCCTCCCTCCTCATCATCACTAGAGCTGAAACAAATAGCAGAGGTTGTATTTGCAGAATTTATTCATATTTCTGATAGCTCTCCAAATAGCTACAGTGGAAATATATATTTTACCTATCTGCTGGTTTGGTTTTTTATTTACTTTGCTATTTCATTTATTTATTTTGGTCATTTCAGCTACTTTGGACTATTATGCAAAACCAAACTGTCCCAAACAGATATCTGGTGAAGTGGTATCAAATAGCCACGTCAGAAAACCCAAATCAAAGTGGGAGAATTCATCAGATCCAGTATTCACTGCAGGCCAGAGGAATAGCTACTATGGAATGGGGGGGGGGGAGGGTCTTGGATGTTTTCAGAGAGGGAGGGAGCACACTGCCAGCACACTCTGAAACAGGGTGCACTTGCGAAGGACTCTTCCAAGAAGGACATTTTCAGACTGGGTGGGGTGGCGGATAGAGTGGGTGTTGGCCCCACGCACTCTTAAAACTTTTCTCCTGGTCGAGTTACTGCAAAGAAGGGGAGAGAGGCACTGCCTTCATAGGTAAGGCCTGCTTCCATCCTCGTGACCTCACCTCCTTGCTCTTAGGGTGGCCCATAACTGGAACATGAGCCCGGCCCTGCACAGCCTTGCTATGCCACTGCCAGGTATTTTTTTCAGCTCCAGTTGCTACCACAGAACCAGCGCTGGGATAACTAGGATGTCTGGGATGGACACATTGACTTGAGAAGGAGTTGTGCATGCTCAGCATCTCAGGTTGTGTGCAAAAGGTACAGAGAAGGACAACAAAAATTACTGAGGGTATGGAACAGCTCCCATATGAAGAGAGGCTTGATAGTTTGGGGCTCTTCAGCTTAGAGAAGAGACGACAGAGAAGGGATATGATAGAAGTTTATAAAATCATGAGTAGTGTGGAACACATAAATAGTGAGCAATTATTTACTATTATTATTATAAACATTTATATAGCACCAGCCATATACCTGGAGCCGTACAGAACCCTGTCTAACAGTATTAGTAGTATTCTAGTGCTCTCCCTAACAGTACTCTAGTACTTTCTAGCAGTACTAGAACAAGGGGACACTCCATGAAATTAGATTTACAACAAATAAGATAAAGTATTCTTTCACTAAGAGTACAATTAACTTGTGGAATTTGCTGCCAGAAGAAGTGGGCCGGTAGTGTCGCTAGTAAGGAATTGGATAACTTCTTGGAGGATAGGTCCATTAATGTCTATTAGCCAAAGAAGGTTTTGGGGACGTAACCACTTAGTTTTTGTGGCTGGAACAACAGGGAATGGATTGTCCATTGTGACCCTGACCTGTTGGGTACTTCTCCCAAGAGACAGAGATTGGCCACTGTTGGAGACAGGATGCTAGACTTGATGGACCGTAGGTCTGACCTAGTACAACACTATTTATGTTCTTATATAAAGATCACTAAATCTAGGGGTAGATGCCTAACTTAAATTTGGAAAAAAATTGTGGCCTTAATCAATGAATCAGTTGGACTGCCCTGAGCCTTAAGGGGAAGGTGGGGTATAAAATTAAATAAATAAATTCTTAACAGGTGTGTGTGTGTGTGTGTGTGTGTGTGTGTGTGTGTGTGTGTGTGTTAAAAGTCTTTAAACTTTTTTTATCCTGTGCTCTGAAAAAGCAGGCAGGTCACATAAAAGACAATCTTGTGTTTCTTTTGCTTTAATGATCTGATTTTTTTTTTAGTTACTGTTTCTCCCCCACCCCCTGCATTGCATTATATTAAAAGTAACTCATGCTGCCGTAGAGTTAAGGCAGAGAAAAGCTCCTATCCAAAAGTGAAAACTTTAAACAGCAATAGCTTCTATCATGTTAAACATCCCATTTTGAAAATTGGCATGCGGGCTATGTGTGGGCCCGAGGATATTTATGTGTACAAAATGATGTCCAATTATGTGTACTGCCTTGAGCTATTCCTCCTTCCCCTCTCTTCCAATTATACCCCCTCCCTCTGCAGCTGTAGGCACCAGTGGTCAGACTGCATCGCCACAGCGCTGCATGCCCTCTCCCTCCATCCCCCTTTCCTGCACCGTGTCCAGGACGGGGAGAGTTCTTAGGGATCTACCCACCACCAGTGAATGCCTGTCGTGCAAGCCAGTGGGACGGCAGAGAGGGGCTTTGGGAGGGCCACTGGGATTGTTTTAGGGGGCAATGTAGGTCGGGTTAGGAGGAGGCCCTACACCACCATTGGCAGGGGACTCCAGTGTCCCTAGAGTCATTCAACACTGCTTGTAATCATTTGTGGCTTGCCTTACACATGTTTCCTCCATTCTACTCTATATTATATTTACCTTTCAAGTAGACTCTTAGGCCCTTTTCACACAGACACTCTAACACTGATAAAATGGGTGTCACATTTTATTATACATGTTGCAGGGCACCCATAGAGCACATCTGCAGCCCTATAACATGTATAATGAAATGTAACACTTGTTTTATCAGTGTTAGAGTGTCTGTGTGAAAAAGGCCTTAGACGCAAAGGTTTTATGTACAGACCTGCTTTCCCTTTCCTGACACTACTTTGATACTAACAGAAGATTCTTTCCAGCTGTTTTTTGAATGACGGTGAAAAAACAATCTCACTTACTTTGTATTTGATTGTAGGCATTACCACATAAGGTAAGTCCTTTTTACTTACCTCTATGATTCTTTAGCATAGTTGTTATATGGCATAATTAATCACTGATCAGCAAGCTGTTTAAAGAAGGTAATTTGTGGTAGTCATCCAAAATGTCTTGAGGTACAATTCTTTTTTAAAAAGTGGTGGGTCCTTTTCATAGCTTAGCCTTCTGGCTAAAAGCACTCAAGTTCTCAAAAGAGTTGCCCCTTGGTAAGATGAAAAGTATGGATAATAGCTACCAGGCCAGTACTATTGTGTGCATCTCTGGATGACAGGGCTGATGAGGACTGATAATAAAGGGAGGTGGGAAACAAATGTACTTCTGTTAGGCCACTTTTATACGAGGCCCTGAATAGTGCCTCCTGAGTCCCGCATTGAGAGAAAAGCCGCACAGGGAGTGTTTACATGCTCCCCACGCTGCCGGAAGTGATGTGCTCCCCATTGGGGAGATCTATTGGGCTGCACGTCACTTCCAGCAGCGCGGGGAGCATGTAAACACTCCCTGTGCGGCTTTTCTCTCAACGCGGGACTCAGAAGGCGCTATTCAGCGTCTTGTATAAAAACGGCCTCAGATGCAGGATTATCACCTCCCTCTGGGATTTCACCCAGAGGAGGCATAGCCTCACAGTCAGGGGGCGTGGCAAAGGGATGTCACACCCCTTTCTGTGATGTAACCCGCCCCTTCCATGATGAGCATCACGACATCATTACCATGTCAGAAAGGAGGCAGGAAAGTCCCTCTGTCCCCACCACCTTTCTGACGAGGCCACCCCGTGCTGCTTTTGGAAGCCCTAATTGGGCTTCCAGGAAATTCCGACAAAAAATCATGTGTAGTGATTTTTAAAATTATTTTTTAAATTAATTTTTGTTAAAAAAACAACAACAACAACAAACCCACTGCTTCCACACAAAATGGCTACTAGGGCTATTCTGCACATGTGTACCCTTTGCCAAAATACTGCTGACAGCATCAGCGCCATTTTGGAAAAGAATGCGAATGTGCAGAATGTTCCTGGCAGCCATTTTACACATGCGGGGTGGGGGGGGGAGGATATTATTATTATTATTTAAAACAAAAATGAATTATACATCCATTTTTGGTATGTTAATTTCTAAATCAAATGGAGCTTCATTAATTTTAGTAATTAAAAAATTGAAAATGAATTGCACACCCCGATTCCCACTACCACCAGTGAGCAGTGAGGTACATATATCCATGCCGTGCACTCATGTTGCTCCAGATATCACATGAAAATTACAGAGTGCACCCCTCTGCCCATGCCAGCTGCGCCAGTAGCTGTTTCCTGACTCCCCAGTAAAGGGATGGTACCACCTGCCAGCTAAAGCTGATGTGGTTGGTCACTGTAAACCAGGGAGTAGGGATGTGCGAATGCGGTTCAGATGTTCAGAGTTCAGACTGAACTCGGTATGTTCGGACAACCGAACCGAACTTCCAAACCAAACCCGAACCGAACTCGATCCGAACTCGGAAATGACCGAGCAGTTCGGCCACGTTCAGGTGAGTTCGGATGATTTCAGGTGGGAAAAACATGACTGGAAGGCTCATAGAGGGGGAGGCAGCTGAGGAGCAGACTTCCTGGCACCAGGAGTGGAGAGGCTTGGAGTAGCAGCCAGCCTGCCCAATAACCATGCCTTTTCACCTCAGACCACTGGCTTCGCAGTTGTGATTGGACATGGGGACTAGGCTGCACAGAGCCAATGGGGCTTGCTGTAAGTCAGCAAGTAACAAAAGTCATTGCCCTCCCCCCTTCCAACTCCTCTGAGCAAGCCACTGATCCTGACAGCAGGCGTGTTCAGAAGTCTCCCTCTCCTAGCAGTTTGTGTTCCTAATCCTCCTGCTATTTCACCCATCCCACACATTTACCTCCCTAGTATCATTTATTTAGATTAGATTAGATAGATTTAGGTGTTATTTTTATTTTTTACCCATCCCTGTGTTCTTTCTCCCTACCCTCCATTGAATCTTCCCCCTCCTCCCACTATATATTCCATCCCTGATTCCCTTCCCCTTTTTTTTGATTTATTTAGAGTATGATTAGCTTGATTTAGGTTTCATTTCAGTTTTGTACCCCTCCCTGTGTTGTTTGTTGTGAGCTGTCTGTGTCCCCGCCCCCATCCCTGTGTAATTAGATAGATAGATAGATAGATAGATAGATAGATAGATAGATAGATAGATAGATAGATAGATGTAGGAGTTAGCTTAGTTATAGAGACAGTGTGTAGTGATTCAGTTTTATAGTGTGTTTGTAGGACTAGACCTTTGTAGTTATTAAATATTCCATTTAGTTCCATAGATTTTAATAGCAGTTAGATTTAGTGTATATATAATATATATATATATATATATATATATATATATATATATATATATATAATATTAGATTAAAAAATTGAATATATATATATATATATATATATAATCTTTGTGTTCATTCTTTGGGTTGGAAGACATCGAGAAGGGAAGTAGGAGAGGCCAGTCTGCTGTCCGTAAGACAGCGCAGAGGGGTAAAAGATTGGACGGGTCAAACTCAGGTGGTAACAGATATAACTTTTATAATAACTTTTTAAAAAACAAACTAACAATATAACAACCACAAGACATAAAAATAACAAACTTATTAGTGTCTCAGGGCCAAACGATACTGATACCGAAAATAAAATCTTCGAAATCGGTATCGATATTTGCACCGATATGCATATCGATACCAATTTCCAAATGTTCGGCCAAACCAAACTCTGCCAAACTGAACAACCGAACCCAAACTCGGTTCCCAAACCGAACGGCCGAACATCTGAATTGTGTTCTGTTCTCACATCCCTACCAGGGAGCAACCAACCCTTTCAGGTGATGGAAGCCAATGCTCTCCACCAGCAAGAAGGGCAGGTCTTCCAGGGCAAGTATTTCCCACAACCTCCTGGTGATATGCACAGGTGCAGGATGCAGTCTGGAGCATGGCTTCTGCCCCCACCTCAGCACATCTATGGTGTCCTGCCGCTGCTGGAGACTGGGGTGAGTTTGGGGGACCTCGGCCTGCTGTTTGTCCTTGTCCTGGCCCAAGGAATGGGGTTGAGGGGAGGAGGAGGGTCTGCTGTCTGTAGGAAACCCATTCCCTGCCTCTCTTGCCAGCAACACTGCACTATGGTTGGACTATTGTAACACGCTCTACATGGAACTACCCATGGTGATGGCTCAAAACTGCAGCTGGTGCAGAATGCAGCAGCCTGTCTTTTGGTAGGACTGGGCCGCCGGGAACATATTACACCAGTGCTCTGCTCTCTGCACTGGCTGCTGCTGGTTTTCTGGGTCCAATTCAAGGTGTTGGTCTTGGCCTATAAAGCCCTAAACAGCCTAGGCCCTACCTATCTGTGGGACTGCCTCACTCCTCAGGTGCTGGATCAGCCCATGCGGTCATCTGGGGGTGCCATGTTTGAGGTGCCCCGAGTCTTCCAGGGGACCATGCAGGGGAGGGCATTCTCGGTGGCTGCACCACGGCTGTGGAACTCCCTTCTGGTAGAGGCCCAGTTGGCCTTGGATCACTCCTCTTTTTGGAGAAGCTGTAAGACCTGTCTGTTCCAGCAGGCATTTGGCGGGGGAGATGGGTGAGGGGGTGCAGGGTTTGGGGGGTGGGGGGTATTTTTCTTCCTCCTTTTAGTTGTTTTTAATTGTTGTTTTAATGTTTTGTAAATTGTAAGCCGCCCTGAGCTGCCAGGGCAGAAGGGGTGGAGTAGTAACATTTTAAAAATAAATAAAAATAATTAAATAAATGGTGGGTTTTCAGGTGCAACTTCATGTCTGCATTGCTGAAGCATGCTAGGTTCTGCCCACATTTCACCATCACCCCGCAGAGGAGACACTTTGCCTCCTGCCGATCATTACCCTGACTGAAGTGTTCCCACAGGCTGGACTTGCAGAGTGCTCCTTCCACCTTCCTAACAGGGACTACTGTCCCCTGAGGGGACAGAAAGGGAAAGAGGAGGAGGAGGAGGACAAGGCTGAGGAAGAGAGGTGCCCACCATACTCCCCTCACTCCCAAGTTCCTCTCCTGAAGCAGAGCAGGGGAACAGGCTGATGCTGTTAAAGTGCCAGGGGAGGCCCATGGATTGGGGATCCCTCTCTGCTGGGGACAAGAGGGTAAACAATGGGCTGCTGAAAGTGGAGCCGACTGGGGAGATGTGCCCAAACTCCCCATAGCTGTCCAGTCTGCTGCTGTCAGAAGGAGACCCATAAGAACATAAGAAATGCCATACTGAGTCAGACCAATGGTCCAACAAACCCAGCATCCTGTCTCCGACAGCAGTCAATCCCAGTTGCATGGAAAGAAGTACCAGCAGTCACAATGGACAATCCATTCCCTGCTGATCACTCCCTGCTCCTGACAGTAAGTAGTCCCATCTTGTAGTCTACTTAGCTAATAGTCATTAATGGACCTATTCTCCAGAACATATCCATTCCTTCCTTAAACCCAGTCATACTACTGGCCTCGACAACCTCTTCTGGCAACAAATTCCATAATTTAACTGTGCGTTGAGTGAAAAAATACTTTCTTGTATTTGTTTTCCAACCAACCACCACCACTCCCAGAATCAGTACCAGTGGTCCCACTGGCATTGCCACAAGCTTGGAATGCAGCCTCAAAAAGTGCCTGCTTTGACTTCCTTTTCTTCCAGTGACAACACTACTGGGGCTCGTCTCTGGAAAGTCAGAGGAACAGCTTCCTCCAGCTGCAAGCACCTCTGCTTGTGCTGCAAGCCTCCTCCAGCTGCAAGTGTCCTAACCAGCTTGGGGGAGTGGGGGACTTCACGTCCTTGCCTGAAACTGTGCCCCTGTTCCTGGACTAAGGGTGTCACTGCCCCACAAATAGTGGTGCTTTGAGTACCATTCCTCATATCTTTAATTAATATGGTATCAGTGACAGTGGCCATTTTTAAATGGGCATGGCGGGGGGGCAGGTCCGCATGTGCTGCTCCTCAATCCGTATTTTTCCCCAATGCTCCATGAATGAGCATGGCTAGGAAGTGCATGGGAGCTTGTGGGGGGGATGGGTGAACCTGTGTGGGCACTTCTCATCTAAAAACAGCATGCACGCACCCCCACCCCGCTCGGTGTTCACAGGGGTGAACACCGAGTGGCCACCCAACCCCCCATCCACAGTCGGCCGCATACTAGGACACACCCCCTTGCACACCCACCTAAACACCAAGCCGGGGGGACGCCCATGTACAAACAGTCTATATATATATATCTATAACTATCTATAAATCCTAGCAAATCTCAACAAATCTATATAAATCTATAAAAATAGAAGTCCTAAAACTAGGAATGGGTGAACAGATCACGTTTCGGGTTCGGCCGTTTGGTTCGGCTGCGTTCAGTTCGGCTGCGTTCAGTTCGTCCATTCGGTTAGTTCGCCGAATTTGGGTTCGGCTGTTCGATTTGGTCATCCGAACAGGCCGTTGGGTTAGGCCGTTCAGCTGTTCGGTTCGGCCGTTCGGGAAATGTTGTTATGGGTGTTTTTTTGTTTTTTATATGTTTTTTTGGTTTTTTTATTGGGTTTTATATGGTTTTCTTTTGGTTTTTATTTGGTTTTTTGTTTTTATATGGGGTTTTTTATTTATTTTTTTATCTAATATTATATGTATCTATCTACACTAAATCTAACTGCTATTAACTATTCTAAATGATATGAACTAAATGGATTATCTAATAAGTACACAGGCCTATTCCTACAAACACTAAAACTAAATCACTAACACTATCTCTATCGCTAAGCTAACTCCTACATCTATCTATCTATCTATCTATCTATCTATCTATCTATCTATCTATCTATCTATCCCCCCCATCCCACATCCATATCCATACATATGTATGGATATATATATATATGGAGATATATATATGGATATATGGATATATATGGATATATATACATCCCATATATATGGGATGGGGGGAATCACAAAAAGAAGAGGAGTCTGTAGTGAACTGAATACATACATACTCAATGAGTCTGTACAGTGAAATGCATAACACAGGGTTTCAGTTTTTAGTTTCATTTCAGTACAAAACTGAAATGAAACTTAAAGAAATCTAAAAATCCTACTCAACGCCTGCTGTTCAGGAACAGTGACTAGCTCAGAAGGTGTTGGGAAGGGGGNAAGTCTCTCCATCCCTGGTGCCTGGAAGTCTGCTTCTCAGTGACTGACACCTCCCTGTCATGTCTGACCTTCCAGTGAACCTTTTTTTGCCATCTGAACTCACCCAAATGCGATCCGAACTGACCGAACTGTTCGGCCATTTCGCCGTTCGGTGTTCGGTTCATTCGGTATGTTCGCGTTCGTGTTCGTGTTCATGTTCGGTCGTCCAAACAAGCCGAGTTCGGGCCGAACTCCAAACTTCCGAACCACGTTCACCCATCCCTACCTAACACTCCTATGTTATAGGGAAGACAGAAGATTGGGGAATACACAGACAGACTGAGACAGGAAGAAAAACAGAATCATAAATTGCAATTTAAAAAAACCCAATAGCACCACTTAGGTAAAAGCAAGGAGAAAGGAATAACACAGAGACAAACTACAAAGTAGAAGAACCAACTGAAGAAATGCTTTGGCCCCATTCTACACCAGGAGTATTATGTTCTGGCCACCATGTGTGACCCAGGGGTCAAATCTAGCAAAGCACAGTCCATTTTGGAATTTCACACTCTAAGAGAGCAGGTTCGGAGGCCAGAGAGGGGCATGAAAGAGGAACAGGCCTCTGATGAGGGGATGAAGTGGCTGGCAGGGGGAGGAACTGGAGAGTACCGCTACCAGCACTGCCAGTAGCAGCAACAGGGCTAACAACAACAGCAATTCTTCTCTCACACACACACCCCACTTGACAACCTCTGAGCAGGCACAGACCATCGGGGCAGCAGCAGCAACAGGCAACCCTAATGAAAGTGACGTCCAGAGCTACCTGGATGAACCCCATGAGGATGTCACGTGCAATCCGCTCCTCTACTGGGCACACCTGGGCCAGGTGTGGCGAGGCCTGGCCTGGGTGGTGGTGGAACTCCTCTCTTGCCCACCAACCAGCATGCCAAGTGAACAGATGTTTTCTGCTGTGGGCGACATACTTAGTCCATCCACACCATTCACGAATGGCACCTGCATTGGTAGAGAAGCTGGTTTTCCTGAAGGTCAGCCTGCCACTGCTGGAGTTTCCTGAGCTGCACTGTGACTTGGGGTGAATGGCACTATGCCAAGTCCAGGGAGAGCACTGCTGCTCCTGCCCACATATTCTTTCTCTCTGCTTGCAACTCCTCCTGCCTAAATTCTGGATTCCCCCTGCCAGTCTCTCTCTCTCTCTCCCTCCTATTATTCTGCCCTCCTAGGGCACTTTCTGCAAGTTGACACCATGTTACATCTGGGGTGCTGCCAACTGTCCAGTACCCACCTGGCATTATCTCTACCTCACATGTTTCCTGGCCATGCTGGGGCACTCTCTGAAAGTTGAAGCCCTGTGATTGCTGGGGTTCAGTCAAGCTAAATGAGGGAGATACTTACCACTGTGGCCACACACTCTACTGTTGCTGCTGCCCACCTAAAAGAGAGAAAGTCACCCATGTGCCCTTATGCTACCCACCAGAATGACACAGAGAGACAGCCCTCTGTGCCCACATGCTGATTCTACCCACCTGAAAGAGAGAGGTGCCCTTGGCACCCTAGACCAGACAGGGGTCTCTTTCTCTCAAATGCAAGCTTCACCTCTCCACAGATGAGGCAGGCACGCACCATGGTGTTGTCCACCAATCCTTTTTAGGACATGACTTCCTTCTAACTCCTGCTGGCTGCCAGGCACTGACAGCATCTCTAATCTATGCCCACCTGTACAATGGAAGGGACACCTAACAGTTAACAGCTAGGGATGTGCGAATGCGGTTCAGATGTTCGGAGTTCGAGCCAAACTTGGTCTGTTTGGATGACCGAACTGAATGTCCGAACTGAATGTTCGAACGGCCGAACAGTTCGGATGAGTTCGAATGAGTTCGAATGAGTTCAGGGGTGGGAAAAAAGTGACTTTGTGCAGGAAAAACATGTCTGGAAGGGGTAGGTAGCTGAGGAGCAGACTTCCTGGCACCAGGGGTGGAGACCAGGGGTGGTTTCAGGGCCAAATGATACCAATACCGGGGGAAAAAAATCAATTTCGATTTCGGTATCGGTATTGGTACCGATAGCGCTATTTTCAGATGTTCGGCTGAGTTCGGCCAAACCGAACTCCACCGAACTGAAAAACCGAATCCGAACTCGGGTTTCGAACTGAACGACCAAATGACCGAACATCTGAACCATGTTCTGTTCACACATCCCTATTAACAGCAACAGTTTGGGGATGAGAAAGCATCACAGAGTCAACTTAAAACCACTGTTAAGCAAAGGCAAGCCATGCAAGCAAATGTTCATTAACATGAGTGAAATGCCCATAGAGATGAATGGAAAATGAAATTTTAAATGAAAACAAAATTAGAATAAAATGAAAAAATGTGTGTTTTTTTTTACAGGGAAACTAAACTAAAAGATAGATACTTTATTGCGTGGCCAAAAGGTCATTGCAAGAACACACAAGCATAAATACAGTTACAAATTAAAAGTAAATAGCAAACTAACAATTTGCACTATCAATACTAACATTGTAAATAAGACTTTTGATACTATGAGCTGTGATCAGCCATTACCTTTCATTCCGACAATGGTCGGTAGCTTAAAAAGAGATTCCTACGATGAGCTGCCTGCAGCAAGAATGCAGCAAGATTCTTTACCACTGTGGGAGCCAAACTGTTAAGACTTAAGGCTAGTAGGGCATGCTCGGTTCTGCCTGGGTATCTCTCTAAGAGGGAACCCAGGAACTTCTGACACAGGTCGTCATAAAGGTGACACCAGAACATTATATGCCCAACAGACTTAACCTCCAATTGATCGAATGGGCATAAACGCTCGGCGTAGGGGATTCCCAGAATCCGTCCCTCCAAAACGCTAGAGGGGAAGGCATTAAAGCGGGCACAGTAAAATAGTTGTTTCACCCTTCCAGAGATAGGGGCTGTCAGATAGAAAGCGACCTGCCCCGTCTCCAGAATGAGCGTCAGATAGTCTTGCATATGAGGGGACGCCCTGATTCTACCAACCTCCGACTGTCAGCCTATATCCCCAGAACGGAGCAGCAACTCCTTTTTAAGGGAAACAAGGGGTTTATGCTGTAGATATTCGGGGGGATACCCATTTCCTTTAGCAGGACCTCAATCTTTAGCAGGACCACTGATCGACAAAAGGGTCCTCCAGAGCACCCCTTATTAGGAGTGAACTCTGCTCAGAACGAATCTTCAGCCAAAATTTCAGAGCAGCCTCCCCAGCGACCTGGGACCACACTTTTTGTCCCAGCTCTGCGCGTATAGCAGCTAGGGGGTGCCTCGCGGGATCCCCAGGAGCATCTGCAGAAATTTTGACTGGGTCTTGTCCGCTAGGCTGGAAAGAAAGGGGGCCCATAACTCAGCCCCATATAGGAGTTGAGCCCTGGCCTTGCTATTAAAGACCTGGAGAGCTGGAAGAACCATCATCCTGCCCTGCTTAGCAAAAAGTTTGCTTATGGACTGGGTGGGGGCGCGCACCTTTCTGAGGGCTCTGGTGACGTCGTACTCGTGCCAGGTGCCGGGCCTATGGAACAAGATGCCCAAATATCAAAATGTCTGGACCTGCTGGATCAAAAAGCCCTCTATAGACCAAACCTGAGTTTGCGGTTTGGAAGAAAAAAACAGTATTTTAGACTTATCATAATTAATAATTTTAGACTTATCGTAATTAATACTTAGCTGGTTCGCATTATTAAACTAAAATGAAAAGGAAATGTGCCCTCCTGCACACCCCTACCAATCAGATCAAGGATGAGGTAGATGTAGAAAAGCATCAAAAGAGGGTGCAGTAGCTCCTGCAGCTGCTTCATCATTTTTCCATAGTGAATCCAGGTAACAGTCGTTTCACAGTTCCAATAAACCTTTGTCATGCCTCCCTGCTCATATGATAGTGCATTGATTGACTCTAATATACTCTGGGGCTGTACTGTCCGGCTAAAAGGGAGATCTGTCCTCTTGCCCGGGCTTACAGATCCTGCCCTATTTTCCATGGAAGGACTCAGGCTGCATTCACATCTGCAGTGGCGGTAGTGGCAGAGCGAGTGGCAAGGGAAGACGTGGCAGTGGGGAGGAGCCGGATGACAGGAAAAGAGCCAGTGCAAATGGGGATCTTCTGCAGCTCCCCTCGCACCTGTCAGGGCAGGATTTTGCGCCCTGACATGCGCGAAAGAAGCTGCGGCAGATCCCTGTTCGCACCAGCTCCTCCCGCTGCTGTGTCTTCCCTCGTTGCTCTCTCTGCTTCTACCGCCACCACAGATGTGAATGCAGCCTCAGACTGGGCAAAATAAGGTTATGTTTCTGCTGATCACCTGAGAACCTGTGTGACGACAGGAGATGGAGCAGGGACAAAATTTTATCCTAAAACAATTTAAGAATAACTCTATCCAAAACTCAAGATTTTCTTGAGTATATGGGGTTCATCATCCATTGCAATGCATATTTAGTGCCAAATTTCCCTGGCTAAGACTGCACAGAAAAGACTAGTAGCATCTAGATCAAAGATATATAAGGAAATGATTGAAGAACAGAGACATAATAGATCTTCAGATGGGGAGAAGGAGTTCTGTATGACTCCCTCCCCACCAAAAAAAGAGGCTTTCAGCCATTCATCTGGAGATGCATGGAATTAGGTATGTCTGAAAGGGTGAGCTAGATCCATAGTGCATTATGGCTGTGGCCTTAGGCAGATGGCAGGATACCATTATAATCTTGCTCCCCGTCTGCCATTGATTTTTTGTGTGTCTCTATTTAAATATTAAACAGTACTGTGAAGTTTGTTTGGTTACGTTCTCCTTGTCTCCCTGGTCCCTGAGTAGCCGCAATTGTACTGTATTTAATATTAGCCGAGAAAGGACGTTTAAAAATCCAGTCTGCCCAGCAGATGCCTTTATCAGGGTTGGCTGAGTGTGTTGTCAAGAGGTGGCTTTTCTAGCGTTTGTCTTTGTGTACGTAAGCCGTGAGTGCATAACTGTGCCATGTAGAGCTGAGGTTGCTATGGTTATCTCTCGGAAATTGTTGGCTAGCAGGGCAATTACACTACCACAATGCATTTAATTGTCAGTGGCTCTTTGAATGTACTTTCTCTATTTTTTCATTTTTTTTAGAATATATGTTCTCCACATTAGTGTAAGGGCCTAGCCACTTCACCACTGGTACCTTTTCTATTTAGCACTCAGGAAAGAAATTCCACTTATATGCAAACGGAAAACAGCAAAATTGCAGACCTTGCACTGAAGCATGGAAGGAGTAAACCAAGTAGGATTGTCATGGGGATTAATAGTGAGCCAGTTATATAAACAAGACAGACAATGTCCTTTCATCACCTCATGCTCTTGACAGCCTACAACATCAGGAGAAATTATCCCAGAATATGTGTGCAATAAATTGCCTAATGTTAGGTTACAGATGCGGCAATAAAGTTGCTTCTAATTAGCTGATATCAAAATCCACTCATTCATAAAATGTAGATATTACTGGTAGGACAAATATGATTCCTTTAATCATTGCATAGTATATTATTCTCAAAGACCAGTTTTTAATATCAACAAAAGGGTATGCCATTTAATATGAATTAAGAAATCATTACCAAGATCACAAAAATGGAGGGGTTGGGATGTGGAGGGTGGCATCACAGATTATCGATACTTCAAAAATTGCTATCATCGCTATATATGCAAGACAGATAAATCATCAGCAATAATTAAGGTATCAAGACTACTCTCTACTGATTTGAGAGGCTAAATCAAAGACATAACTAAGAGTGTTTTTAAATGATCAATGTTGGTGGGGGTATCCGTAGCTGCTGAGTGGCACAACTGCGGAGCACCTACTCAGTAGGGGTGTGCATGTCATTTTTGTTCTTATAATAACAATAATAACGAAAATTGTCGGTTTCGTTTTTGTTATTGCAATAACGAAAACCACAATCGAGAATAATGACAATGATAATGAAAACAACAACTGAGAATACAAAAAACAACAACCAAAAATACCGATAACGGTAACAAAAACGATAACAAAAATGATAACCAGAAAAAAACGACAATGTCGTTTTCATTGTCATTATTATTAGTACTGTGGCAGTTGGGTTTTGGAGGGAAAAAGTGTAGCGAGGAGGAGGGAGCAGACATCTCGGAGTCCTAACAGTGTTGAACTCTTGAACTGTGCCTGTGTTGGGAGGGGCAAGCAGCGCAAGGAGGTCCCAGCAGTCTCATGGCAGTCTGTGAGACAACCAATAAGGGGGACTATGGGGGAGGGCACTGCAACCCTTTATAATGGGAGGGCCAGGTTTTTTCTCTCCATTCTGTGAGAGCTCTGCTTCTCAGGTTCTGTTTACAGAACTGTGGTGCTTGCACATAAAAAAATCCTTTCAAGCCCTCATTGTATTATTGATTGATTGATTGATTACCACTAATACCTTTCCTTCCTCATATCCTACATTTTCCTGGCAAGAAACTAAAAAGCCCAGTTGCAAGGGCTACAAGTTTGCAAGAGGCGTGGAGGCTGTTTAAAAGCACCCTTCTGGAAGCCCAGATTAAACGCATCCCGCAAGTTAAAGAAGGAAATAGGAAGACCAAACGTCTTCCACTGTGGTTAATTGGGGAGGTGACGGAGGCTATTAGAGCCAAAAAGGCATCCTTTAAGAAATGGAAGGCTAGTCCCAATGAAAATAATACGAAAGAGCATAAACCCTGGCAACATAAATGTAAAGTGCTAATAAGGCAGGCCAAGAGAGATTTTGAAGGGAGGCTTTCTAAAGAGGCAAAAACAAGCAACAATTTTTTTTAAAAATACATCAGAAGCAAGAAGCCTGCTGCTAGGGAGTCAGTTGGGCCATTAGATGACAAGGGAGTAAAAGGGGCACTCATGGAGGATAAGGACATTGCAGAGAAGCTGAATGAGTTCGTTGCGTGGAGGATTTTTGGGGAGGTACCTACACCAGATCCTTGTTTTGTGGGCGAGAAATTGGAAGAGCTGTTACAAATCAATGTGACGTTGAAGGATGTTCTAGGGCAAATTGACAAACTGAATACTAACAAGTCACCAGGGCCAGATGGCATTCACCCCAGAGTTCTGAAGGAACTCAAATATGAAATTGCAGACCTACTGTTAGTAATTTTTAACCTGTCACTGAAATCTGCCACTGTACCCGAGGACTGGAGGGTGGCAAATGTAACCCCAATATTTTAAAAGGGATCCAGAGCCGATTCTGGAAACTACAGACCAGTAAGCTTGACGTCTGTGCCAGGCAAAATGGTGGAAACCATCATTAAGGACAAAATTACAGGATATGTTGACAAACATGGCTTAATGGGGAAGAGTCAACACGGATTTAGTAACGGTAAGTCATGCCTCACTAACCTGCTGGAATTCTTTGAGGGTGTAAATAAGCATGTGGATAAGGGAGACCCAGTAGATATAGTGTATCTGGATTTCCATAAAGCATTTGATAAGGTCCCTCATGAGAGACTCTTGAGAAAATTAAAAAGTCATGGGATAGGAGGTAGTGTCTTACTAGGGATCAGAAATTGGATGAGAGATAGAAAGCAAAGGGTAGGACTAAGTGGTCAGTTTTCACAATGGAGAGATGTAAAAAGTGGTGTGCCTCAGGGATCTGTATTGGGACCAGTGCTGTTTAATGTATTCATTAATGATTTGGAAAAGGGTGTTAAGAGTGAGGTGATCAAATTTGCAGACGACACCAAGTTATTCAAGGTAGTTAAAACACGAGCAGACTGTGAGGAACTGCAACAGGATCTTACGACACTGGGTGCCTGGGCATCTAAATGGCAAATGAGATTTAATGTGGACAAGTGCAAAGTGATGCACGTAGGGAAAAATAATCCAAACTATGCGTACACAATGCTGGGTACTAAGCTAGGAGTTACCACTCAGGAAAAGGATCTGGGGGTGGTTGTGGACAATACAATGAAATCCACAGCGCAGTGCGCAGCAGCAGTCAAAAAAGCAAACAGAATGTTAGGAATTATTCGGAAGGGGATAGAGAATAAAACTGAGGATGTCATAATGCCTCTATACAAATCAATGGTGCGACCGCACCTCGAATATTGTGTGCAGTTCTGGTCGCCCCATCTCAAAAAAGACATAGCTGAACTAGAAAAGGTACAGAGAAGGGCAACAAAAATGATCAAGGGCATGGAAGGGCTCCCGTATGAGGAGAGGCTTGGTAGGTTGGGGCTCTTCAGTTTGGAGAAGAGACGACTGAGAGGAGATATGATAGAGGTCTATAAAATCATGAGTGGTGTGGAACTAATAAACAAGGAGCAGTTATTTACCCTCTCAGCTAGTACTAGAACTAGGGGACACTCCATGAAACTCACGGGTGGCAAGTTTAAAACAAATAAAAGAAAATATTTTTTAATTCAGTGTATAATTGGGTTGTGGAATCTACTGCCAGACGCTGTGGTAAGGGCCAGTACTATGGCTGAGTTTAAAAGAGGTTTGGACAAATTTCTGGAAGATAGGTCCATTAGCAGCTATTAACCAGACAGGATCAGGGAACATGACGGGAGCTGGGGGAAAACAACAGGGAATGACCTGTTGGGTGCTTCTCCACATTGTGACCTGTTGGGTGCTTCTCCCAAGCCACCGTGATTGACCACTGTCAGACACAGGATGCTGGGCTAAATGGACCATTGGTCTGACCCAGTATGGCACTTCTTATGTTCTTATGTTACCTTCTCCTTTCCCCTGCCCTTCTCCCCCCTGTACATTATATATAGATAGGTAGTATAGATTAGATATAGATAAATATTATAGACTTATAGATTATATTAGAATAGATAACTGATTAGATAATAGTTTTCTTTTTCCCTTCCTCTGTCTCCCTTAGATTTAGATAAATATTATTTGTGCATGAGAATCAATAAAGATACCGATACCGAAAATAAAATCTTCATTTGAAACAGTACTGATATCGATAATGGTATCAATAACGATAAAGAATATTGATACCGATAATGAAAACGCTACTGATAACGATATCGATACCGATAATGAAAACTATATTAAAAATGATACCAAAAATAACAAAAACAATAACAATAATGAAAACAAAAATGACTGTTGTTAATAATGATAGTGAAAATGACATTTTTGAATAATGAAAATGGTAAATGACATAGGGGTCTGGTGCACACTCCTACCACTCAAGTGGAGTGCTTGGGGAGGGATTGTAATTGGGCTGAACCAAATACTACTTCCAGGTATTCGGACCAATTTTTGAAGTTCTGAATAGTCGGTCCGAGTACTTCAGTGTTCTTGCCGAAGTGTCGGACTTCAGAGACTGAAGCACAGAACGTCGGAAAGCTTTGACACCACCTTGGCGCCTCAGCAGGTGTTGCCATGTGCAGCTGCTGCAGCCGTTTAATTGCCTGGCTAGTCAGAGTGTACACAATGTGCACAACAACACATCCACCCCCCATCCTCCCTCCCCCTCCCCCTTAATTGCCTAGCCAATCAGGGTGCACAACAACACTCTGCAGCCCTTACTCCCTCCCCCTCCCCCCACACAGTATATAAGGGGCTGCAATGCAGCAGTCTCTTTGTGGTGTGGGAAGGAGAGGGAGAGGGAAGGAGTGGAGGAGCTGAGGAGGAACTGTTAAAAAAAACAGAAAATAATATATATAGCACACACATTACACACACACTTGGGGAGGCAATACACAGGGTAGGAATTAGGAGGGAATAGGGAGGATTTATGGATAGATATAGATAGATATAGATAGATACTATAGTACTTAGGTTTATAAATTAGATAGTAATTAGGATAGGATATGTTATTAGGACATATAGTCGAGTTACAGGATATCATTATATATAGTTATAATTTAGGAACAGGATAATATTTATAGTTTAGGATACAGGAGTAGGGTATCTATATTTTATTATATATATATAGTCAGGGTTAGGTTAGCCTAGGCAGCATGTCAGAGGAGAAGACCAGGGCAGTGGAGGAGTCTGGGACAGAGGTCAGGTGGTGGAGGAAGTGGAGGCAGGGCCTGCCTGTGCCTGTCAGGCGATGGCGGCGGCACCAGCAGTCATTGAGGTCTGCAGTGTGAGACCACTTCTCCCAGCCCCAGAGAATGGCCCACACTTTAGCTCTGTACTCCCACTGCAACAGGGAGGTGTGGCATGGGAGACAGAGAGCAGCACCTCAGCCCTCTGTGACCACCTTTCCAGATCCCATGGGATAGTGCTGGAAAGGGGGAGAAAGTAAGCAGGTGGCAGGCAGCAGGGCCAGCAAGAGAGGGGCAAGCTGCACTTGCCAGGTGAAGGAGGCCTTCATCCTCCTTGTCCTCCTCAGCAGCAGAGGTGGAGGAGGCCGGCATTGTACAAGCTGAGAAGGTGTCCCCAGAGCTGCATGGCCTGACTCATGCATTCGAGTCTTGGCATGCAGCTCTGAACCAATTGTCCCAGACATGTGACTCCTTAGTGGAGCAACATTGAGACCTGGGAAGTCATCAGGTGGAGAACGTGGTCTACTGCGCCTATATGGGGCAGACACAGCATGCCAAAATTGCATTCCTCTGAGTCCTGATGGAGCATGTCAGGGGGGTAGCCCAGTGGCTGGCCACCATTTGGGTTGCTGGCATGCAGGTGTCCCCACCGCCAGACCTCCCACCAGTACCAGCACTGCCACCCAGGATTCTCCCCTATTCCAGGGTTCCCCAAGGGATACCTGCCCCTGCTCCTGCCAGGGACCCTGGTGAGAGGTCTTCTGTTGCTCCTGTGGTGGAGGTCAGTTCCTCCTTCCCCTCCTCCTCTGAGTCTGCCAGACAAATCGGCGAAGACTGAGAGTTCCTTCAGTCTTTACCCTCTGATGCTGTTTCCTCTGACTTTGGGTTAGGTTAAGTTAGGTCACATAGGTAGTTATTATTATTATTATTATTATTATTAACAAACATTTATATAGCGCCAGCAGTGTACCTGGCACTTTACAAAGTAATAAAATAGACATGGTCCCTGCCCCTAGGGCTTACAATCTGAGAGACAGGAGCTGGGGGAGAGACTTAGGAAGGGGAACAGAGGGAGAGACAAGGGGTCTAACATTCATGAAGATGCGAGGTCTCAAGTGCACGTACTTGGCTTGGTTACGATGAGAATGACAGCAGGCAGGTCCATGTTGCAAGGATAAGGGTAAACCGATCGTAGGTATAGGAATAGTGGCTCAGCAGGATAAAGAGTCAGACAGAGCAGAGCGAAAGAGGTGAGTTTTAAGGAGAGATTTGAAGGTATGAAGGGAGGGGGCAAGGCGGATGTGGACAGGGAGGGAGTTCCAGGCATGGGGGGCAGCAAGTGAGAAGGGACGAAGGCGCTTAGGGGAGCAGGGAAGGCGTGGAAGGGTGAGAGAAGGGACAGAGGAGGAGCGAAGTGCACGGGCTGGAGTATGGAGGGCGATAAGTGCAGAGAGGTAGGGGGGAGCAAGGTTGTGAAGAGCTTTATAGGTGAAGACTAGGAGCTTGTGCAGGATTCGTTCAGGAAGGGGAAGCCAGTGAAGCGAAGAGAGGAGGGGCTGCACATGGTCGAAGCGACTGGCGAGGTAGATGACCCTGGCAGCAGAGTTTTGGACAGAGATGAGGGGAGAAAGGTGAGACCGGGGAAGGCCAGTGAGAAGGAGGTTACAGTAATAACCTCTTAGTATTACTTTAGTTAAGGTAGCAGTAGTTAGATAGAATTAGATGTAGGTTAGCTGTTTGTTATAGTTGGGTAGGGTAATTTTAATTATTAAAAAAATAAAAGAAAGAAACTCCCTTCATGGAGTGTTACCTTATTGTGGTTGTGGGAACTTATTTCCCTCTGTCCTGTACAGTCTCCAAAAACTCTTCATGGCATCATCATTAACAGAGGGAAAACCAAAGCCAGTCCCAATTGGGTTCCCCCGTCCTCCCCCCAGCCCAAACTAGAGATCCATCATCTGCAATGCATTAGCCACTCTGGCACAGTCATGCAATGTATGTGATCTCATTTGATACGCCACATGCAGCAGCTAGAGTGTGCCCTGCTCTGGGCAGGCTGGGGCACTGTGTGATCTGATGAGAGATATGCTACTTAAAATTCCTCTCGCCTCTGTAATGGGGCACGCACCTAGAAGCAGCATGCAACAGAGAAATGCATGCAGTTCAGTACTACTGTCTACAGGGACAGTGATCTTTTTGAAAGTACCCACTTCTTCCTCCCCACCTCTATCAGTCACCTCACCATGGGGCACCACCAGGCTAGGAGCAGCCAGCCAAGACTGAACTGATGATAATGCAGCTTCCAATGCCACTCTGGGAAGTGGGTGATCTGATGTTATGTTTCTCTCCCTCCCTCCTCTGAAATGGGGCACCAGAGCCAGAGTGACACCCTTTTGAAATAAGCACTACAGGAAACATGAGTGAAGTTTACATTTAATTTCCAATTTTATTAAGCCCCCTCCCCACACATCATATACCAGAAAACAACTGGAAAATACCCTCAGTGCCCTACCTGGACACACCTTGGCGAATGTCTTGAACCCACAGCTAAAGCATTGTGCAGAAAAGAAGGCTACCGAGAGTGGGAAATAAATAATCGCACAAGATTCAGATAACTCCACAAAAGTGCAACTGCAAATGTGCAAAAAAAAATAATTAAATCCAAATTCTAGTACTGTGCACCCACAGCATGCATGGCCCACCATCAGCAGTGAGGGCACCCACTTTTACAATAAATCATCATTATACTGCCAACCAAGCAGTGCACAGAAAAACAGACTAGCAAGAGTTGGAACATTTGCTCAAGATGACAACACGTTCACAACCTCCCCCCCTCCGCCCCCAGGGGGTGGCAACAGTTGATAACTTCTTGGCATGGATTGGTGTGGCACTGGTATCTTGGGGAGACCAGGAATACAGGGAATTCCTAGAGCCAGGCAGAGAGAGCCCGGTGGGCAGCTCGTGGTGCTGCTGTCTGACTGCCAAGCTGAGCAAACCAAGTACCCCAGATGGCCTGGCAGAACCCAATAATTTTTTTTTAAAAACCAACCTAGCATGCTGCCCCTGCCTGGAGGCAGCCGGAGGACTCTTGGTAAAAGAAGACAACTTGGATCAACTACTCAGACTGCAAGTAACTGCAATCCTGCGCACCAAAAGTCAGCCAGCCGAGAAAACACCACGTTGGTTCTTCATACACACACACACACACACACACACACACCGGGACTCCCTGGCATGGAGGGAACTTAACTCTGGGTGGCTCATGGTGCTGCTGTCTGACTGCCAAGACAACCAAGCAGCAGTAGCCTAGCCAGCAAGCAATGTACCCCTAGTGGACCCCAATTTATTTTTAAAAGCATGGCATGCAAACCATGCTATCACTGACCCTATGGCAGGCCAGGCAAGGCCAAACCATGCCATGCTATGCCAGGAGCCCCTCCAGCTCAGCCAATTACTCACAGTTAGCAATGTAGCAGCACACAGCCAAATTCGCCAGAGAATAGGATGGCTCTGGGAGGTGTGTGCCATTTTTGTTTTTTGGCACTTCTCTTTCTATTGGCTGCAGCTTTGTACCAATCAAACTAGCCATCTGGCTTGGACAGCCAATCGATTCAAAATTTTCCTTACCCCACTGTAATTTATGCACAAAGATCCAGTGTATGGTCCTTTAAGAGAAACAACCACACACACCAGGGGGCTGGCTCTGAGGCTCAGCTCCTGGGAGGAAGGCCTAGGGAAAGTGCTAAGGAACTGAGAGCTTGTAAGAGGTCTGGATCCATGGTTAAATAAAGAGATTTGTTAACTCAGTCATCTTGTGTAAATCTTCACTTCTTGGGAAGCAGCAGACAACACTCCCATGACTCAACTGTCCCCTTCCATCCACCCCTTCTACCAAATATGGCACTGTTTCCAGAAGCTTCTGGGAGCGTCTCCATGCAGGCCCAGGCATACAGGTGCTTCTGAAGTTTTCTGAAGTTTCCGAGGTTTTCTGAAGAACAACCACTGTTTCCTGGTCGAAGACCCCAAAATTTGGCAATTTCCAAATAATTCCAAAGATTTTGTTTCTGCCCTAATTCTAACAGGCAACTCCCAATGTGGTTACTATGACAGGTGTTGTGCACTCCCCCTGCCACGGACCATGGGGAAGGGCGAAGTGCGTTGGGTTGGTCTTTGAAACTGAGATATCTTGGGCATGATCTCTGGGGAACCCAGACTCCCCAGCACTCGCAGCCAGTGTCTGTGACTTGCAAAGGCTGTGTCCTCTGCCCACAGTGTCTATGACAAGCAGACCAGTCGTCTGCTGTCATGGTTAACTACCCCGGTTCATATGGGCAGGGGATGCGTGGGCGCCCATTGACATGCACTTTTTTGGCTTGGCCCACACAGCACACTCTGGTTTTCTCAGCAGTACATTGTGAGTGACTGTGAGTGGGTGCTATGTGGCTCATGAGAATTCTCATTCCCCCGCAACCTTTCAGACGGGTGCTGGGTGACTATGGGTGGTAGCATCTTCTTTTAAAACATCCTAAATCATTCTTTCTTGTTTCTTACCTAATCGTTTCCAGCTAGAATGATAATCATTATCTAGTTGATTTCTTCATTTCAGGCATGCAAGATACTATTCTCAAATTCAAGCTCAATGGTATCAGTTTTCAAAGGGTTAACACATCTTTGAAATATCTTTCAAGTGCTTGCAGGAAAGTGTTTGAAGTTGAACAAGGGGACAATGGGAAAAGAGTTTAAGCTTTCACAGTTCCATATCAAGCCTGGGAGAATAGAAGAGAACGTCTTTTTTAAAGCATCATTTCATTGTAATTTTAATGAGCATTTCAGGTCAATTCTTTTTCTGCCTTTGGGCAATCTTTCTCATGGTACAGTTTTAGATTGTGAAATATTCAAGCAAGCTAACGTGAAATAAATTTCCGGAATTTTAGAGGATTTTCTTGTATGAAAGAGGCTTTTATGACTAGAATTTAGCATCAATAAGATAGATAGATAGATAGATAGATAGATAGATAGATAGATAGATAGATAGATAACTTTAATGGCTTTTGACTACTTTTCTTCCTAGAACTGTGCAATACCTTATGATGTTAATCTAGGGATGAAAGAATTTCTGTGATGCCACATAGAGCCCCAGTAGAAGAACAAAATATCGTGACAGCAAAACCATTGATGAAATCTAAAGCATTCCAAATACATATGAAGATACTTTTCAGTTGTCACATTTCATGATCTTAAAAAGAATTTAGGAGGAGTCCACAGAATGTTGCAGGGCCACATTCTGCTGCAAATAAAGTTTTTGTGAAGTCAATAAAACTATTCCAGTTTACAACCACTAGAGATCTTGTTCAGAATGTGAAACTGGAAGTTCTAGAGAGAAAGAGTGGCTGCTGTTTTGGTCCTAAATGCAAGAGATGGCAACAAAGCACTTTAGATAATGTCTTTTATTTGGACCAACTCCTGTTGGTGAGAATATGTAAGTTTGCAGCACCACACAAGGCCCTTCCTCAGGCAATAATATAAGATATTTAAATACCAAGCTGTACAAAATCATTCGTGTTAGAGACAAAAAAACAACAAAACAATAGGCAATAGTAAACTGAGAGATTACACTAGCCTGGCCTATCACATGGGTCAACACTGCATAATGAAATGATAATGGAATTTCCAGCAGATCACAACTGAATGACCCCACAGAAAGTGTCGTGAACATTTTGACCACAATCAACAAACCACTTATTCTGGGGAAAGTGGTTTGTGGACTAATAAAAGAATAAAAACCTGCAAGTTTCCTTCATCAGTATTTACAACTCCTTCCATTCACATTTGTACAAGCAAATCTGTTTTTGCAACACAGATGCAAGCAGAAAGTAACAAACCATATTCGTAAGTGGATGTTTACAGTAGACATACTGGAAGCTTTTGCATTCCCATCTTGATTAACTCTTTGAGTTTTGAAATTGGTAAATCAGGAACCAGAAGCACCAACATGCTACTTAAATAACCAAGCAAAATAAAATCTAACATTTATAAATGACAACACTCAAATATACTGACTTGAACCTGAGAGATTTAATTAAAAAAAGAAAAGAAAAGAAAACATGGAAGTTGAGCAGTTTTATGCAATGCAAAATAACCCTAAGTCAGAGCTCGAAAGACAAGGGGGACAGAGATGGGTAGTCCTGACTTTGGGAAGAAGCTTATTTAGGGCTTGTTGGGAGCACATTTTTCAGATTCTGCTCTGTAGTCATGGGATATGCATATAATATCCCACTTTGAGCCCAACCAGTTCTTCTGGTGGAAATGGAGGGTTTATTTGAGTCAGCGTTGGAACTTCATCCTTAGGGGAAGCTCTTGCCTCTGATGATACTTGTCAAAGGCCAGGCATCGATACCGTCCCAGAGCAGAGGCAGTAAGGAGCTGTAGGGAGTCAGTTACAGAAAACACAGAACCAGGTGCCATAACACAATAAAAATGGAACTTAATTTAAGTTACTGGCCATCGATTAAAAACCAAATCTTATTATCACTAAAGATAAACTACTGAGATTGCATCTGTCCATGGTATATGGAAGTTAATAAGGGGTGCCATTTGATTAACTCCCCGGCATCATCTACCCACAGATCCATGTTGAGAACCACTCTGCATTTTGATGGTAAGTGATAATGCACAACAGGGACTGAAGCTATAGGATCTTATATACACACCACTGGTGCTTTGTGAGGCATGAGGCTGATGCATGTACCTTAGAGAGTATTCCTTTTCTTTGAAAGAAGTGATTAAAGAAAACATATTGGAGTAGACAGATTATAGCAATGAGGGTAGAAGTACCGAAAGTGTGAAAAATGAATCTGTAAAAATGGCATCCTGGGGTTTGGTTTGCTTTTTCCATGATTCCAAAAGCAAATGTGCTCAGTTTAGAAATAAAAAGATTAGGAGTATTTATTTCTAGCTTCTGGTTCTGCAAAGGCAGCCTAGGATGTCAGAAACAAGGGGCTTTCTTTCTGTGCCATCCATCATCTCTGGATTTTGAAAATATATTCTAAACAAGATACTCTGTCTGATTGTACAACTGCATACTTCTTGAAAGCAGAAATGGTTGGAAAAGTAACTTTTGATTAATCTTGGATTTGATGGAAAATGCTGATTTTTCACTGGAAAATATTGTCAATAGGTAAAAATAGACATGACAGTGACCTACTGTGGCTTACTTTGTCATGCTTTGAGCCCAGACCTCACTTGCACATTTATGAGGTACTGCCAGATATTGGCCCTGGATTGCCCCAGGCCATGTTGGCAGCTACCCTGGACTCTGACCTCAGGAAACCTCCAAAGTCACAGCTCAGGTTAAGGCCTGCCCGATAGGTCCAGGAGGGTCAAAGCGGACTGAACTGGGCCCCATCACATACATATGTTAACACGCACTGGCACTATGTCTGGTAACACCCAGAACACCATCACCATGTCTATATTGAGTGGGGATTCTAGTCATTATTTCATTAATTTTCTCTATCTCAAAAGCAGATGTCATGATAAGGCTTTCTACTAAGTATTTGTTAGTTTATTGAGAAAGTAGTTCTTTATTATGGGTAACATTTCACTCTGTCTAACCTACTGTTGAGGCTGATGATGAGATTCTATTTGTGGATTTGACATTTTTTCTGTCTTTGTCTGATGCTGGAGCTGTATGGGCTAACATTGTTCCAGAGTTGAAAGCTTCATGATGGAAATGAAAAGCAGGAGTTCAGGGTTATAATGACATATTGTTCTGGTCATTGGTTCTACACTTCCAATCTGTTCAATTTAGCCACTTAGGATAATGAATGATAATGGCTGTACACACCATCAGTACTGGAACAAATTACCAGATGTCTTTTTAGTGTTGTTATTATTATTATCCACAAACATCTGTATGTCCTTTATGCATCCTTCATACATTTCACATAAGGACAAATAATCTGTCTGATAAAAAATGAGTGATGGGTAAACCCCTGACACAACTGTATTTGGTAAACTGCAAATCTTCTGGGGACAATTGCACCTGACTTCATCTATGTGAAGCTGCTGGGTCGGATTATCGGTGTGTGCCAGTGGTGGGTGTGCTGCTGCTCCCTTTCCCACAGGTGCACACTCATCTCCACCCACGGAGACGCCTCTGTTTTGTTGGATGGCTCCATGATGGGTGGAGGTGGGTGTGCACCAGGACCACACATGCACACCTACCCACCCCACACCCAGCGGAGGGGGGGGGCGTCCATGTGAAAAAGGCCTATGTGCCTTAACATAAGTACAGAGAAGACCAAAACCAACATTATTTCAGTCCATACCAGTTTTGACGTTTGCCAAGAGTTCAGAAAAAGACAGTTCATGTTTATTAGTTACTCCATAGATTTCTTAAATGTTTGCCCTACTGGCATTCCTTCATCTGGGAAAGCAATATGAAGCACATAAAGGGAACTGATATAATATAGATATATTCTACATTCATTGTCGATCAGTGTCTTGTTGGTTAGAAATTTTAGTGCTAACTAAATTATTAGTGAGTCATACTTGATTTCACCTAGTGAGGCCTATATTGGCATACTGATGGCTTTGTCACAAAGTTCTCTCACCAATTTATTGCTTGCACACAAATAAAATCAGGTCAACCCACACTGGAACCTCAAAATGGTCTTTCTTCATGATACTTAAAGGAACAACTTTGATGCTTTATACACAATACAAGACAGAATTTCATACTTACATCTTTATGTCCTACTGTTTGTTTGCATCACCTTGTGCTTAGAGCTGAAAGAGAGTACCCCAGAAAATGGGCACCCCCTCAAATTTGGGGTGCCCAAATTGACCTGATCATGTTCAGGCACCAATTGGTGCCTGAACTACCTGTGCACTCCCCAGACTGACTCAGCCACCCGACTGTGCTGCTGCTCCCACTGCTCCTCTTGCCACTGCTCCCACTGCTCCTCTGGCTTCTGGTCCCACCGTTCAGCTGAGCAGGCTGGTGCATCACAGTCCCCATAGCAAGGGTGCGCATGAGTTGCATGGGTCGTGCATGCCAGAAGAGGCCTGAGGCACTATGAGTACTAGGGATGTGTGGATAGAATGCGGTTCGGATGTTCAGCCGGTCAGTTCGGGAACCGAGTTCGAGTTCGGTCATTCAGTCCAGGAACCGAGTTCAGATTCAGTCGTTCGGTTTGGCAGCATTCAGTTCAGCCGAACATTCAGCGGAGTTTAGGTATCGGTATCGCATTTATTTATTTATTTATTTATTCAAATTTGTAATCTACTATTATATATACACACTAACTCTAACTGCTATTAACTATTCTAAAACCTATGGAACTAAATGGAATATTATCTAATATCTACAAAGGCCTAGTCCTACAAACACACTATAAAATATTAAAACTGAACTACACGCTGTCTCTTTCTATCTCTATAACTAAGCTAACTCCTACAACTATCTATATCTATCTGGGATTTAATCTCGGATGGGGCCGTGGACCTCGCATGCATTACGGAGACCTGACTGGACGAGCTGGCCAGTCCAACTTTGGCTGAGCTCTGGCTGAGCTTTGGCTGGGTATGCCGTGCAGCAACAGCCCCGCATGGATGGCCGGGGAGGAGGTGTAGTGATTATTTTTAGAGAGGAATGGCCTGTTAGGAGGTATCCAGTTCAGGAGATTGTGGGTACTGAGGCCCTTCACGTGGTGTTTGATTTGGCTGGGGGCAAGCTATGGGTGCTGTTGGCATACCGGTCCCTTCCTGTTCGGCGGCATCCCTTACCGCTCTAGCAGAGCTGACCTCGGAGGTGGTGTTGGGTTCCTCTAGGACTTTGGTTCTGGGGGACTTCAACATCCACGTCAATGCCGGCCTTGTCGGGGCGGAGCGGGAATTCATGGCCGCCATGGCAACCATGGATTTGCCCCAGGAGGTGATTTGCCCAACCCACGTGGGGGGGCATACCCTTCGGCTCTGGCCTTGAGGCGGGGGGTCCGGTTGTGGTGGAGGTTACAGCAGTGCCTTTGTCATGGACGGACCATTATCTCCTTCAGGTCAATCCTCTAGCACACCCCCTCCAGAAGGGGAAAGGACCAGTTAGGATGGTCCGCCCTCGGAGGCTGATGGAACCCCAACAGTTCCAAGAGGTCCTGAAGGAGTTAACCTTGGACTTGGACGGTCACTCTGTGGATGAGCTAGTCCAGCATTGGAACAGCTTGCTGGAGGAGGCCATTGGCAGGGTGGCTCCGAGATACCCTCTGCCTCTGTCTCGTCACTGCAGGGCCCCTTGGTTTCAGGAAGTGATGCCGCTGATGCTGTGGATGTTTTGGGGTCTGTGAGGGCCACCTGTTGCGAACTCGATCCATGCCCATCCTGGCTGGTGTAAGCCTCCAGGGAGACATTGGGGATGGTGCTGGTGAGGGTAGTGAATGCGTCCTTGCAGCAGGGGAGGTCATCGCCTTCCCTCAAGGAGGCTGTGGTGTGCCCCCTGCTGAAGAAACCATATTTGGACATGGATGCGCTCGCCAGTTACTGGCCTGTCTCTAACCTTCCCTTTTTAGGGAAGGTTATTGAGTGGGCAGTGGCACTCCACCTCCGGTTGCATCTGGACAGCATCGGTTTTCTAGACCCTTTTCAATCGGGGTTCCGTCCCAGCAATGGCACTGAGACAGAGTTGGTGGCCTTGGTAGACGACCTCCGCCGAGAAATGGACGCAGGATGTTCAACATTTCTCATCCTGCTAGATCTCTCAGCCGCCTTTGATACCATGGACCATGGGTTGCTATTGAGATGGCTGCATGACTTGGGGGGTCTGGACAGGACTGTTCTTGAATGGTTCCATTCATTCCTCTCGGAGAGAAGCCAGCGGGTGGTGTTGGGGGATGAGACATCGCGCCCCTGCACCTTATCATGTGGCGTTCCGCAGGACTCTATCCTGTCTCCATTATTATTTAATGTATATATGCAGCCCTTGGGGGAGGTCATGAGAGGATTTGGGGTGTGGTGTCACCAGTATGCTGATGATACTCAACTGTACCTCTCTTTTTCAACTGACCCAGACCCTGCTGTCTCGTTGCTATCCCAATGTTTGGAGGCCAAGGCAGAGTGGATGCGGCAAAGCAGACTGAAGCTCAACCCCGATAAAATGGAGGTGATGTTGGTCGGGAGAGCGAGGGAGGTAGTGGCCTCCCTGGGAGGGTTCGTCCTCCTATAGCTCAGTAGGTCCGGAGTCTGGGGGTGATACTGGACGCGGACCTCCGTGTGGAGTGGCAGGTGGAGGCAGTCACTAAGGCGGCCTTCTGCCAGTTGTATCTGGTGTGTAGGCTGCGTCCGTTCGTCTCCAGCCCGGACCTGGCCTCCCTCATCCATGCTTTCGTCACCTCGAGGCTGGACTACTGTAAAGCGCTCTACGTAGGGCTTCCCTTGTTCCTGGTCTGGAGGCTGCAGCTAGTGCAGAATGCAGCAGCTCATCTCCTTATGGGGACGGGCCGCCGGGAGCATGTTACACCTGTGTTCCGAGCTATGCACTGGTTGCTGATAGCGTGCCAAGTCAGGTTCAAGGTTTTGGTGTTGATCTATAAAGCCCTTCACGGTCTGGGCCTCTCATATCTCAGGGACTGCCTCACCCTCCGCGCCCCAGAGCGGGTCCTCCGGTCCACCGGGGGTGCCTTCTTGGGGGTCCCCCATGTTAAGCAGGGGACCACAATGGAGAGGGCATTCTCGGTGGCCGGGCCGCGCCTTTGGAACTCCCTTCCGGAGGAAGCTCACCTGTCCCCCAGCCTGTTGATATTCCAGCAAAGTTGTAAAACCTGGCTGTTCGCCCAGGCCTTTGGGGAGGGTGGGGTAAGGGGGGGGTTAGCTCCCCCACCTGATCTATTATTTATTATGTATTATGTATTATGAAGGCCTTGAGCACTGTTTAATAATTTTAATAATTTATATTGTTATTGATGATTTAAAATTGTATTCTATTGTATTGTATTTTATTATTGGAAGCCGCCCTGGGCTGTTCGCAGGAGGGGCGGGGTATAAATTTATAAAATAATAAATAATAATAATAATAATAATAATAATCTAATCTATCTATCTATCTATCTATCTATCTATCTATTACACAGGGATTGGGGAGGGGACAAGACAGCTCACACCAAACAACACAGGGAGGGGTACAAAATGGAAATAAATCTAATCCTACTCTAAATAAATCCCAAAACAGGAGAAGGGAAACAGGGATGGAATATATAAAGGGAGGAAGGGAGGATTCAATGGAGGGTAGGGAGAAAGAACACAGGGATGGGTAAAAAATAAAAATAACATCTAAATCTATCTAATCTAATCTAAATAAACGATACTAGGGAGGTAAATGTGTGGGATGGGTGAAATAGCAGGAGGATGGCAATGGATTAGGAACACAAACTGCTAGGAGAGGGAGACTTCTGAAAATGCCTACTGTCACAGGAACAGTGGCTACTAGCTCAGAAGGTGTTGGAAGGGGGGAGGGCAATGACTTTTGTTACTTGCTGCGCTCGCCTCACCACAAGCCCCATTGGCTCTGTGCAGCCTAGCCCCCCCGTCCCCCATGTCCAATCGCAGACTGCAAAACCAGTGGTTTGAGGAGAAAAGGGATGGTGATTGGGCAGGCTGGCTGCTACTCCAAGCCTCTCCACTCCTGGTGCCAGGAAGTCTGTTCCTCAGCTGCTTCCCCCTCCCTGGGCCTTCCAGTCACGTTTTTCCCGCCCGAACTCATCTGAACTCACCCGAATGTGGCCAAACTGTTCAGTCGTTTCTGAGTTCAGATCAAGTTCAGGTTCGGTCAGTTCGGGTTTGGTTCGGTCGTCCGAACGAACCGAGTTCAGTCCGAACTCTGAACTTCCGAACCGCGTTTGCACATCCCTAATAAGTACTGTGGCATGCTCCCCTTGTCAGCTGAGCAGCAAGCTGGGCCAGGAGGAGTAGTGGGAGCAGTGGTCAGAGTAGCAACGGGAGCAGTGGCAGCACTGCCAGGCAGGTGAGCCAGTCAGGCGAGCTTGTGGGGGCAAGAGCTTCCCAGGGTGTCCCAGAAAGACCCACATTTTGGGGCATCTGGGCACCCGATGGGGGCCAATTAAACCCGTCAGGTGCCCACCAGGGGTGCCTGAAAGTGCGGATATTACCTGCAGGAAGCAAATGCGCTACCCACTGAACCCCTGCTTATGCTTCTTTGCAACCTATTATGTAAATCCCACAGACTGTGACACATGGCCAGCTAGTTTGAAACTTGGGCCACTTTCAGACATCCTCCCCCCCCAACCCCCCCCCATCCCCACACAATTTTCTGCTCTGCATCTGGGGGCGCTTTCAGACCAGCCGATCCCCGTGCATATCCTGACTGCACATTGCCCCCACCCCCACCCTCGCAACCAGAATATGCATGGGGGGATGTCTGAAAGTGGTCTCGGTCTCTTGGTTCATTATTATTTGCATGCAGGGGTTGACCTGGTGTGGATTGGAAGCAGATTCAGAGTGCAATAGCCTGTGTCTCAAACATTGCACATTTATAACTTGAAATCTAATGGAATCACGTTTCCACATGCACATGGCTTATGGTGTAAATTTTCTTATGAGATCAAAATCAGGACAGGTCTCTCTGTTTAATTTTATTCTCAATCAGTTGATCCCATATGGATGGAACATATGAGCAAACCAACTCCAGGGATTAGGTTTTGCATTTGGAAGTCCAAACTGAAGCAGGATTCTAATCCTGTTTTGGGGGTGTGCAATTTGTTTTCGTTAAAGCCCCCTCAAACAAAAAAAATAAGCAAACTACGTTCGTTTACTTAATTTTTTTTTTTTTTAAAGAACAGTGCGTGTGCAAAATGGTCACTAGGGATGTTTTTTGTATGCACGGTCCTTTTCCAAAATGGCACTGGCAGCATTGCTGTCATTTTAGAAAAGGACAGTCAGCCTGCGCATGCACAAAATGGATGCTGTGCATTTTCAGACTGGCTGCCCTTTCCCAAAATGGTGGCAACACTGCCGTTGCCATTTTGGAAAGGGGCACACATTCACAGAATGGTCCAGCAGTCATTTTGTGCATGAGCAATGATTTTACAGTTCATGAAAACAAACAGGTCTTTTACAAAAACTCAAAAATGAATGAATTTTTAAAGCAAAAACAAAAATAAATGAGGTAAGGTCCGCACACCCATAACCTATTCCTAAATTAACCCCTAATGCTCCAGTGATAGTTGGGAAGAATACTTAGTTTGAGCCTATATCTGCTCTATGTATCAATTCCCATCATGTTTTTCTTACTCATGTTAACAGGGCCAGCCTTAAAATTTGCAGGGCCTAGTCCGAAGATAAAATGTGTGACCCCTGGTAGCCCCTCCCTATTCCCTGTGATCCCCTCCCCCTTGTGGGCACCCTCTGCAGGGCCCTATAGATAGTCATGTTTGGTGTCCCACTGGGAGGGAGTGGGGGCCCTCCCACTGCCTGTGAAAATGGGGGCCACTGTGCAGACCCCCAGAATTAGACAAAAGCGTTAGGCCCTGGGTCAGTTGTCCTAAATCACCCTGTGGTAAGGCCAGCCCTGCATGTTGAGTATTTTACCTTACCTCACAAGCAACCCCCCTGAAATTAGTAGAGCTTCTTAATACAAAGAGCAGTCCGAGCCTGAGCTTATATGATATCAGTATTAACCCTTTCTGACAATGGCCCTAATCCAAGGTCTATATGTGTGCGGCCCAAAGTTGCACTTGCATAAGCACACTATGTATGCACTCACAGGATGACCCCGGTAAATTCCCCCCACCTCCCGACCATGCCGCCACCCAACTGAGGGAGAGGCAGGGCTGCAGTGGCAGTTTCTGCGGGGGACTCGGGCACCTTGTACGTGCACGCTGTGAGCATGTCTGCAAGTGTAGTTTTGGATTGGGAGAAATGTGAGTTGCATTGGAGGGTACAGGACTTGTGTTAGTAGAAAGCTCTGGCACTAAACAGATTCAGTTTCACACCTGAAGCGTGGGAAAATGTGGTTCAAAATAAAGGAAAAAAAATCTCTTTAAAAAGGAAAAAAAAAATATGCTGCATTTTTGTTTGCTAAAGTAGCATTGAAGGGTTAATTGTATTCATATTTTAAATTCTTGTGTGCATAATAGTAGATATTTTTAACATGCTTCCCTATGTATTTCGCCCTCATCCTGAGTCACTCAAAATAGTTTTCATAGCATGTCCCCATTGTCCAAAAATCAGTATGCTCTTTTATGATGACCTATTCCCCCACTCCTTTCCTTCCTTGAAACGTCATTTCCTCTCACCCTATTAATAGAGATCCTGATATTTTCTTTATTAGCCTGACTGTCCAGTTGCCTGAACGCAAGCTAGTGATGAGTGTACCATTTGCATATCTCCCTGGCAAAGGTTAAACGTACACTGTTGCAGCGGGTCTTTGTGCAATGCTGCTTGGGTTTGGCTCATCAATGCCAGCTTTCAAGAGCTGTCTTTATGGCTTCTTCATAAGCAATTCACAGGAAAAGTGGGCTCTTTCTTTATGTGTGCACTGTAAAGAAGTTTAACCTAACATGTCAAAACAAAAGAAACATTCCAGTCTAGCTATTTAGGATTAACTCAAGATAAAAGGAAATTCTGAATTAGTTACAAAGCTTGTGAAATAAAAGATTAAACTGTCACAGGAAGAACTCCTCCTTTTGTACAATACCATGTCCATTCCTGTTGTACTTCTTTGAAATCATCCTTATTACACCAGCGATGAGTTTGTCCCAAACTGCTCTTAGGAGACTCTTCCAGAAACTTGATTTTTATCTCCTCTCTTTCCCTTCCTGGAGTGGAGTGGCGGCAGACAGAATGGCACTATTAATGTCGCACTTCTAACAGAATTTTATAAAAATGTATCCTTGGTTCCCATTATCAAGATGTTTCAGAGTCGTTAATATCACCATGCAAAAATCCTCTCTTTTGAACATTGTGTTTCAGAAACTTATTTTTAATTCTGAGCTCTTCAGGTCAGTATTATGGGCATACTGAACAAATGCCTTCTGTCAACCCTGTAATTGGTCTTACTTGCAGGTTCATCATTCTATAATTATGTTACTTACAGTACATTATCTCTGCCAACCTTCTAAGTGGTCCTTCGGCATTTGGTTCATAAAACAAAACACCTGCCTGCAGCATATGTGTTATAGTTGTTAGTGCCGAAGTACACTGTTTTCTTATGAAAGAAGACCAGTTGACCAAAAAAATACAGTAGCACGTCTCTGAAAATTACAGCTGTCTATACCAACAGTAATGGTGTATCCCAAAGTAGACAGGCTGCAAAGCTTCAGTTGATTCACTTTGGCCACAATTGTGATTTTTATATAGTGGCTTTACTTACTCTTGTGCAAAGTATTTCAGATTATGGGTTAAATTCGTTTCATTACAGAGCACTGTGAAAGCAATTATTTGTGATCCCTTTGACTTTAACGGTGTTACTTAGGAATAAGTGGTTTAAACTTCAAGGACTGCAGCCTTTCTAATATATATATATGTGTGTGTGCATGCCATTGTTTCATACAAGGTTTCTTTAAATCCAGGAGAGATTTTTTGGTGAACTCCACTAACATCAATGGAGTTATCTCAGCAGAGAAACTTGACCCTATTATGACATCCTTACATTTTTACAGATTATTTGTCTAAGAACATTAGAATAGGACTGGAATTAATACAGAAAAAAAAAAACTCCCAAGAAAATATTTTCAAACTTGGGTGCCCAATTGTTTATTTTGAGTGCGGCTCTCAAACAGTTCAAGTACAGCTCTTGTCCAGGGCCTGTCTCAGTCCCCATTCTGCTTTAATGGCCCTTTGTCTTACTTCATTGCACCCAAGTCTCAGCCACTGAATTGCAGCAGGCAGGTCCACTAAACAACTCTTCCATCCAATCATGAAGTAGGAGAGGCAGGAATGAGGCGAGGTTCAGCTCAGGAGATGCTTCAAAGGGATGCACATTCATGTGCATGTATGTGTTTCTTGGAGTTCTTGATTGTAGAAATATTTTGATACATAGCTCTTGGGATTGGAAACTTTGGCCACCGTTGAAATATTCTTTCTTGGGATATATGCCACTTTTTCAGATGTTCTCAGCGTATGGTCAATGGGAGTTGTAGTTGAACAGCATCTTTGAATAACCAGACCATTAGCTTTGGCTCTGCAAATGCTAAACCTAACTTATCGAACCAAACCACTCCTTTGGAGATACTGGGGTAAATTCTGCAAGTTACCAGGTGTGTATCAGAGAGAAATTTATGAAACCAACAATCTGCAATACTTTGGAGAGGAGGAAAAAATAAAAACAGTAAAAAATATTCAAACAGGGTGCTTTACAAGAAATGCTATCATTTGTTTGTTTGTGTATAATTACAACTAATTTGAATGTAATCTAGTTTCCAAATGAAAACCCGTTTTTAATTAGAGCTAAAATGTGTCTTGGTTACAGCAAATTTTAAGTACCATTTCCAAATGTTTACTGATTGACTGTTATGGGAAAACATGAGCTTTCATATATCAATCTTTTGACAGAAGCTGTCCATCAAAAATAATGATCCTTTTAAAAAATCATGAATAAATAATGATGCAAATGTCTTTTAAATAAAAATGCATCCTGGTTTACATTCTGTCCACTAAAACAAAATATCGTTATTTAAAATAATGATTTTACAATGATTAGATAATGAACTATCCTGCATAGTTATGTTTGATAAACATAGTATTTTGGACTGCCCTTTGGACTATTTTATACATTAAAACATTACATTACTGTGTCATCTACTCCTTCAAATGTCTCCCCTATGAAATTAATTCAAACATATTATTGTGAATATTGAGTCAATTACATTGGTGTCCTAGTACAACCCATGCAATCAAATCTGGGATCCTTAGAGATGGAGATGTGGAATAGTGAGAGGGTTGTGTAATTATCTTCTTTTGTTTTTGAAATGGTGTAAGCAGTTTGCTCCTACTTACCTTTATTGTTTGCCCCAGTTTCCCCAACAATAAGGTACTCAGTTCTTCATGGTCACTATCGTGATCCAGTGGGGACATGACACCCACAGTCATACAACACTTCCCTGATGGTGGCAGGTCTTCACTGGACCTGAAACAGATATCCACCACAGTGAATACCGTATCCAACAATTTTCCCTACTTGAATTGAGTCCAACGAAGTAGATACAAACCACTATTCATCGTTGTCTCATTTCCTGAAATGAATATCCACTTCAGTTAGTTTGGTTTGATTTAATCATTTAGTTTAGTATTTTGATTAATTTGTTTTGGCATTATTAGCACGATCATTATTATTATTATTATTAACAAACATTTATATAGCGCCAGCAGTGTACCTGGCACTTTACAAAGTAATAAAATAGACACGGTCCCTGCCCCTAGGGCTTACAATCTGAGAGACAGGAGCTAGGGGAGAGACTTAGGAAGGGAAACAGAGGGAGAGACAAGGGGTCTAACATTCATGAAGATGCGAGGTCTCAAGTGCACGTACTTGGCTTGGTTATGATGATCATGCACCACTTTGCACTAAAAGCACTAACAGCAGTTAGTACTAAGAATACTAATGGTGCCAACATGAAATAACCGAAATACCAAAGTAACCAAAATATCCAAATAAACAAATATCATTTTGGTGGCAAATAGTTATTTAAACAGTGTATGTAGCCACATGAGCGGGGAGGAGGTGGGCCGATCCCTGTGTGGCCCGTGGTGGACAAATGCTGCTACCACACTCTGGGGCCAGCGCAGAGAGCAGGGCAGAAGGTTCACACCACACACACACACACACCCCTGTTTTCACCAGTGCATGGTGTAGGTGCTCCACTGCCTCCCGGGGGGGGGTCACAAATATGGCACAAATGTAGGGTCCCGCAGAGGGAGCGCCCATGGAAGCAGGGCTATGAGGGGCGGCACCAGAGACACTACATTTTGTCTTTGCCCTGGGCCCCACAAATTCTAAGGCTGGCCCTGATTTACATATTTGTGTCTTTGGTGATTTTCTTTCAATCGTTTCACTATTTCAGTTAGCTCACTTCAGTTTGATCATTTTGGTATTTCAGTATTTAAACAAACAAAATTGTGCAATAGTGCTGTTGCACTATTGCTGTTAGCAGAGTAGTACAGTTGAATATCTTTTCGGTGTGCAAACAGCACTAAATAATACCAAAGAACAGAACAAACACCAAAATGACCAAAGTGACTGAACCGAAATACTGAAATAGAGAAAACAAAATATCCAAAACAAATAGGGCTCCACATCCTCTTTTCCGAAAGAGCTATGATGCAGCCATTTTAATCAATTCAGAATTTGCTTCAGATATTCATTTAAGCCCTATTTTCAATGAGAGGAAAACTCTCAAAATAGCTCAGGCCTAGATTGCAGAGCAGGTTTTTATCTCCCATTTATTCCAGCATGCTGAGCTCTCCTGAAAGTCAGCCCAGTGGGGAGGAGAGGGGGATACAGTGACACCTGTTTGGCACTGAGACTTTTGGGGAAATCTCCCTTTGTTCCACTGCCTGAATGGAAAGTGAATTCTTTGCAAAATCTGCTCCTGATTTTGGCTGGTTAGCACTTCAAAATCTGTCCCTGAGTTTGTATGAAAATCCTGACTCATAAAGAGATCAGGTAGACAGCTAACAGTTCAGATTCTTGATTCGCTAAGATTAAAGATTCATTCAGGCACAGAAAATGAGCAGCATCTGGTTTGACATGTACAGACTTCAGGAATCAAGCACACATACCACACTTTTTTCAGTTTGGACTTTTAAAAGTAGACTATTTTCTTTTCACTGGCAGCATCAGGAAGAATGGAACAACAGAAATGCACACCATTCCTTTTCAATCCAGTAAACCAATTACTGTATTGGTCTGTTGGAGTGAAAATTGGTGGTTGAGCAAAAAAGCAACGCTTATTGAGAACCGTTTAATGTACTATCTTGACCAAATAAATCCCAGTCCAGGCAGGGAAAAGACAGCCTAAGGAGACCCATCACTTCCCTGGGTGGAACATCCAGCCTATCTCTCTCTTAAGCAGATGGGCATGGAGTAGAAGAGCAGATCTTGGATCTGCTTATGTTCTCGCTTCCAAATGGACTAGGAAGCTCAGCTGGCTGTGCTGGCCTAGAGGTGTGGATCAAGGGAAAGAAAGAAACTCTGCTTAGAAAAGGAGGGATACAGCATAGGTGACTGGTAATTGTTGATGGGGGGCACAGGAGTGGAGGCTGGGCAGGGGTTCTGTAGGGGTCTATAGTGCTTCTGAAAATCGGGGGGAGCACATGCTCCCCTGTATCCTCCCCCAAGAGTGACCTATGCCCAACCGGAACCAATTTGTAACTCTCCATCATAATCTAGCTCAACGACACATTGCCCCATCTCCCCTAGCTTTGCTCTGTGCAGGCTGGATGTCCCATGTTGGATTTAACAATGGTCAACACCCCAGCCCTTAATGTCTGAAATGAAAACAAATAGGAAAAGTTGCAGTTATTGAGTATTGAATGATAGAGAGTCTAGACTCCTAATCACTTTTCTTCTCTCCCTATTTTTCACTGCACTCAGTTGGCTACTAGCTTGTCAGGTCTCCATTTACTATTTCCTTTCTTTTGCTACTAACTGTTTCTCCTATTTGGTTCCTAACATTCAGCATCTTTGCAGGATCATTTTACAGCCAAACCTCCTCTGATTTCAATGATCCTTTCAGGCACAGGGTTACAGGCCTGACCACATTTACTCACAAATTAGGGGTGGGACAACGGGGAGAATACCGGATACCGGATTTACCGGTATCGGCTCTCCCTGGTACCGTATTTACCTGTATCAGCATACCGGATTTTTAACATTGGCCGCGTTACCCGATTTTTTACATTTCGGCTATTATTGCAGCTATTGACTTCAATGGCCGCAATGTAAAAAATCTGGTAAAGTGACCAATGTTAAAAATCCGGTATGCCGGTACAGGTAAATATCAGATTTATCGGATTAAGCCAGTACACCCAAATACCGGCAATATCGGTTCTTGGGAGAACTGGAATTCCCACCCCTATCACTAATGTCAGCTCTATGAGGGTTAGCACGGAGAATACAAGAGAATTTGCTGACCTACACTGGGTTTTTTTTATCTTTCCTAGGAGGTGTGGTAAATGCTTCTTTCTTTGTCCATGACTGCTTCATTTGCAGAAGTGAGAAGGAATTGTTGATGTATGGAATTGGAAACCCTGTAGCTTTGTCTCACATTGAGTTTATTTTGACAAGAGTAAATATGTCTGTTTAAACCAGAATATGTCAAGGGGGGAGGGGAATCTTCACCCCAGGTCATAGAACTAATCTGGCTCATGGCTGTTTTTTATTTGATTCCTGGATCATAAGAACATAAGTAGGGCCATACTGAATCAGACCAATAGCAGCCAATCTTAATCACTTGGGAGAAGTACCCAGTCAGGTCACAATGGGCAGTCCATTCCCTGTTGTCCACTTCTAGCTCCCAACAGTAAGAAGTTAAGTCCCCTAAACCTACTTTGCTAATAGCTGTTAATGGAGCTACTCTCAAAGAACTTAGCCAATCTTTTTTAAAACCCAGCTATTCTGTTAGCCTTGACTACATCACCTGGCAACAAATTCCACAAATTAATTGTGCATTGAGTAAAAAAATACTTTCTTTTATTTGTTTTTACCACCAGTTAGTTTCATGGAATATCCCCTAGTTTTAGTACTATTTGAGAGGGTTCCCTATTTACTTGTTCCATACCACTCATGATTTTATAAACCTCTATCATATACCCTCTCAGTCATCTCTTCTCCAAGCTGAAGAGCCTTAATCCATCATTCCTCTCTTCATACATGAACCATTCCATACCCTTTAACATTTTTGTTGATCTTCTCTGTACCTTTTCTAGTTCTACTATATCTTTTTTTGTGATAGGGCAACCAGAACTGCACCACAGACTTATATAGAGGCATTATGATATTTTCAGCTTTATTCTCTAGCTGAATAATTCCTAGGGGTGTTCACCGGGACCCCATGACGTTTCTTGTTTTTTGTTATCGTTTTCATTATTAAAATGTGTTGTTTTTGTTTTCGTTAATAACAAAATGTCATTTTTTGTTATCGTTGACATTATTGGTATCAGTACCAATTTCAAACAAAGATTTTACTTTTGGTATCGGTATTTATTTCGTGTGCCAATGAAGTATTATTGTCAGAAGTTGAACTCCTTCCCCATCTCATTGTGCTACAGAAAGAACTGCACACAATAATATATACTGTACACAATATGTAGTTTTATTTATATAATATATACAGAATCTTAAACTAAACCTAACCTATGTATAATACAAAATATTCCTATCCTATAATCCTAATTATATATAATAAAACAGCCTAGTATCTCAATATCTAATCTCTCTATATATACAACTAATATCTATATAATATATAGACCAGGGGAGACAGACAGGGGAAGAGAAAAGGAAAACTTGGAAGTATATCTATCTATCTATCTATCTATCTATCTATCTATCTATCTATCTATCCCTAAGGAATAAGGATTGAGTGGTAGAGAAGGGAATAAGGGATATATATATGGGAGGATTTCTAGTGCAAGCACCAGCAGCTTCTGCAAATGCACCCTGACAAGCAAGAGAGCTAACACAGAGTGAAGCAGCCCAGCCCTACAATATAAAGGGTTGCAGTGCCCTTCTCCAGAGCACTTCTGATTGGTTCTGGGAGGCAGAGGCATTGAGGGTACCATTCAACTGCTGGGACCTGTTTGCGCTGCTCATTGGCCAGAGATACATCCATCAGGTCCTTCCCCTCCCAGTTCAAGAGCTGAACACTGTTTCTGGTTCCGAGATGTCTGCTCCCTCCTCCCCTCTCCACATCTCCACTGCCAGGCAAAACAAAATCAATAACAACTTTTGTTATCGTTATTCATTTTGTTATTATTTTTTGTCTTTTGGAGTCAGTATACGAACAAAAAATGTTGAAAAATCAGTACCAAAAGTCAACATTTCAGAACTGAAAGTCAGCATTTCAGGACATTAGGTAATTCTGATCAGGTCGTGACCAGGTACCACATGGCACCTGAAATACCAGGTAACTAACTAACATGGTACCTGATAGTTACCAGGTTGATTTGGGTACCAGAAATTCAACGCGTTACCCGTTATTTCAGGTACCCTCTTTCAGTTATAATTGGGATTAGCTTTCCATTTTTTAAAGGACACCTTTGGGGCTCTAATCCTGGCTCATGAATTCAGCCCCTACCCTTAAGCATTGAGAGAATGAGCGCAGGGGAATGGATGGAGCAGAGATGAGGCCATGGACTTATTGGCAGGGGATGGATCCATAGCATAGGTCAATAAGCAGGACCCTCTCCTTCCTTCCCTCATCCTGAGTACCACCCTTAAACCCCACCCCTATCCTCAACTCCTATCTGGCCCAAGGAAGGAGTTGGTACTAATTTTCATAGTGGTCCACAAGAGGGGAAAGGTTACCAATTCCTGGTCTATATGGACTTTACCCTTTCCATTGCTGTGACTTTACAGTGATTCTTTCTGATTCTTTCTTTCTGATACTACACTCTTTGACCCAATTAGAGTCCACAGAATGAGATCTTATTATAGTAAGCCTGGGACTTCCCCTCATAGTTCTGTATACCCTAGTTTCTTGATCATTGTAGCTTGCTCTTTTCTACAGGTGCGTTTAATCTCCTCAAGGTCTCATGTGTGCAGCACCTGATGGGATGAATTTTAATGAGGATCCTACTTCACAACAATTTTCTTCTCCTTGTTCCAAATAAAAATTCAGATTATGCAGTTGCCAACTGCACAAACATGTTCATTCAAGGACACATTGGATTTCTTTTCTCTTGCCTGAGAAGTTCCAAATGAGAGGAGCTATAAATAAAGAAGCAAAGCTTAAAGGCAGAGAGGTTGTCATCACTGCTGGCAGCATTATTAGTTTTGTTGATTTTTCTCTGAGGGATGGAAGAGACAGCATCTGAGTATTAGATATAAAGTAGCAGTGTGTGCAGAGCCATAATTAGTGTCCTCTAAAAGTGGCAAAGATTATTTTCCCCAAGGCTTGAATGCAACATAGTTTTAGCACTTTCTAAACAATGTGGTTTCTTTCAAATCATTTGTAGGCTTAGTACAGGTGTGGGTAAACTGGCTTGGGAGTCACATGTAACTCTTGGCTGTTCAAATGTGTCTTTTGTCCAGAGCCAGTCCCAGGTCCCTGTTGAGCTGAAGTGAGTACCCAGAAAAATGGTTAAACTCATCATATGTCCAGTACTCCACTCGACCTGCCACCTTTGGGTACCAATTGGTACATGATTATTGTCTAAATGGTTACCCAATGTTCCAGTTGTCTGACTTCCAGTCCAGTAATAGCAACTTCCAGTACCGATTTTGAGTTTCTGTCCTGTTTTTCGCTTTTTCCAAACCAATTTACTAATTTAGCAATCAGTAATTGGTAAATCAGTACCGATCAGTACTGAACCTGGTGGATGACCCTGACAGCAGAGTTTTTGATGGAGATAAGGGGTGAAAGGTGAGAATGGGGGAGGCTAGTGAGAAGGAGGTTACAGCAATAGAAGTGAGAGGTGACCAGGGCATGAACAAGGGTTTTTGCAGAGGAGACAGAGAGAAAAGGGCAAATCCTAGCAATGTTATGGAGGGAGAAGTGACAAGATTTGGTAGCAGAGTTGATGTAGGGTTTAAAAGAAAGAGGTGAGTCAAAGATGAAGCCTAAGCTATAGGTTTTGGGGATGAGAAGGATGGTGACCCCCTCGATGAGGATCGACAGGAAGGATGGAGGGGGAAGATAAGGAGTTCCGTTTTAGCCATGTTGAGTTTGAGTTGACATTGAGACATCCAGGTAGAGATATCAGAGAGACAGCTGGTGAGCTTGAAGAGATGTAGAAAGAGAGGGTGTAGAGAGATAGAGTTGAGTGTCATCAGCATAGAGGTGATATTGGAAGCCATGGGAGGCAATGAGTTTGCCTAGGGACATGGTGTAGGTAGAGGAGAGGCCCAAGGACAGACCCTTGGGAAACACCAACCAAGAGGGAAAAGGAGGAGGAGGTGGAGTTGTCAAGAGACACACTTAAGGAGCGGTCAGAGAGGTAGAATGAGAACCAGTCGAGGATGGAGCCACGGAAGCTAAGGAAGTGAAGTGAGTCCAGCAAGAGTGAGTGGTCAACAGTATCGAAGCCAGCAAAAAGGTCAAAGAGGACAAGAATGGAGTAGAGGTTATTAGATTTATCCACAAGAAGATAATTGATAATCTTAGCGAGAGCAGTTTCAGTAGGGTGAAGGGGGCAGAAGTCGGATTGGAGGGGATCAAGGGAGGAGTTGGCGCAGAGGAAATCGAGGCAGCAGGAGTAGACAACACGTTCAAAAAGCTTGGAAGCAAAAGGAAAGAGTGAGACAGGACGGTAGCTAGAAGGGTCAGAGGGTCAAGAGCAAACTTGTTGAGGATAGGAGAGACAGTGGCGTGCTTGAAGGCAGAGGGGAAGGAGCCAGTAGAGAGGGAGAGGTTGATGATGTGAAGTAGAGGGGTGCACCAGAGGCCCATGTCGTTTTTGTTTTCATTTTTATTTTTTTGTTTTTTAAATCTGTCGATTTCATTTTCATAACTATCAAATTGTCATTTTTGCTTTTGCTTTCATTTTCATTTTCCATTGATTTCAATGGAAAACACATTTTCGGCTGTACCTTTTTTGTTAGTCACTATATGTGACTGAAACTTGGAGTAAATATACCTCCAATGGAAGGTATTATGTATATCAAATTCCTAAAGGGTTAAATAAAGGAATCCATTTTATAAGCAGTTGAATTATTTTATTTTGCAAATATCTTCATATACATTATTATCTGTAACTTCTTTGCCTCATACTTAATGTAGATGAACCTTGGTAAGTTTATACTCCTTCCCATATTTACTATCTCAGTCAACTTTCAGAAGGATTGAATAAAGGGTCCTGGTGGTATAAGCAATTAACATATACATGTATGTCTGACTGTAAAACTTTGTAGTAAGTCCAACCAGTGTACATGAAATTTGGCAGGACTGTATATCATATCGGAAAGTTGTTATAAAGGGTTCCAATTTTATATGCCTTCACAGCATATGCAGAGAAGAAGTCTATGCCAGGGATTCTTTTACGTGTCACTGTCATATAAGATCGGTTTGTGATGCCAGTTGGCCAGCAGAAAGGTCAACCGAATATCCTCATTCTGTGCTGTGACCATCCCAACATCTCTCCCCCACTTGTTACTGGGAAGTCAGAAGCATCTGTTTAGGAAAGAGCATGTCCTCTGTCACAGTGCTGCAGGATGTGATTGTGATGATAATTGGCCAGCCTGGATGTGTAAACTATAGACATTTTTACACACACATTCCTCCTGGATTTTTGCTGTTACATCCTGAACTTTCTATGTGTCTAAATCACGCACCAAGATCTTAAACATCCAGATCTTTGAACTTCTGCGTGAAACCTCTCCCAGAACTTTTGTGTGTAAAAGGTTCTCCTGGTAAACGGCTTTGCTCCAGGAAGCTGTGGTCACTTGGTTTCCATGGCAGCCTGTCACGTTTACAGCTGCAGCTACTTTTGACTGCCTCAGGGCAGTGTTTGTGTGAAGAATGCATCCAGGAACTGCCTCAGGGCAGTGTGTGTGTGAAAAATGAATCCGGAACTTACTTGTGGGCTTGTAAACCCAGAAGATTGAAACATCCAGAACTTTAACATGTGT
>QEPC01012468.1:354035-365343 GCA_003113815.1 Sphenodon punctatus | reverse complement strand
GGGGTCAATTTGAACCACGCTTCCCGGGCTAGCCGGGGGAAGGTCCCGGGAAGCGTGGTCAAATGGACCGCGGGCCGTGGCGACCAAAAAGTAACGTCTGGCCGCGTGCCACGGCCCGGGATCCCCGGCGGGATCCCGGGCCGTGGCACGCTCGGCCAGACGCGGCGGCCGCATTGGCCCCGCCGCCCGCCCGTCTCCTCGGAGGGCGGGCGGCGGGGTGCGTGGAGGGGGCGGGGCCGTGCGGCCGCACGTTGCGCCGCGCGGCCCCGGCCCCTCCCACTTTCCCCGCCGGGATCCCCCCGGCACGTCTGTTGGGCCGTGCCGGGGTGACCCCGGCGGGGAACGAAGACGGTCGTTACGGTACGGGGCCAACGGCCGCCGTAACGTCTGAAAATACCCATGCTCTTCACAGGGACAACATCAATTGCTTATTACATTTGGTCTATTATATAATTGTCCTGTAGTTTGGCTGAGATGACAGGGAAGGTATGTGATACATTGGGTGATTTCAGACGTTATGCCGTCCCCATTCATTCCAGTGAATCCCCGGCGGGGGTGAATAAAATAACCATCCCCCCGTGGTAAAAAAAATGGCCTGAATAGATGTGCCGGCTGATCCCAGCTGGGAATCGGGGAGGGGCTGCGTGGTGCAATGTGTGGCTGCACGCCCCCCCCACTCCCCCACCGCCCGCCCTATGGGGAGACAGGTGGGCGCTGTGGCCAATGCAGCCACAGCGCCCAGCCGCTTTGACCACGGTCCAGAATCCCGCCGGGGATTCCGGGCTGTGATCGCCGACCAGATGTTACTTTTTATTGATTCCCACCGGGAATCACTTTGACCACGCTCTTGGAGCTCGTCCCATGGGGAGCCCAGGAAGCTGGTTAAAATTGACCCCATGTGGGATTGGCCGTGGTGAACATCTGGCAGCCACCAAACAGACGTTCAGGGTACTTTGGCCCTGCAGTGAAATTGACCGTGGTTCACTGTGGTTGACTGTGATCTCGTAACGTCTGAAAATACCCATTCCTGCCAAATATCTTGTAAACTGGATGGAATATACAAATGTTACAGCTGGAAATGTATTTTCATGTTAATGTCTTATACCATCAGGATCCTTTATTCAATCTTTCTGAAAATTGGCAGGAGTGTTAAATTTGTGGAGGGACATAATAGTCACAGGGTTCATGCAAACTTAATGGCCGTCAGATAAAGAAGTTGTAGTCATGAATGTGTATGGAACTTTTCTTAAAATCACAACATTCAATTGCTTCTAAAATCGGTTCCCTTTATCCAATAATTTTGAAACTTGGTACACATATCTCCCTCTATTGGGGACATAACCCACCCAAGTTTCATTTAGTGCCCTCCATTGTTAATGTCTTATTCCATAAGGACCCTTTACCCAATCTTTCTGAAAAGTAGCAGGAGTGTTAAGCTTGTGAAGTGACACAATATTCAGAGGTTTCATGCAAATTGGATCGAAGATAAAGAAGATGTAGTCATGAATGTGTATGGAGCTTTTTATAAAATCACAATATTCAATTGCTTCTTAAATCGGTTTTCTTTATCCAATAATTTTGAAACTTGGTACACATATCTCCCTCTATTGGGGACATAACCCACCCAAGTTTCATTATAATTGAATACGAAACAAAAAGGTTATAGCCAGAAATATGTTTCTTAGTTTTTTCTGTTCATTTAAAAAGAAAATTCATTTTTGTTTCTATTTTTGTTATTATTATTTGCCCTTTTTGTTATTGTAATAACAATAATGAAAATGACAATTTTCATTATCCTTATTGTAATAACGAACATGACATGCACATCCTTATGTGCAGGAGGAAAGGGGTGACAGTGGAAGCAATGGAGGTCAGGAGGTGGGAGGGCATGGGGTCAAGGGGGAAAATGGAAGGGTTGAAGGAGGAGGAGCAGGGAGGAGATTTCCTCAAGGGAGGTGGGAGAGAAGGAGGACAGGAGAAAAGAAGGGGGAGAAGGGAGATGGGAGGGAGAAGGAAGAGGAGAGGAGAGGAGAGGGAAGCAATGTCGAGGCGGATCTTGTCTATCTTGGTGGTGAAGAAGGAAGCAAGATCCTGAGCAGAAAGGGAAGAGGGAGGAGGACAGGGGGGCTTGAGGAGGGAGTCAAAGGTGGAGAACAGGTGGTGAGGGTCCCGAGAATAAGACTCAGTTAAGGAGGCGTAGTAATGCTGTCTAGTGAGGGAGATAGCAGAAGTAAGGGAGGAGAAAATTTGAAATGAAGGAAGTCAGCATGAGAGTGGATTTGTGCCAGAGGCGTTCAGCAGCACAGGTGTAGAACCAGAGGTGGTGGATACTGGGGGTGAGCCAAGTATGGGGGTTGTGGGAGCGGGTGGGGTGGGAGGAGAGGGGTGCAAAGGAGTCATGGGTGGAGGAGAAAAAGGCATTGAAAGCAGAGACAGCAGAGTCAGAAGAGCAGGAGGAGAAGACTGGGGGGAGAGAGAGAAAGCAAAGTCCAGGGGGTTAATGGCCTGCAGGTCACAGAAGGGGCGTGGAGATGATGAAGAGAAGGGGGGCAGTGGGAGACGTTGAAAGAGGCAAGGAAGTGGTCAGAGACGAAATGGTGATCAAAGGAGAGATCAGAGACAGAGTAGTTCCTGGAGAAGACGAGTTCAAGAGAATGGCCATTAGTGTGGGTGGGGGAGTTGGTTCAAAGGTGGAGGTTGAAGGAAGAGGTTAGTGAGAGGAAGCGAAAGATGGAGGGCTGGGAAGGGACATCAGCGTGAATGTTGAAGTCACTGAGGATGAGAGTGAGGGTATCGTCGGAGAGGAAGAAAGTAAGCCAGGACTCAAAATCAGAGAGAAAGGGAGAGAGCAAACCAGGGGGGCAGTAGATGACAGCAATGTGGAGATGGAGGGGGGGAGTAGAAGTGCACAGATATTGCCCACAGATAATAAATCATGTATCTATTTGAGCTCTACTGTGTTGCCTCCGTTAGTGCATCACACCCAAGTATCCGCAGCTGAATTGTAGCCGCTCCTCAGAGTCTTGGCATCCAGGAATGCAATGCACTAGCTCCGCCAGCCAACCATGAAACAGGAGAGGCCTGGGAAAAAAGAACATTAGAACATAAGAAGTGTCGTACTTGGTCAGGCCAATGGTTCATTGAACCTAGCATCCTGTCTCGATTGACAGTGGCCACCTTTGGTCACTTCACAGAAGTACACAGAAAGTCCTAAAGGAATTATCTATGCCCTGCTATTTACTCTCAGCTCCTGCCAGTCAGAGGTTAACTTACATCCCCTTGCTCCCCCCTACCTCTCTGCACTTATCGCCCTCCATACTCCAGCCCGTGCACTTCGCTCCTCCTCTGTCCCTTCTCTCACCCTTCCACGCCTTCCCTGATCCCCTAAGCGCCTTCGTCCCTTCTCACTTGCTGCCCCCCATGCCTGGAACTCCCTCCCTGTCCACATCCGCCTTGCCCCCTCCCTTCATACCTTCAAATCTCTCCTTAAAACTCACCTCTTTCGGTCTGCTCTGTCTGACTCCTTATGCTGCTGAGCCACTATTCCTATACCTACGATCGGTTTACCCTTATCCTTGCAACATGGACCTGCCTGCTGTCATTCTCATCGTAACCAAGCCAAGTACGTGCACTTGAGACCTCGCATCTTCATGAATGTTAGACCCCTTGTCTCTCCCTCTGTTCCCCTTCCTAAGTCTCTCCCCCAGCTCCTGTCTCTCAGATTGTAAGCCCTAGGGGCAGGGACCGTGTCTATTTTATTACTTTGTAAAGTGCCAGGTACACTGCTTGCGCTATATAAATGCTTGTTAATAATAATAATAATAATCCCCTGACCAACTTGACTAATAGTCATTTATGGACCTGTCCTGCCATAATGTATTCAATCCCTTTAAACCCAGCTATTCTGTTGGTCTTAACAACATCCCTCCTATATCTGAGAAGTTAATCGTACGTTGAGTGAAAAAGTACTTCCTTCTCTTTGTTCTAAATCTGCTACCAGCTAGTCTCATGGAGTGTCTCCTAGTTCTAGTATTATTTGATAGGGTAAGTAACAGCTCCCTATTTACTTTTTCCATGCCACTTATGATTTTATAAACTATGATATCCCTTTTGCCATCTCTTCTCTACGCTGAAGAGCCCCAACCTATCAAGCCTCTCTTCATATGGAAGCTATTCCATACCATTGATCTCCTCCCCACAATTCTCTGCAACTTTTTCGGTTCTACTATATCTTTTTTTGTTTAGATGGATTGACCAGAACTGTACACAATAATCCAGGTGCAGTCACACCATATAATGACATTATGATATTTTCTGTTTTATTCTCTATCCCTTTCTGAATAATTCCTAACATTCTGTTTGCCTTTTTGACTGCTGTTGCACAGTGAGCTGACGTTTTCAGTGCATGTGCGTTTTGCGGCTCTTGGCCATATGAAGATTTTGGTAATGTGCTCTTGAGATTGGAATCTTTGCCCACCCCTGAGTTAGTACAATGCACTGACCTAGTGCCTGGATAGTTAAGACAGCTCAAGTGATAAATAAGAGCCCCAAGATCAATAAATAGGTAAGTAGAGCTAGATGTGACCATAACTTTCTTAGGGATGTGTGAACAGATCATGGTTCGAGTTCAGTCGTTCAGTTCGGTCCTGTTCGGTAAGGTCATTTGGTTCAGCCGTTTGGTTTGGTTGTCGAGTTCAGAATCGGTCGTTCAGTTCGGTCGCTTTCAGTTCGGGCATTCGGAAAAAGGTATCTGGAGATCCCGTCATCATGCCGGAAAACGGAAATTCGAGTGCGTGCGGAGCTGTGTGGCGAGAGAGTGTGTGTGTTGTGGCTGGCTGGGTATTTGGTGTGTTTTGGCTGTGTCTGTGTTGGACTGTGTGTTGGTTTCGGTTTGACTCTTAGTTTGACTGGTTGGAGAGTATTGGTGGGTGACTATTGGTTTGGCTGGTTGGAGAGTGTGCTTGTTTTTTAAAAAAAAAAAAATGAAGAAGGTGACCATTAAACGCCAAGCCTGGGGGAAGGCCAAGGTGGCAGAGCCGGTGGTGGAGGAAGAGGTTCCTCTTGCCACTGCTGCTGGACCTTTGGTGGTGGAGGAAGAGCTAGAGCCAGCAGGCACAGGAGGTGCTGCCACTGCTGCCAGGTTTGTAAACTTTTTTTTTACTGTGAGGACAAGAAAAATACTATCCATTAGCGCGAACTCTCTGGTGTGTGGATGGTGCGTGGGCATCAGTCAGGCACAAACAGTGGACATCAGCAGGTGGCAGCGGATGTCTGCCACAGAGAGAGAGGATACTGTAGTGTGGGGGGCTCTTCCAGCAGTCAGGCATGAGCACGAGCAGCACCCCCACCCAAACATGTGCCAGGCTAGGAAGGGTCTCCACTCTCCAGTTGCCATCCCATTCCCTACACACCCCCAAACAAGGGCAGGATTTGCACGTGCCAGCCAGGGTCTTTCCAGCTGACATCCATAGTGCCCCAAGGAGGGCAGGATTTTCACGTGCCAGCCAGGGTCTTTCTAGTTGCCATCCCTAATGCCCCAAAGAGGGCAGGATTTGCACATGCCAGCCAGGGTCTCATCTCCATTGCCATCCCTCCCTAGCACCCACCCAAAGAAGGGCAGGATTACTTGCACGTGCCAGCCAGGGTCTCTCCATTGCCATCCGTAGCACCCCAAGGAGGGAGGACTAGAGGCATCATCATAAATGCATGATATTACTTAGGTGTTGTTTATGTGTTTCCTGTTTCAGAGAGGAATCAGATGCTGGCGCTGATGCCACACCGTGCCGTGCAGGACAATGAGGTGGAGGTTGCCAGTGCCACCCCCAGACAGTGGGCGGACAAGGTCCAATGTCTGGAGGTGGTATGATAAGGAGAACGGATTCGCTGAATCACCGTCTGCAAGGTAAGGCACGAGGGCTGGAACAACAGGGTATGCATTGCCCTCTATGACCTGTTAGGAACAGAAGTCCCCTGCAAAGAGAGATTGTTGCCCACCCACTTGTGGAGACAGAATGCATGCAGGACTTGACACAGACCATTGGTCTGACATTTATGCTCTTTAGGTCTGCTGGAAAAAGATTCCGGAGGCAGAGAGAGGGGACCACATCGGGGCTAATCACCCATATTAAAAAGCTCCACCACAAGGAGACGGTGGCTAGGCAGCAGGACTCTGGCATGGGCATGGAGCACCAGCACCAGAAGAAGGGGGGGAAGGCATGCCAGAAGCAATGCCATGTAAGCCCTTCCCCCTCCTCCAGCTCCGATATGGAGTCCCCCCAGGTGTGTGCAGTGGCAATGGCCTTTTGGGCGGAGGTGGAGAGGCCCACCTGGGACTTTGTGGCTGCCCTATAGGTGGCCGTGGCATCAGGGATCATCGACTATGCCATCAAGCACAGCTATGAAATGCCGGTGGGTGTGATGCCCCCTGCCCCTACCTCCCATGCACTCCTTCTGCCTTTCCCCCAACTTCTGGGGGGCAGGCCCAAAGACTAATAGATAGCTAAGTTTCCTTTCTCATTTAAAATGTTTGGTTTTTGTTTTATAATGTTGTTATTGTTGTTGTTTTGTTAATAAAAGTTATATTTGTTGTTATTGTTACGAGCTTTGTTTGACCTTCCAATCTTTTATCCCTCTGTGCTGAAGTTCAGGCTGGCAGGTAGCAGAATCTCATACAGCTTGTCAATTCCTACCAGCAGCACCTGGCACCACAAGTAGCATAGTTAAGATATTAACCCAAAGATGTGCCAGGCAGCAGCAGGGTCTCAACTTGCAGACAGCCCCCCAGGAGAGGCAGGGCTTGTGTCTGTGTCAGTGTGCCAGAGAGAAAGAGCGACAGGCTCTTTTGGCAGCGGCCATCCATGGGTGGGTGCGGAGGAGTAGGCTGGGAGGGGGCAGGCTTGCAGGCGGGCACCAGTGGCTGCTGGTCAGTCAAGCACAAGCAGTGGCAGCACCCAGAATGGAATGACAGCCCCCAGTGACTGGAATGATGGTCCCAGAATCTCGTTGATGGTTCCTGGGATGGGTGGGCATGACTGCTTCAGGTACAGTGGAATGACAGCCTATGGGAGCTGTATGATGTCCCTAGAAGTAGTTCATGGTTGGGCACACTTCATTCAATTGTGTGATAGGTAGGTATAGAAATGCACACAGGCAGGCACATAATACGTTCCATGTTTTGTTATATTCCATCTCATTTTGGTATGCTTTTGCTGCTGCTGGATGTGGGCATCGGGCACAGATGGGATGGAAGTTCTTCCTGGTTCTGGTGGGTGGCAGCTTGAGCTGGCCTCCCCTCCAACCCATCTCTCTCGTTCTAGCGGGGAGCCTCTCTCTCTCTCCCTCTCTCTCTCTGGCCATATAGTGCAGGTGACAGCATGGGTGGGATTGTGTCTGTCTCTCCTTCTAGCAGTGGGGAGACTTTCTCTCTCTCTCTCTCTCTCTCTCTCTGTCTGTCTCTCGGAAGCAACCTGGGTGGGCAGACAGGAACCTTGGCATGAGAGACAGGAAGGCGGGCTGAGGCAGGCTTTGAGTTTGGCAGCAACCTGGGGTACAGAACCCTTGGCACAGACTGCATATAGGTCTGGCCTGTGGGCCATTGGCACTAGCAGCAGCAGACATTGGTTGCCGGGGTACAAAACCCTTGGCACAGACAGCATATAGGCCTGACCTGGGGGCCATTGGCACTAGCAGCAGCAGACATTGGTTGCCAAGGCAGACAGGCAGTGTGGCATGAGAGGCAGTATGGCAGGCAGGCTGGGACATTGGCAGCAGGGCACTCAGATAGGCTAGCAAAGACTGTGCAGTGCAAGAGAGAGCCATTCAGTGTCACATAGGCAGGCCGAGATCATATAGCCATAGGCCGGCTGGCAGGCTTACAGTTTGTTTCCCAATGCCACCCTGTCATGAGGTCAGTCAGATAAGGCAGCTGAGGCTGTCTAGTATGAGAGAGGGGGGGGGTGCCAGGCATTGGGAGGGAGGGACAGCACCTCATCAGCACAGGAGCAGTAGCCCTAGCCCAGATTGAGGAGGAGGAGGATCCCCGTCCCAAGACTGCCCCTGGCATGGGATGGGGTGTGCCACTGCACCATCACTCCTTGTCCAGAGGCAGCTTGGGGAATCCCAGCAGCGGAAGGTTGACCTTTAGGAACAACTGCTCCAACAACTTGGCCTCCATTCTCAGGCGGTGCAGGGAGCAAATGTCCCCCACCACAGAGAACACCCGCTTGCTGGGGACACTGGTTGGTGGGCAGGACAGGATACCCTTGGCCACTTTCAACAGGGCCGGCCACACGTTGGCCTTGCTGGCCCAGTAGGCCAAGGGATCGCTGCTGGGATCAATGCATGACTCCGCCTCCAGGTAGGTCTCCACTGCTGCTGAGGCGCCATCATACTCCCTCTGGTAGCTCTGTGTGAGCACCACCTGCCCCACTGCCCATAGCCACGCTACTTGCCCTTTTGTGCTGGGCCCCATGCTCCCCAGAGTGGCCTGCACACAGGAGGAGATGCTGGCAATAGGGGTGCTGCTGCCTGCTCATCCTGCTGGTGGTGCTGCTGCTACCACTAGGGCTGGAGGCAGGGATAGACCCAGATGTCTGGAAGGGGTCACTGCTCCCACTCCCACCATCCCCAGGAGTGTCCTACTGCATATTCCGCTCTGCCTGCCGGACCTTCTGCACCAGCGCACCCTTCCGGAGGCCATAGACCACTGTCTCACGTGCCATGCTGCCCTTGATCCTGGGGTCCAGCATGGTTGCCAGGACATATTCCTCCCGGTGCAGGAGCTCATCAAAGCGCACCCTCAGCCCCACCTTCAACTTCCGCGCCAGGTCAAATGCCTCATTGGACATCTTCCTGCCCTGAGGGCCACAATCCCGCCCCCCGAGAATCTCGTTCAGGCTCCTGTGGAGACTATGGACCAGCGGGGTCAACTGGCTGAGGGTGGTGGTGGAGGTGATCACGGTGTCCGTCACGGCCAGGAACAGTCTCAGGACAAAGACCATGGGAGCAAGGATCTTCCAGTCCTCCCTGTTGTACCCTGGAGGTGCCTCAATGTCTCTTTCCAGTTCCACCTGATTCAAGGCAGATTTCTGCTCAAGAAGCCACTCGAGCAGCAGGAAGGTGGAATTCCACCTGGTGGAGACATCTTGGACCAGCTGGTGCACCGGGGACCCTTGTTCGGCCTGCTTCTCCCAGAGGAGCTCGCTGCCCTTCATCCTCCCGTTGAAAAACCCCGCCAGCTTCCTCCCCCAGTCGACCAGGAAGCAAAGGGTGCCTGGCCCAATCCCCTTATCCCCCGAGCCCAGAGCATCCCTGACCACAAGATGGAGGGTGTGTGCAGTGCAAGGGATGCTTGTGAAGCCCCCGTCACAGACTGCCTTCATTATATTGGTTGCGTTGTCCGTGACCACACACCCCTTGGTGAAGGCCGTGCCTGGTGCCTCCCTCACCATGGCAGCCAGGGCTGCCTCGATGTTCCTTGAGGTGTGGCAGCTGTCCATTACTTGCGCCTGAAGCAGGGCCCACCTATACTCTGCTTCAGGACCCCTCTTGCCACTGCCAAATGCTGCCAGTGACTGGGTCCTGCTACCAGTATGCAGTCACTGCCAGGTAGGCATGCTGTACATTCCTACTTGACCACAGGTCTGTTGTAAAGTACCCCCCGCCCAGCCCCTGCCAGCTGCTCCCTCACCTGCTCCTTCAAAGCCCTGTACAGCTGTGGCACCACAGTCCAACTCAGGGTGGAGCGGAAAGACAGCTTGAACTGGGGGGCCAGCACTCCAATCAGCCACTGGAAGCCCTTGTCCTCTACAATTGATAAGGGATGCCCATCCAGCATAATCATCTTGGTCAACAGGCACTTGGCTTTCTCTTGAAAGAAGCCACGCCGCCCTCCAGCACCCAATGGCCTTGGCAGATGCCCCCACCCCAGCTCCTCCATAGTGGACTGACGCTGCTGGCGAGGCTCCTGCTGCTGTTCTGCCCCCATACTTCTCCTGCTGGTAGAGGCAGCAGTTGGTGCAGGAGGTTTGCCCGCTGAAAGAGCCAGGCGACTGGCCGCTGCAGCCGGGAACCTGCTGACATCCACTTCCCCTGCCTTCTCACTTAGCAGCAAAACACTGTGACTTGACTTCAGGTGCCTCGCCATTGCAGTTGTTCCAAGGTTGGAACACCAGTTTATTGCACAAAGTGCACTGCACCTCTCTGGGATCATCTGGCCGCACAAGCTTAAAATGTTCCCAGACAGAGGATTTCCCCCGCCCCTCCTGCCTTCTGGCCTATCCCGGGTGATGCACTGTTGCTAGTGCTGCTGGGAGGGGGAGAACTTGATGACACTAGCGACACAGCTCTGGGAGGAGGTTCAGCCATTGCCTCAGCTACAGACATCTCCTCTAGGGATGGGCGAACAGATCACGGTTCAGGTTTGGCCGTTCAGTTCAGTCTGCTTCAATTCGCCCGTTCAGTTCGGCTGTTCAGTTTGATCGCCACGTTTGGGTTCAGCCATTCGGTTCAGTTGTGTTCAGTTCAGTTCAGGCGTTCGGAAAAAGGCTCTCTGTGTGAGGAATGATGACCCCAGACCCATGATGGTGGGTCCTGGGGCTAGAGTAGCAGCTTCTAGATACATATTGGCCACAGTCCTCCCTGCCAGTAATATAGACCCCAGAACCCTGACGGTGGGTCCTGGGGCTGGAGTGGCTGTTTCTTTTATATATATATATATATATACTAATCTAATTGCTATTAACTATTCCAAAACTTATTGAACTAAATGGAATATCCTAATAATTAACTACAAAGGCCTTGTCCTACAAACACACTGTATCTCTATCTATCTCTATAACTAAGCTAATTAATATGTATATCTATCTAGTAACTATCTATCTAATAGCTATCTATCTATATATACAATATTACACAGGGGGAAACACAAACAACACAAGGTTTCAGTTTAAGGTTTAAGTTTCATTTCAGTGCAAAACTGAAATGAAACTTAAAGCAATCTAATAATCCTACTCTAAATGAAAAAACAGGGGAAGGGAAGGGAATCTGGGATGGAATATATGAGAATGCGAAAGGATTCAATGGAGGGGGGAGGGAGGAAGGAAGATTGAACACAGGGAACACAGGAAGGGGTAAAAACAAAAAATAACCACTAAATCTATCTAAGCTAAGCTAAATAAATGAATGAGAATATGGGGTTAGATGGGTTGGATGGGGGAAATGGGAGGAGGATTGCAATGGATTGGGGAGCTGGGAAATGCTGGGAGAGAGAGCCTTCTGAAATGCCTGCTGTTCAGGAACAGTGACTAGC
>QEPC01012468.1:328823-352360 GCA_003113815.1 Sphenodon punctatus | reverse complement strand
GTTTTTTTTTACATTGCGGCCATTCATTTGAATGGTCGCAATGTAAAAAATCTGGTACAGGGGAATCCGGTAAACGGGCCGGATTACCGGGTTTAATCCGATACTGCCGGTACACCAAATACCGGCAGTATCAGATACCGGATGATCCAGTAGTCCCACCCTTATATATATAACTGTTATTAACTATTCTAAATGCTATGAACTAAATGGATTATCTAATAAGTACAAAGGTCTACTCCTACAAACACTACTAAATCTCTAAACACTATCTCTATCTCAACTAACTCCTACAACTATCTACTATCTCACAAAGAACACAGAGAGGGGTACAAAACTGAAATGAAACCTAAATCAATCTAATGTTACTCAAAATGAATAAAAAAAACAGGGGAAGGGAATTAGGGATGGAATATAGAGAGAGGGAGAGGGAAAAGATTCAATGGAGGGGAGAGGGAGGAAGGAAGATTGAACACAGGGAACAAAGGGAGGGGTAAAAACAAAAAATTACACCTAAATCTATCTAATCTAAGCTAAATAAATGATAATATGGAGGTAGATGGGTTGGATGGGTGAAATAGGAGGAGGATTGCAATGGATTGAGGGGGAAAAAACTGCTGGGAGGGGGAGCCTTCTGAAATGCCTGCTGTTCAGGAACAGTGACTAGCTCAGAAAGTGTTGGCAGGGGGGAGGGCAATCAGTTTTGTTTCTTGCTTTGCCCGCCGCACTGCAAGCCCCATTGGCTCCATGCAGCCTAGCCCGTGGCCAAGGAGTGGTCTGAGGAGAAAAGGGATGGTGATTGGGCTTGCTGGCTGCTACTTCAAGCCTCTCCATCCCTGGTGCCTAGAAGTCTGCTCCTCACCTGACCTCCCCCCTCTCTGTGCCTGCCTGTGTTAGGCAGTGGGTCACCAACTGGCTGTGGTCACGTTTCTCCCGCCCGAACCACCCAAATGCAATCCAAACTCACCAAACTGTTCGGTCGTTTCAGAGTTCAGAATCAGGTTCGGTTCGGTTGTCCAAACAGGCTGAGTTCGGGCCGAACTCCGAACTTCCGAACCGCATTCGCCCATCCCTAAACTTTCTCAAACAATGCAGTCTTACTAAATATACAGATAGTTTCTATTATCTTAATTAGCACAGTCAGGGGTAGCCTGCCCACTGGGAAAATTGGAACAACTGTCCAGGACACCAAAGAGTGCCTTATCAGTAGATGAAGGCTCCTCCAGCCATGCTAGCACTGGTCCACAGGCAGCGCCTGCACCAGCAGACAAGGGATCCTCCAGTCACACAAGTGCTAGTTCACAACTAGCACCCACCTACTCCTCTACCTGCAGCTCCGGCCAATCAGAGCCTGCTCCAGGATGGGACAGGACGTTCTGGTCACTTCTTCCTCTTCTCCCTTTATAAGCAGCAATGAATTGTTGGTTTATCACCAACAATTCTCTAAGCCTCCTGTTGCCTTCCTCTCCTTGCCTCTGCATTCTCCCTTGCCGAGTCGATTCACTCTCACAGCCTGTTGCCACTGCAGCTAGTCTGAATGTATCATCTTTCTGGTTTTGACACTTGGACCTCGGTGCCCAGCATCTGTTCTTTTCTTTTATTTATTTATTTGTTTGTTTATTTATATGCTGCCCTTCCCAGAGGCTCAGGGTGGCTTACAATCCATAAAAACATTTAAAACAAATACAAAAAACCCTACTATCAAGCGATCTTGGGCAAGTCACCATGGGATGCTCCCATGACACATGCATAACTGATCCACAGAAGATGGCATGGTCCCACTGACTACAGAAAAATATCCAAAAGAGAAAATCAATGTCCAAAAATATGTAGCATCCTCCAAAAGCTGGAAATTAAGCAGTCAGAGGGCTGGCGAGTGGATGCTGCTGTGTTCCCAGACACAGATTGAGGCAACAAATACTGGTACCTCCTCTGCCTCTGTTGATTTTGCCCTCTCTCCTCTTCATAAGTAATTAGTCTCATAACTTGTGAGATGGGGGATACAGTGCAATGACTTTGAAGAGTTACTGAATTGGTCTGGGGTTTTGTGGGGGCAGGGTTTTGCGTGAGAAGGACATATCCACCTAAGCACAGTAATACAACTACTATGCACAGTGGTAAGTCGCCGTTTCAAGGGAAATTAGCCTATGCCACCATCCGACAATTGTCCAGCATCCTACGGGAAAAACTAACTCAATCTAGTTCCCAGTGGGTGGATTTAACCTTCACAACTTGGCAGCCTCAGCACAAATGCCAAGGACATGAAATGTGAAGGGACATTTTGTCGGAACTTCTGTCTTCGTGGTAGTAAATCCAGGACTGGTTTGAGGCACAATGTCATTGAGGTGTGGGTGAAGCTTTGTTGTCACTTTCTGTGCTGTCATTTTTGAGGATTGCAGTATGTTAACTCTTTGCTGCTGCCACTCTAGCAACTGTCACAATTACTAAAATGTTTGAAAGTTCTTTCTTTCTTTCTTATTCTTAAAACAACACAGGCATTCTTATAAGGAAATCATCTTTACTGAGTTTAGGCAGCTGACTCCTTTCCACTTGTGGATTCACATAAAGGAAGCCACAAAAGAGAAATTCTGAAGAAGTAAAAAAAAAAGAAAAGCCTACGCTGGAAGGGTGTGGAGATTTCTTTCAGGCATTTTGCAGGAGGCTGGAAATCCTAATGACTTCTGGACTTAGGAGAAAAGCATCTAGTTTAGGAGAAGAGCATCTAAAAAAATATTGCTAAAGGAAGTGGAGAAACCAAGAAAGACTCGGGGGAGAAGGAAGACCAGCCCTGACCCCCTCCCCGTAGGCCTTCCCTGGAGAATATGCTTCCTGAACCTCCCTTCTCATTATCTGTCTTCCAGAAGAGGCAGTGGGTGCTGTGGGGGAATGGACAGGGATCGCGCGTGAGGAGACAGCACTATACAGCCAGGCATGATGCAAATAGAGCTTGGGAGGGTGTGACAAAGAGAGGGAAGAGACGGGGAATATAATGCTCTCAGGAGCTTGAGGGCAGGGCCAAAGGAGATGACTTTAGTCCCTGGCCCTTGCTTTGGTTGTGCTCTGGCCGATGGTTACAAAAGCAAATCTGAGAGAAGCCAGTGTAGCCTCGTGGATAAGGGTTTGGGCTTGGGCCCAAGAAACTAGGATTCAAATTATGCCTTTGTTATTAACTCATTGTGTGACTTTGAGAAAGTCATTATCTCTCAGCCTCAGTTCCCCATCTGTAAATTACAGGGCTGTCATGTATATTATGCGCTGACTGGGCTCTTTTGGGGGGTGGGTCATCCTGAGCACGTTACACCTGTGCTTTACTGTCTGCACTGGCTACCGATAGCTTCTGGGCACAATTCAAGGTGCTGGTTCTGATCTTTAAAGTCTTAAATGGCCTGGGCTCCACATATCTGAGAGACCGCCTTTCATTACAACCCTCCAGTCCTCCATTACAACCCCTGTGGTTGGCCGGGAGCACTGTCTTGTGGGGACCACCTGCTAATCTTGTTTGTATGACAAGAGCCCGCAGAGAGTCATTCCCGGTTGCTGTCCCTATGTTGTTGAATTCCCTTCCCCCGGAGGTCCATCAGAGCCCTAGCCTGAGCATTTTTCAGAGGCAGCGTAAAACTTTTCATTTTGGCATCACCTTTGGCAAGCATATCAGAGGGGTTGAGGTGAGAGGGTTTAGGAGTGAGGGTGGGTTTTTTAATGAGGGTTTTAAATGGGGTATTTTTATTATGTATGTTTTTATTATTATGCAAGCCACCCTGAACCGTAGGGGAAGGGTGGGGTGGAAATTATAATTAATTAAATAATTAAATAAAATGCAGGGTTGTATCATTTAACTAATTACAAAAATGAATGGCGCCCCATTTGTTTTTGTAACTAAGGTAAGAAATATGAATTCATATGAACACATGTGAATGAATAACAACATTTGTTTGATTTCATTCTTTTTCATTTTTATTTTTTTCATTGTATCTAATTAAAAATAATAGAAAAATAAAATTAAAAAAATCACTGTGCCTGTGCAAGACGGCCACTGGGACCATTCCGCACTCTTTCCCAAAATGGCACTGGCCGCGTGGCACCATTTTGGAAAAGTGCCACACATGTGCAGAATGGTTCCCAATGGCCATTTTGCACATGTACAGTGATGTTTTCTTATCATATTTAATCAAATAAAACAAAATGAAAATGAAAATGGTAGCGCCCTTTATGAAAACCCTGAAAACGAAGGAGTTTTTGGAAACAAAAACTAAAACTAAAACAAATTACGTGCCTTCTGTGCACCCATGCGGTCGTCAGGGTGAACTAGATACGCATTTTAAAGCACGATCATCATGCTAAATAAATGAGTGCTAATAAAAGTCGTTTTGGAATTTCTTTCCAGGACTTTGGGTAGGTGAAGAACTGGAGAGAGAAAAATAGTTCAGTTCATGAAAGCCCAGACATTTTTGCAGAAAACTGAGGATTGTTTAAAAAGAGAGAGTAAGAGAGAGAGAGATAAGGAGAGGAAGAAAGAAAATCTGCTTGATCGTAAAGCTTCAAATGCCTAAGCCCAAACCAGTCTCTTAGATGAGAGGTAGAGGTCACACCATCTGTAAATGGGGTCATGATCCCAACTGTCATTGGATATGCTTTGCATGGTTTTCGTGAGGCCTGAGGTCATGAGATTATATTTAAGTCTCAAAATGGTGTCACATGGCAAAAAGTTTGGAAAACACTGTCTTAGAGCACAACTGTAATCATAAAACACTCCAATTCCAGGGAAAACACAGACAATAGTATGTGCTATGCTCCTTTCTGCAGAAATAATTATATTTATTATTAATTATTATTTTATTAAGCATTTATATAGCACCAGCAATGTACCTGGCACTTTACAATTGTAAGAAAGAGACACAATCCTGCCCCAGCGGACTTACAATCTAAGAGAGACAAGGGGGCGGGGGGGAGGAGGCAAAAGTGGGGGGGGGAAACAGAGGAAGAGACAAGGATACATACACAAACTTGTGAAGTCTCAGGTGCACGGGCTTGGCTTAGTTACAAAGGTGTCGTTACTCATTTAATGTTACACAAGATACGATGATTCAGGATAAGTCAGCAAGGGGGCGAGGGGAACAAGGAGCCAGGGAAAACTTGAAAGAAGAGGTGGGCTTTGAGGAGGGATTTGAAGATTTGGAGGAAGCCAAGAGAATGTGTTCAGAATCAGACCTCTCCAGTCACCTACCTATTAAATCACACAATCTGATGTCTGTTGGTGCAAGAGCCTTCTTATTTGCACTTCTTAGTACCTGGGGCAGCCTCACTGTATCTCTACACCTTGTCAACTTCATATCTAATCTCATTTGGAAATGGATCCTTCTGATATTCATTCTATTTCTTTTCTCTCTTCCTCTATCTGAAGTAGCAGATCCTCCATGTGATTGTAGCCACGAATCACTTTGGGTGAAAACAAACACAAAAAGGGCCCATTATGGCCCTCCTTGGCCAGAGACTCCCCGGCGCGTCTGTTTGCAGACTGCCAGATGTGGGCCTGTTGCTGCCACAGTCCATCCAGGTAGGCGACTAGCTCCGATGTGGTCCCCAGATGATTCCAGGCCAAGGCCACCCAGGCGGTCCGATGTGAGCCACAGCAGACCCAATGGCCCATGCATTTATTAGAGGCCCTATCCCCACCAGGGATTGGGGGCCACCATGATGGCGCACTGGGTGCACATCTGTGTTTATTTACCCTTTGTATGCCAGGTCTTGCCCTCAGTTTCTGAGCAGTGCTCCTTTGGTGCAAACTCAGCCATGATTTTTCTTTTTCTTTCTTTTTTTCCCCATTTGCTCCCCCTCTCTACATGTTCGTTTTTTAAACTCTGTTTGATTTGGTTCGGGTGCATCTTTCATTGTGGAAGACCCCAAACTGGCCATTCTAACCTCCCATGCATCCAAGGTTCAGTGGGGAGGGCGGGGTGTGTGTGTTACTTGTGGGGTTGGTCTTCACTAGACTGTGGGAGCAATTCTCTGCCATTAAAGTCAATAGCATAACTCAGAGGATTTCTCCTGCCACGACTGAATATGCCTTTTACAGATTGGTCAATGGTTTGGGGACCTTTCATTTGCCTTGATGCTTGGTTAATATTTTATGCAATGTTGATGACTTTAGTAATTTGCTGCTGTATTTTTTATAGTCTTCGTATGTATTTTTAATGTTTTTACCTTTCTTTCTTTCTTTCTTTCTTTCTTTCTTTTGCTGTTTTTGCACGGACACACACACCCTCCTGGGTGTGCAGGCAGGTGTGCGATGGAGGGTGTCCCGTGCAAATGCCACAGCAGTGGGTGGGGGGGATGGGTGTGTGTCTGTGCAAACAGCACAACACCCACCTCCACCCATCAGCCATCCGCCAAACTGGAGGAGGCTCCATGGGTGGAGGTGGGCATGCACCCATGGAAAAGGCAATCACACCCACCTTCACCCATCGCCGGCTCACATCCATCCCCTCACCCACCGCACCCGTGCAAAACCAGCCTTTCTTTCTGAAGTAGCTAGGTTGGAATGGGCCCTGGTGCAGAAGGAGGGAATTGTTTTCTCAGAGACAGGGGACACAGCTGCACATGGGGCTGTGCCCCTCCAAGCCCCCAGCCCCGGCTCATGGGCCCCAGTGCAGCTGTGTCACCTCTCTCAATTATAGCTCCACCCTTGTTCTTTTTCCTGGTTCTTTCTCACAAATATTTATTTATTTATTTTTATTTATTTTTCAAATTTATACCCCGCCCCCTCCTGCAACGCAGCTCCTGCAAATGTACTCCTTTGGTGTGGAAGAAATTTTATACTAGAGACTGTGCTCTCCTACTATGCTAACAAACAAATACAGTAAAATGTTATGCTTGTGAAATGTGCACGTATTTATCAGATGGAAAGCTGAGCACATATCAAATTTATTATGGGACTCTGCACATCTTCTTTGTACTGTAAAATATTATACAAAAATTAATAACATGCATTATCAGCTCTTATTGAAGATTAAACTGGCTTTTATTCATCTAAAAGGCTTATGTTCTGGGCATCATCCTCTAATTTTCAGTTTCCCACCCCACTTCCTACCTCACAACCTGAGAGAGATTGCCCCTTGAATCTAATACAGTCCCAGAACATGAGAGGAGTCACACATGGGTATACTGTAGTAACCATGGTGAACTATTAGGCCAAATGGGCTATTTCTACATCATTATATTTCAAGGAAGAGGTAAAATTTACACAGAGAGCCAAGTTCTCCATTGCCTAATATCACTGGGATAGCCTGGACTGTAAATCATCAGCATAGGATTCATTCCATAGCTATTAACCTCGCCTGGAGGTCATTCTGTGATCATGTGTATTATACAGAGAGTTTTCAACCTGCCAAGGTGAAACATGGAATCCTGACCTTTAAAATATACGACAAAGGTTCAGACTGAAGGAAAACCACAGCAGAGAGCAGAAAAAACTTGAAAAGTTGCACGACACATGAATAAAGCTTTTCATAATCATGCTTTTGAATTCACTACAGCTAATATTTAATAAATCAAAGTGATAAAAGAAAAGAGGCTACCATGGAATTGAAAGCAGGGAAGCCGTTGTACCTCATGGTCAGATGCTGTACAGGAAAGCATGGGGATTAAGGTCTCCTGGGTTCTGTTTATGGTTCTGTCCCTGATTCATTTGTGTGACCTTGGCAAATGTAGGTATGTGAGGAATTTTGAAGCGATGAATATTACAGTCGATTTATTCGTGGTAGCGTAATGAACCAACCCTTTGTGATACCCAGCAGCTTTAGTGCATTTCTCCACTGATCCACAGAAAGAATTTTGATACAGATGGCTTACAGGAGTGCTTGCAAAGCCAAGCCAGAATGCTTGTGAAATATATTAACTCCAGTTGAAAGCTGCTACGGACTTTGATCCGTTCATTTTCTGTGGAGTTGAGAATTGCAGCTGATTGGACTCAAAGCAATTTTTGACAATAACATTACTGTGTCAAATGACCCTCCCTGCCCCCCTTCCAGTTATGAATGATGGCTGCGAGCTGGGAACTGGTGTACTCTCAGCAACCTGAAACCCATGAAATTGAGGATAAATGTTACCACTTACCATTCACTTACTACAGAGGGAAAAAAATGATGGTCTTCCTGTGGTTTGCCATTGCACTACTTGTCTTCCGTCATTTTGGAACATCTTCGAACATCTTTGTTTTGGGACAAAGGCTCGGCCGCCATATGAATGAATGGGAAATTCAAAATGGTGTGTTGTTCATATAGAGACGGAAAACCTTTCTCAGACGTGTCCGTGTGCCTTGCTTTAATATTTTCAATTGGGTTTAAGCTTAAAAGTGGAAACTGCATCCTTTAAAGTCCCTACAGAGCTAATGTTAACTTTAGTATACTTAAATTTCTAAATGTTTTATAAGCATTTGCAATTAGGGCTGAAACAAGAATCCGATTTGATTCTCGTGAGCTACCTTGCGAGATTTCGCCCAGGAATAAGATCTCGCCGAGATCTCAGCCACAGTATGAAATTTCATATGATATCTCACACACAAAGAAATCACTGTGTATACACAAAGTGGCCACCTGGGCTGTTGTGCACATGCACAGTCCTTCTCCAGAATAGCACAGCAGCATCACCGCCATTTTGGAAATGGGCAGCCATTCTTTGCATGTGCGGCACCATTCATGCATGTGCAGACCGGCTGCCTTTTTTCTCATTGAGAGCCCTGATTCTCATTGAGAAAAGTGAGAATGCAAGAATCGAGTTTCAGCCCTATTTGCAATCCCTTCTCTAGTTTACCAAGTCAGTGGTAAAAGTGGTAAGTACACCTAAGATGAAAAGGTGTCACCTGAACTCACAGTGATATTGCCATTTCCAAAAAGTTTCAAGAGAGCAATTTGTCTAGATAACTGCCTTTCGTTTTTTTAAAAAAAGAAAAAGCCAGCTGTCTAGTTTGGTTGGACCCTGGTTTGACTGTAAGGCATTCATTCCTCAGCTGAAATGCAGGATCATACATGAGAACCCCTACTTGGAATGGACGAGGGGTTTGGGAATGGAGACAGGGAACTTTCCAAATGTGATTTCCATCACATGCCCTGTATGAATTGAGAGTCTCATTTCATAATGAACTGCTAGTGCTGACCACATCCCAGGCATACTAGAAGCAGAACTCCTATGCAGAAGACCAACACAAGAGCTATATACCACTTAAATGCCATCCTTAGCACATTCTTAATTTTATGTATGTGAATAATCACATGCACAGCCATAAAGTCAAGGTAGATAAGGACTCTGAAAAGCTGAAAAAATTATAACACATCTAACAGTCTGTTGTCCATAGAATCATGGGGTTGGAAAGGACCTCAAGTATAAACTAGTCCAGCCACTTACAACATGGTAGCCCAATCCTTGTCCAGCCAGTTCTTGAAAATATCCAAGGGACTTGTATCTCCCTTTGGCCGCTTGAAGAGTCGGGAGGTATGCAGTCATAGTTTTGGTCATTGACTATGCCTAAATTACCTGCATTAGTTTTGGTCCAGTCAGAAGAAGAGAATTCCCTTAAATGGAGAAGTCTCTCTTGCAAAGGATATAGGATCGTTCCTAGCCTGGATAGAACAGAGGAGACGTATATGATAGGTTTGACAGGGACACCAATAGCTACAAGACTGTAGAGATGATAATGCTGAGAATAATAACAAATACAGAAATCTAAACAGGACCCAGGTCAACTGCTTTGCTGTGATCATGCTGCTTTACAAGAGCTGGTGTCTAGGAGTTTTACACTTATAGACAAGCCTGTGAGGGCTGGAGGAGACTTCTGCCTTCTCTTATCAATGAGATTTTGACTGTCAGGTCCCTAAAAACAGATCTTACCAAGCATATGGCACAGCTATCAGTGTTTCACCAATTCCCTCTCTTACGTTGCAACCAATCGATTTAGATAACACAGAGAAAAGTCAGGGTCCATGCTGAGACGCCTTCCTTAATTCATTCTATGCTCCCTTAGTATTGGAGCATGTGTGGCATATGTAACACAGTGAGCTCAGCTGAAACACTGGTGAAATCCAAACCCAGATGGAAAAGTCATGGAGAAAAGTGTCAAGGTAGACTTAGGTCCTTTTTGCATGGACACATACACACCTCACCCACGTGTGCGGGTGCGTGGGTGGTGGTGGGAGTCTATGCGATTGCCAGGGTGGGGTGCATGCACATTCCTGCACTCCACCCACCTCCACCTCCACCCATCGCCTGGAGCAACGGGCACCAATAACGGATGCTCCATGCAGGGAGATGGGTGGAGGTGGGTGGGCATCCATGCAACAGGCTTCCCACGCACCGCCCCTCCATTGCAGCCTTCACCCATGCCCCCCCCCCTTCCCCGCACTGCAGTCCCATGTGAAAAGGACCTAAATTAGAAATCAAAGTGTTGGGGACCTGATCTAGTCTTCTGTGGTCACTGGGAGCATTTCCATTGATTTCAACATACTATGGATCAAACACCAGTTGCCATGCCTTCATTTTAGTGTGTGTGGGTTGACATGACTTGGCCTGCAGTTATATGATGGAGATGCAGTTAGTGGATGCAATCCAAGATCACAGAGCTATGGGGTTTTAGAAATTTCTCAAATTGTCTGGGGCTCCTATGAAGCTAGGAAGAGATTGCAAATTCGTAGAATGAATTATTCACTGTGACTTACTTACTCTTGTCTCCCCTGTTGTTTCTTGCGTAGACATGACCATTATCAGTCCACTAGAACTGAAATTTCATCTCCTTTAAATTTGCTGCATGTTTATTTCCTTTCAGTCCATCTCAGTTATCCAACCACTAGTGGGTGGCACAGTCACAAACGTAGGTGCCTTTAAGGCACAAGACAACAAATTCAGTAGCATGATCGATTATCTCTTCTGCTGTTGAAAGTTTGTGCAGCCAATTTAAATGGTTATTCCAGATAAAATCCATGAGGCATTAGTCAGATAAATGACATGCATTTTTTCCAGAACAGGTAAGGTTATCACCTCCTTCCAGGGTCTCATCAGTTGGGGTAGGGCCAAAGGGTTGGTATAACTCAGGAGTGGTTTTCCTTTCGGGCGCCACTTTGAAAATTAGTACTAGGGATGGGTGAACGCGGTTCGGAAGTTCAGAGTTCTAACCGAACTCGACCAGTTCAGTCGACCAAACCGAACTTCCGAAACGAACTCGATTTTCGAACTGAACCGAATTTCCAAACTCAATTCTGTTCACCTATCCCTATAAGATAATATGACATTTAGTTCAATGGGGTTTGAATTTCAGAACTCTGTTCGGAAGTTCAGAGTTCGGACAGAACTTGAATAGTTTGGTAGACCAAACCGAACTTCTGAACCGAACTCGATTTTAGAACCGAACCAAATTTCCGAACTCAGTTCTGTTCACCCATCCCTAATCAGTACATGCTCTGAGGGCCACATAGAAGTTGGGAACAGGGACTCTTAAAGAGTGCACACAAGAAAAAGAGGGCCCAGATCATGGATTTGTGCCATGGATCTGACCCCTGTCATTGTGAGCTTGCCTTCAGCTCCCTTATCCTGAGCTCAGTTTTTCAGTGATTGGAGGTAGGAAATGGATCCAGAGGCCATATCCAGGAACTGGAAAGAAACCACATACAAACTTGCTGTGGGCTGCATTTGGCCCCAAGCTGGAGGTTTCCCACCCTTGATGTAACCCCACCCGTTAATGATTATCATGATTGGGTGGGGGGCTGGCCCGAAGCTGATGCTGTTGAATGTAAGGTCGGTGGTCAATAAAGTTACAAATGTCCAGGAATTGATCCTGGACCATGTGGCCGACCTCACGTGTATCACGGAGACCTGGTTGGACACTAAGTCGGGGCCTTTCTTGACTGACCTTGTTCCACTGGGTACTCTGTGCAGCATCAGCCATGGCTAGAGTGACATGGGGGGAGGGGGTGCAGCTATTGTTTTTAGGGAATCATGGCCTGTCAGGAGATATCCAGTGCAATTGATGCCAGGTATTGAGGGTCTCCATCTTGTGATCGATGTGTCAGGAGACAAATTAGGGGTGCTGCTGGTATGCCGTGCACCTACTTGTATGGCAGCATCCCTAAATGCTCTAACAGAGTTGATATTGTGGTCCCCAAAGACATTGGTCTTGGGGGACTTCAATATTCAGGCCTATGCCAGTCTTGGTGGGGCGGAGCGTGAGTTCATGGCCGCCATGGCAACCATGGGTCTGTCTCAAGTAGTTACCGGCCCGACACATGGTGGGGGAACATACCTTGGATCTGATTTTTTTGCACCGACCTTGAGGCGGGGGATCCATTGGTGGGGGAGGTGTTAGCTGAGCCCTTGTCATGGATGGATCATTACCTCCTGCAGACCTGTCTCCCGGCACATGTCAGCCCCTGGAGAGGTGTGGAACCAGTTTGGTTGGTCCGCCCCTGAAGACTGATGGAACCCGAGAGGTTCCAGAATGTCCTTGGGGAATTCCCCTCCTATCTTGACGACTCAATAACCTCATTACCTTTTGGAACACCTTGTTGACTGAGGCCATTAACCAGATGACTCCCAGGTGTCTGCTTTCCCAGCATCGGCACCACAGGCTTCCCTGGTTTACTGAGGCCTTGTGAAGGCTGAAGCAGGAGGGGTGGCAGTTGGAGCAACAGTGGCACAAATCTCATACTGAAGCTGACTGATTGTGACATAGAGCCAGTTTACAAGCCTATGCCATGGCTATGCAGGCAGCAAAGAAGGAATTCTTTGCTACCCTTATAGCATCTGCTAAGTCTCATCCAGAGGAGTTTTTCTGGGTGGTGAGGGGGCTAGTCAGTCCGGCCTCCCCAACCATTGGATGCCCACTGTGACTTGTTTGTTGACTATTTCAAAGATAAAATCACCTGGATTCACCATAACTTTGATGACGCACTTTATACAATGGGAGAACCAGAGGCTGTGGAAGCCCTGCCTTGTCTGGTTTCATGGGATCAGTTTCAGTGGGTGTTGCCCTCTGATGCAGAGGATGTTCTTGGGGCTGTCAGACTCACCTTTTGCGATCTGGATCCGTGTCTGTCCTGGCTGGTTAAGGCCAGCTGGGAGACGTTAGGGCTGTTGCTGGCACAGGTGGTAAATGCCTCCTTTTGGGAGGGCAGAGCGCTGAGCTGCCTCAAGGAGGCGGTGGTGTGGCCTCTGCTCAAGAAACCATTGCTTGACATTGATGCCCACACCAGTTATCGACCTATCTCTAATCTTCCCTTTTTAGGTAAGATTATTGAACGGGTTGTGGCCCGGCAGTTGCAGGAGCATCTGATTGGCATCAGTTTCCTGGATCCCTCACAGTCCGGCTTCATCCGGGTTTTGGTACTGAGACTGCGCTTGTAACTTTGGTTGACAACCTCTGCTGAGAATTGGATCAGGGTCGATTAACCCTGCTGATTCTATTACATCTGTCAGCTGCTTTTGATACTGTTGACCACGAGATGTTGGTGACTCGCCTGCAGGACCAGGCCAGGGTGGGTGAAGTTATCCTTGACTGGTTACGCTCATTTCTGGCCAAAACTCAGTGGGTGGTGCTCAGGGATTGTCCTTCATCTCTTCAGGACCTCTCATGTAGGGTCCCACAAGGTTCTATTTTGTCCCCTCTCCTGTTCAACGGGTGCATGCAGTCGCTGGGTGAGGTCATGAGAACGTTTGATGTTCAGTGTCATCAATATGCTGAGGACACCCAGCTCTACCTCCTCATTTTCATCTGACCCAGACCCCGCAGTCTCAATGCTTACCCGATGCTTGGCGGCTGTGAGGGACTGGATGAAACTGAATCCCAACAAGATGGAGGTAATGCTAGTGGGTAAGGCAATGGGTGTGATGTCCCCTGTTATTGATGGGGTTTATCCCCCATTGGTTTCCCAGGTTCGCAGTCTGGGAGTGCTCCTCGATACCACAGCACAAACAAAGCCACATTTATGGTGCATGCGCCACAATGATTATCCATTAAACTGGCCATCTTATTGCAGTTTACTACTAAATAAGGTAAAATTTCTACTTCTGTCCAGTCAGCATCCTTATCAGACTTCTAACTCTTTTAATGACTACCAGTTTGATTGCTTCCTCCTAGGTCTCCCTCCCTCCCTCCCTGCTTTTAAGCTAACAATTGTCAAGCAACAAACTAAACTTAGGCTCCTACGCCATACTCTATATCCCATGGCCTCATTCCTCAAAGTGTATCCAAGCAGTCATTAAGCTTAGCAATATGCCTGTAAGCTTGAGGGAGAGCTGCTGGAGAGTCAGATGAGGAGAGCTATAAAGTGAAAGGCTGCTTTGTGTGCATAGGAGGAAGGTGAAATGGGTAAAGAGACATGACATGTTAGCACCTGTGGTTCCATTTGGTTTCTCCAGCCCTGACTAAAACTATAGCAGCTGCTGATTTTGGCCACAATCAACAAACCACTTACTTTGGAGTATCCCCATTGAAGCTTATTATTACTCTGGAATAAGTGGCTTCTACATCATGACCCATAATGAATAACCAAGGGCCTCTTGCAAGCATGAAAAATCCTCAAGGTTAAACCGTACGATCTGCTTTAATGTTTTATAATCATTCCGTAGAAGGTGAGTTCATTCCCCATGTCATTTGTTGGAGACAGGCTGGTAACACATGAAAGATGACTGCACCCACTTTACATTGCCCAGATAAAAAACCACTGTCTGGGAGATGTTTTTTTTCCTCCTCTTTCATGTGTAACAGCACCTAAGAGTGGCTTTGATTGTCTCTTGCTATCACACAGCACACCAAAAGCAGCAATCAATAAGATCAGTCCCATTAGATGCTGGAAGCTAGAAAAATGTATGATAATTTCCTCAAATGGGCTCTCCAAAAGATCTCCCAAAGGATCATCCATTTGCCAAACCCCTGTGTGGCTCATCTTCCTCCTTCCCCATAAAAGGGGATACAGCTAGAAAATGTTACCCCTTAAACAGCATGACAGACGTCCTGAAATTATGAAATACTCTGCATTAGCTGAAAACTATCGGGTGGAACAGCATGTAAATTCTTTGTTCAGAGATGCTTTATAACTGTGTGACCCCTAAGCCATTTCCCCCTCCCCTCCCCCGTCTCTCTTTTAATCTGTATTTTTCTAAATCATTACCCAGACAGCTTTGTGCTCTGTGTAAGTAACATCTAGCTTGCTGTGAATGTGGAAGTCCTCATATCTGACAGCATAAAACCTCCATAGCAAGAATCAAAGGTCCTTTTCATATGGACACCTCCCTCCCTCTTCCCCACTCGTCCATGTGAGCAGGGGGAGTAGTGGGGGGGCATCTGTGTGATCACTGCGGTGGATGGGGGTGCATACGCGCTCCACCCAGCTCCACCCATCGGCCACGCATGGAGCAACGGGCGCCAATGGCGGATGCTCCAAGTGTGGAGATGGGTGTAGGTGGGTGGGTATTGGTGGGATGGACTGCCCAAGCACTGTCCACCCGCTGCCGCCTCCACCCATCCGCCGCAGACCATGTAGGCATCGCGGTCCATGTAAAAACATCCAAGGTTTCTATTATTGGGAAATGATCTGACATTTGGAATCCTGAAGAGCCCTCATGAAGTCCAGTCTCTGGCTACAATAACCCCAGGACTTTCTCTGACTAGAGCTAGGGATATAACTCTAACCTCTCTCAAATGTTTGCTTCTGGATGGTTAAACCCAAAGTTATCGGTTACTGCTCATTTTTGACAAAGTAGTTCTGATGATATATTTGATGGGACGAACAACCAAGAGATTGTCTCCATCTCTTACATTTGGGACCAACACAACAACCACATTTTTTCTAGTGCTAATTTTTTATCACTTTGGGTATTTCCACAAGTCGCATTTTCTTCTGCAGGAAGTTCCCTGTAGTAAGTAAACTTGTGATATTGTGATATTAATGCCTGTACCATGTGTTCACTCCACAGTTGAAAAGAACTCCAGTTTTATCTGGAAAACTTTTCATCTGCTGCATATCTGAGATTCCACACAGTACAGCTGTCCAGATGTGGTTTTTCCAGTTATGGAGAAATCTGAAAATGCCCTTAGAAACACTTACAAAACGGTATGCATTTTAATCTAAGCTGTAGTGTTCTCCCCCACCTCCATCCCACTTGTTGTTTTTTTTATTTCTAGTTTTTACCCTGCCCTTACCAAATGGCTCAGCGAGGCTTACAAATATAAAACAGCAAACATATAAAACAACAGAAAAATCCCAAACTCCCCAACAACCTTTCCCCTAATCCCTCTCCAACAACACCCTACCCTACCCCACCTCACCCCAAAACCTTCTCCCATCTATCACCCCAAAAACCTACCCAACCAACCCATCTATCTCCCCTCACCAAATGCCTTTTTAAACAACGTTTTGCACTGCCTTCGCAAGATGCTTAGGTCCAGGATCAAATGAACCTCTGGGAGAAGGGAGTTCCACAGAACTGGGGCATCAACTGAGAATGCTCCCCTGCGCATGCCTGTCCTACAGACAAAAGTAGCAGATAGAACCTACAACCGACTGCAGGGGTCACAATGGAACATGGTAGGACAGTAGGTACTTCAGATATGTGGGGCACCGACCATTTAGGACTTTAAAGGCCCCGCACACCTGGAACTCCCTCCCTGCCCTCGTCCGCCTTGCCCCCACCCTCCATGCCTTCAAGTCCCTCCTCAAAACCCACCTCTTCCGCTCTGCCCTTCCTAACTCCTGCTAATCATCTCCACCCAGGATTATCCCCTACTTGTTATCTGCAAACTCCTATTTACTGTAACCAAGCCAAGAACGTTTACCTAAGTTCTTGCATCCTCGTGAATGTTGCATCCCTTGTCTCTCCCTCTGTTCCCCCTTCCCTGTCTCCCTCCCTCTGTCTTTAGATTGTAAGCTCTCGGGCAGGGACCGTGTCTATTGTATTCTCTGTAAAGCACCAGGTACATTTCTGGTGCTATATAAATGCTAATAATGCTAATAATGCTTAATAATGCTTAATAATAATGCTTAATAATAATAATAATAATAATAATAACAATAAAAGTCAAAACCAGCACCTTGAATTGTGCACCGAAGACTATAGGCAGTCAGTGCAGAGTTCAGAGCATTGGTGTAATGTGCTCCCTGTGACTAGTCCCTGAAAGGAGCTGAGCCGCTGGGTTCTGCACCAGCTGCAACTTCTGTCCCGTAAGATTGTTCTTGAACTCCAAGGGTGCAATTTCAAAGCAATCTAGGGGATGTGGATTCCCATCATACATTAGTTTGGGTTTCTAGATCCCTGATAGCCCTTGTCATGTTACAGAAAGGTTGGGTCTATTTCTGTGTACTCTAAGTGTGATAATAGCTTTGCCCTGGTAGCTGAGTGCATGCTTTGATAAACTTATGCCCAGCACTAACAGATTGCTTATGGTAATTTGGACCATATCCTGATCTAAGGAAGACTTACAGATTCCAGCTGGTGGGTGAGACAGAGGGGACATCTTGCAAGTTTTTTCTTAAAACAAATCAGAATATTAATAACTCAAATCTATTTTGTCTCTCTGAGCTACACTAGTTTAGTTAGTGAAGGGAAAATTGAGTAATGGTAGTCCCTTGCAAACAGATTCTCCAGCATCATTAATGTACACATGCCTCTAACAATGAATCTGCTGCCGATGATCTTGGATATAGTGTGCACTGCTTCTCATTTATTCCATCCCTCCCACCCATCAGTCAGTTAAGAGAAAAGAGGGGAAATATTTTAGACTGAATGCGGTGTTTAACTTGTGCTCCCCCACCCACCCACCCGGGTCCCTCTCCACGTGGGTCAAAGAAAAGAGGAGGAATCATGGACAGAAAATGGGTGAAAATCATAAATCACACAGCAAACTGAGGACCAGCAAAATGGGTTCAATATTGGCTGTAGGCTAACTTGGATAAGTTATGTGGGACCATCCATGATGTGCATGAGTAGTCACTCCATTCAACTACTTCATGCAGCCACAAACATGATTTTGGATGCCCACAGCACACTGTCATCAGCTGGCTACTCAGTCCTCACTTAATCAGCATTTCCACGTCTCAGCTCTGCTATTTCAGTGTGCAGCCAATGCAGACCTGACGTGAATGAAATAAAAGAAAGCAATAAAGCCCCCTATATAGAAGTTTCTGGTTTGGTTTGTTTTAAATGTCAGAGCTATTTTAAAACAAACACCTTTATCAGTTGCTGATATGCATCTCTGGTTCATTGTAAGAATAAACAGCGCAGTAAATAAGCACTGGGGGCTGCTGCTAAGGCCACTATGAAAAGTGTGCCTGGAAATCAGAAATCAACAGGATACAAAGTTGCAACTTTTATTGACCGAGTTGGGTGGGGTTTGTTTGCTTTGAGCTGGTATTTATATCAGCTTCAGCTTAATATCAGAGAAGTGGTCTGGACTGGTAGAGTAGGGGCGTGCCTTTTGTTTTTCTTATTATGATAATGAAAACAAAAATTTAGATTTTGTTTCTTTATTGTAATAAAAAATATTGTAACAAAAAAACCAACTCATTTTTGTTTTTCAAGTAATGGGGAGGGGGGTGTATTTCTGGCTATACTTTTTTTTGGTTTCTTATTCAATTCTGATGAAACATGAGCAGAGTGTACCCCCAATGGAGATCACTAGACGTACCAATTTTCAAAAAGATTTGATAAAGGATACAGATTTCAGAAGCAATTGAATGTTGTGATTTTATTAAAAGCTCCATACATATTCCTGGCTGCAACTTTTTTATCCTTTATCCAAATTGCACGAAACCTGGAAATACTATGTCCATCCACAGGTTTAATACTTCTGACAATTTTCAGAAAGATTGGATATATTGTCCTGAAGTTATAAACTACTAACTTGGAAATGCATTTCTGGCTGTAACATTTTTATATTCCATCCTGTTTACAAGACATTTGGCAGAAATGTATCACATACCTTCCCTGTCATTTCTGCCAAACTACAGGACAATTTGATAAGTGACCCAATTTTTATAAGCAATTGAGGTTGTCCCCTTGAAGACCATTATTCAGACAGATAGCAGCACATGCAGTGCCAATCAGAAGCAGGAACCTGGCATGGCAGGGGGTGGGAGGCTGTAGGAGGGAGGATGTGGAGTAACCCAACAGACTGACAGACACATTCACTGACCAATTACTGCATGTTTCCAGTTTACAGGACCAATTGGTGGTGGCATAGGGGCCTCTCCTGAGGAAGGCATAGAAGGGACATAACTGGGACTTTGAAGATAGCCTTCCAGAAATCAGGAGACTAAGGCTGCTTTTATATGAGCGGGAGGCAGTTGCACAACCTGCTCGCGTGATTTTTCAAAGACCAACGATGTGGGATTATACATGATGATGGACGTGATCACGTGCATTCAGGGCAGTCATGTGTTGTTTGCCAACCACAAACTAAATACCTTGATCTGTGAGGTATTTAGTTCGCGGTCGGCAAACAATGCGCCACCAGCTTGAATGCACGTGATCGCGTCCATTGTCATGTATAATCCCACCTCACAAGATTTTGAAAAACCACGTGAGTGGGTCACACAACTGTGACCCGCTTGTATGAAAGCACCCATGGTTTACACATCCAAGCTAGCCAATTATTATCACAATCACATCCCGCAGCACTGTGACAGAGGACATAAGAGAATCTCTATTGGTTCTTCCTAAACAGATGCTTCCAACTTCCCAGTAACAAGTGAGGGAGAGATGTTGGGATGGTCACAGCACAGAATGAGGATATTTGGTTGACATTTCTGCTGGCCAATTGGCATCACAAACCGATTTTATACCACAGTGACACGTAAGAGAATTCCTGGCATAGGCTCATTCTCTGCATATGCTGTGCAGGCGTATACAATTGGAACCCTTTATCACATCTTTCTGATATTTGGCAGAGATTATCCTGAACATGTGAGATACAGCCCTTCCAAAGTTCATGTACACTGATTGGAGTACAAAGATGTTACAGTCAGACATACATTTATAAGTTACTTGTGTATACCACCAGAATCCTTTATCCAGTCCTTCTGAAAGTTGTCATAACCATGGGGAGGGGTATAAACTTGCCAAGTTTCATCCACATTATATGGGAGACAAAGAAGTCACAGCCAGGAATGTATATGCAAATTATTGCAAAATACTATAATTCAACTGCTTAGAAAATCTGATTCCTTTATCCAATCATTTTGTAATTTGGTACACATAATGCCTTCCGTTTGATGTACAGCCTCTGCATGTTTCATCCAAATATAATGAAAAACAAAAATGGTACAGCTGAAAATGTGTTTTCCATTGAAACCAATGGAAATAGAAAACAAAAGCAAAAACAAAAATGAAATTTTGATATTTATGAAAACAAAATATTTAAATAACACAAATGAAAAACAAAAATGAAAAACAACATGGGTCCCTGATGCACACCTCTATGGTAGAACCCCTTCCTTGCTACTCATCCTAGAGAGGAGACTACTCATGTTGCTTCTGTTCCCAACAGGACCCACTGCTGCTGCTTCAGAGTGCTCAGCAGACTCAACTGGAGCAGTAGTAGCATGGGGCCTGCCCAGAGGGGCAGAAGCCAAGGTGAGGTCCCCTGCTGGAGATACATCCTTCTACATAAGGAGTTGGGCGCAAGGGAGGGAATCGGTGGACTCTGCTGCTGCTCCTCCAAGTTCCCTGTAGCCAGAAGTGTATGAGGGCAGGGATTTCTGAGCCAGTGGATATGGCTTTAGAATGAATGAGAGATGGTCCGTAGAAAGGTTTCCACCCTCAGCCCCCCAGAATATGGTCTTATGCTTCCTGTGGGAGGGAGATTCTCTGCTGGTTCTAGGATGTATGTGCGGTTGCTGGATTAGGGACTTTGCCTGCAGTAAATTACAGCTACCTTTCTATCACCAGTGCCAAAGATACTCCCTTCATCTCCTAAACTCTAAATAGTCCCACCTCTCTCAGCTGCATGTTCCCAACTTCTTCCTCAGGCTGGTAGTCGCCTCAAGGCTCTATCCCTTTCGTACACTTTGGCAGCACTTGTATAGTTTGGTCTGTCAAATAAATCTCACAAAAATCCATTCCACTGTGAGGAGGCAAAGTAGGTGGCCCTGAGAAACAGGAGTTTACTGGGTAGGGCTTTTGGGTTTTCCCAGGCTTCAGGAATATGTGGGTACAGGAGAGGCCTTGGGAGGTCTCTTGACAGTGGGTGGGAAAGTAAAGGGGAAGAAGAATCAATCAGGGTGGATTTCCTGCTGCAAAGATGACTCAAAGCAAACTATTTAGCTCCGCCTCCTGTCCCATTCCTTGCAGTGCTGGGGCAGGGTTCAGGGAAAGCCATTGACCTTGCTCCCACTGGGTGTATATTCAAACTAATAGCATAGTAATATCTTTGCTCCTTTAACATTCTGCTGCCAGTGTTGAAGCATTGTGGAGGAGGACAATGCATGAATTTTCCCAGTGTCATGATTACACAAACACCTGTTCTTGATTATGTTTGTGAAATATTCAGTATTTAAAAGTTGTAGCAATTTGGCCTGCTTTATTATTAATAATCGGAACAGGGATGGATTAAAGCTAAATACAGCTTTAAAAAAAACAACAACCAAAAAGCCATCACTGTATCATTTCGAATCCATTTGTGCATTTTGAGAAACATGCTGAAATTTTGAGGAGCCTTTTAAGCATCCAGATTGTTCAATTCATTCAACCCTCCAGTACAGTTCTGACTTGATTCGCACCTGAGGGAGGGGTCCATATGTCTCAAAACTTTAGCTTGTATAATCTCACCAACAGAAGTTGATCCAATCAAAGAGATCATCTGAACTGCATTGTCTCCATCTTTTGCATTTGGAAACTACCCTCTCTAGTTTTTATCCTACTCAGGAGAAGAACATTCTAGTCATTAAGCACAAACCTCTGCCTTGAAATTCAAAGGGAGATGAGTAGTGTTGAAACTCGGTTCTTGGTTTTCCCTAGAAAACCCCAAGTTTCATGATACTCAACTCAGTTTTCTAAGTTTTGAAGTTTCAAGGAATGACCCCCAAAACTTCAGAACTCGGAAAATCCTCGACTGATTAGAGGGAACGGGGCCAGAGGCCATCACTAGGCCACTCCCCCTTCCCCTGTCCCCCAGGGAAAGAATAGGCCAGTGGGGGCCAGGAAAGGGGGGTGAGGGCCTAGCGGAGGCTCAGGGCTGGGATGCTAAGGGGGTGGGAGCCTAGCGGGGACCAAGGGGATAGAGTACTCACCCTCCAGAGGATCTCTGGCTTCCTCCAGACCAGGTAAGTTGGGGGGGGAAGTTCTTGAGGAATGGCCCCCAAAACCTCAGAACTTGTAAAATCCTTGGCCGAGTACAAGGAGGGGGCTAGGCTCCTGCTCTACTCCCTCAGCCCCCACTAGGCTCCCACCCCATCTTCCCTAGCCCATTACCATCCCGCCCCCCTGGGTCCCTCAGACCCCATCCTCAGCCCCCACCCTTGGCTTCCACCCTTGGGCGAATACTCATGAATCATTTTTTCACTACTCAGTTCAGCCCTACAGCGGAGTCACTGGCTTCAGTGGATGGAGGATTGTGCCCACTCTCCACTGAGCTCCCGAGTGCCCTTGTAAGAATTCAAAGAACCATATCATTTTTGGTTTGGAAGGGCCCGCAAGAGACCTCTGGATTTACAGTAGGATATTATATACCTGCTGTTGTTAGCAGTAGCACATAAAATACATCCATTCCTGAGTATTGTTTTGCATTTAAAAAACTTAAAATGGAAAACAATATTCAGTGATGGATTTATGGATTTTATGTGCTACTGCTAACAATAGGCAGGTATACAATCTGCAGAAAGAAGAAATAGCATAAGGATTGACAGGCTGGGTCAGGCAAATAATCCACCTAGTCCAGTATTCTGTCCCTGCCAGATGTGTCAAAGGAAATGTATAAGAAACAGGTTAATATGGAGTAATCCATTCCGTGCTATTTGCTCGCAGCTTCCAATAGTTAGAGCCTTGGATAATCACTTGAATAAAAGGCTCCGTATCCTGGACAACTTGAATAATAGGCATGGGCGAACAGATCGCGGTTCGTGTTCGGCCGTTCGGTTCGGCCGCGATCGGTTCGTGTGTTCGCGTTCGGCCGTTCGGTTCGGCCGTGTTCGGTTCGTGTGTTCGTGTTCGGCCGTTCGGACGTGCCTCGCGTTCGCGTTCGCCCGTTCGGTTCGGCCGTTCGTGTTCGGCCGTTCGTGTTCGGTTGTTCGGGCAGGTCGTACGTTCGTGTTCGGCCGTTCGGTTCGTTTGCCATCGGGTTGTACGTTCGTGTTCGGGCGTTCGGTGTTCGGGTGGTTCGCGCGTTCGCGTTCGGCCGTTCGGCCGGAAATGTCGCGGGAAGCCGTAAAATCGGCGTCGCGCCGGAAATTCGTGTGCGTGTGCGTGAGTGAGGCGAGAGGGTGTGTGTTTGTTTCGGTGGCTGCTTGTGTAGTGTGTTTTGGTGATTGTTTTGGCTGTGCTGTGTGTTTGGGTGGGTTGGTGTGTGTTGT